>OY992887.1:84660542-84840542 GCA_963921405.1 Cepaea hortensis
TCAGCTCTGGAATGAAAGGAAGGCGTGTAGAAAATTTCATCTCAATCGGATGGGCCGTTCGCGAGCGCATAAAGGCCATACGGACAGAGATACATAAATACATACAGAGATACATACGCACAAGTCTTTTTTATATATAAGAAGATGTATACTGTACTTTTGTATGGATGTGAAGCGTGGACAATGAGCAGTGCTTTTTCAAGTCATTTAGTGCCAAAATTTTCAATTTAGCGCGGCCCCGCTAATTTGGTGCTTCACAATTTTTTTGGGTGCTTTTTAGTGATTTTTTGGGTGGGTAAAAATTACTTTAAAATATCATTTTGGGGACACTAAAAAGCCAAATTTGAACTGAAGCGAGGGAGTAAAACAGTCTTAGTAGTACATTACTGTGCAATATTCAAGTAATTTAACTCGCTTTAATACGATTTAGTTGAAGTAAGTGACTGCAACGCGCAGGCAATATGCAATGCGTTAAAAGATTGTTTAAATAAGAATGGACTTGAGTTGCAAAGACTAGACGCACTCGCCACTGACAATGCATCTGTCATGACAGGTGTAAACAATGGAGTATATACAAAATTAAAATCCATAGTTCCTCATCTGGTACTAGTTAGGTGTGTATGTCATTCCCTTCAGCTGGCGGTGTCACAGGCTACAGCTGCTTGTCTGCCCAGGAACATAGAGTTCATGATTAGAGAAACATATAACTGGTTTTCTCATTCAAGTCTTCGTCAAGCAAAGTACAGGGAGCTTTTTGCTTTATTAAATGATGGACAACATCCGCTGGAGGTTGTTCAATTAAGCCAGACACGATGTATGTCCATTCAATCTGCCATTGTCAGAATATTGCAGCCGTGGGTGGAGCTCAGAACTCATTTTGATATAGCAAGACTCAACGAGCGCTGTTATACAGCAGACCTTCTACATTCTATGTTTAACGACATAAAAAAAGCTATGTGTATCTCATATTTCTCAAGCATATTCTCGGAGAAGTTCAAAGTGTGAATAAGAAATTCGAAGCAGATATACAGGATCCAACAAAACTACTCAGCGATCTTGTCCAACTTACTGATTCTATCAGTTCAAAGATTGCTATTCCTGGGGGAAAAAATAACAGAAAGTGATGCTATTCAAGATTATTTAGATCCTAATCCCAATCTAGGTTATGAGTTTGAGAAAGAAATAGCAGGCTACAAGTTTCCTGATGAGAAAGATATTCGTGGAAGGCTCATCCAGTTTTTAATAGAGCTATTGACACAGCTTCGATTACGTTTGCCCAATAACGTTCGAGTTTTGCAGTCCATGTCATGTCTTAGTGGAAGTGAATGTCTACAGCCAATGATGCCCTGTATATTGGATCTTGCTAAAATGTTTGTAGAAGATGCAGCTACTCTCACCCGCATTGATTTCCAGTGGAGAAAACTTCATCATATGCAGTGGACACAGACCTCTGACACACTTGGACTGTGGACAGAAATAGCTTCATACAGGGATGCCACCGGTGAAAATTCTTTCCAAGATCTTACAGATTTATCTTTAACTGTGCTCATTTTACCTCATACTAATGCGGACGTGGAGCGTATTTTCAGTCTAATGAGAGTTACAAAATCAAAATTGCGGAACAGACTGAGCATCAAGAGTTTGACAGCTGTTTTGACTATCAGATATGACATGAAGAGATATATTCAAATGTTGTCATGATTATAAACTACCTAAGGATATTCTACGAAAAATTGGATCACATGAGGCATATACACGTTTCTTTGAATTATCACCATCATCATCTCAGGAGCAAACCCATCAGGAAATAGCTACAGAAACTGAAGAGGAGTTGTCTGACTGGGATTTGGCAGATCTGGAATAAACTTCATTCTAATATTCAGTGATAATAATAAATTATAATGTGCTACTGTATAACATTTTGAATGAATACCGCCAGTGCTTGTTGTGGTGCTTTCCCAAAAATATTATTGCAATTTACTGGCTTTTTTGGCTTTAGAGTAGTTCTGATTGGGATTTGGCGGAACTGGAATAAATTTCATTGTAATATGAAGTGATAATAATAAATTATACTGTGCTACCTTGTTACATTTGTAATAAAAACAGTTTGGTGCTTTTTGGTGCTTTTTTGGATCGATTTTGGTGCTTTTTCATCAAAGGGAGATGGCAACACTGTTCCTGTCAGGGAAAACTAGCGAGGCGTCATTTTTTTTCAAGCTAGGAAGATCACGATAGAAAGGCATGCTAGTCACTAGGCTCTTAGAAGAATATTTACAAAGTGTTAAGAGTTGTTTTTTTTTCTTGTGGCGCTAATTACGCCAATATATTAGAACCTAATATAGAATGAGAAACCTATAGCATATGATTTAATATCGGACAAGTGTGGTCGGAAATTTGAAAGGATTTGACTCCTTCAGCATCATGTTTGGGAGAAATCAAGAACTTTGACTTAACGGTCACGTACTGCTCACCACACTACAATCATAAACCAGTTGCGGGTACTTAAAACCTGTGAATACAGAGAACTTTATTTAAAGTGCCTTGTCGCACTATGATCTGATGGACCTTAATAAAAAATATTTGTACGCTGAGTGCATTTTAGTCAATTTCGAGGACAGGAGATTCTACAGTGTCATTTCACTTGAGGAGGAGAGGCTGAGGCGACAGCTGAAGAACCCGCTGACTTCTTGGAGGACCAGATTCACCAGTTAGGTGGCCACAATTTCCTGTTGGCCACCACCATCAACATTCCACTCAAAAGTCTACTATTTCAGGCCAGAGAATTTATATCAATGATTTAATAAAATGAAGAAAAAGAGGCCATTGGTCCAGGAACATTAGACTTAGAAAATAGAATTTTAGAGCGGAGTAAATTATTTTATTAAGACAAGGGCATTGTTAGCCCCATATGAATGTGCAGGTCTGTCTACCGTGGAGTGCCCAAAGTGTTATCATATATTAAACATTACTGTGAGTTTCATATTTACAATTCTAGTTTGTTACCTTACTAAGTAACCTTAGTTAAGCAGTAGTGTGAGAAGATACGAAAGTTTGTCTCTTTATATATTCTACTCGGTCTTTCTCTGTGTTGGTGAGAGCGACTAGAGTTAGGGGGCTCGAGCTTTTATTTCAGGAAAAGTAGTGGGACAACTTTGGCAGACTGTCTTTTTCTGAAGTATGGTTGTACGCCATTCCTGTCTCCCTGAACATTGTCAGAAGACTATACCTGTTCTGGGACCTTGAATCCGTCTAGAATTACCAGCTATTCAGTCTCGTCTTCTCCAGTGACTTATCTTTTTATCCATAGAAAGGCTATCCGGAGCAACTGTGATGTATTCTCTATCATCGTAGCTGATGCTACGCTACAACAGGTAATACTGCTAAGAAAAAACACTAGAAATAATTCTAGGGATACATTGTTTCACCTTTTAGGTCAGTGGTACGCAACCTTTTATTGGCCCATGCACCCCTTCACCATATGTTCAGAATGTCACCGCCCCCCCCCCCTTTCGTATTTCCTCCCTATAACCCCCCCCCCCTCCTCGCCCCTAAACAGTATACGTTCAAATGGAAGCTAAATTTAATAACACTTACTAGAACAAGTCTAGACTTCTACATAAAACGTGATTTGCGGGTATACTTACGTTATTAAACGAATTTCACAAGAGCGAGAAGTACAGAACCGTAACGTATGGAGGGAAAAACAATACCAAGTAATCGGTTCTTGTATTAACACGATCTTGAAATAATCTTAATTCTCCCCCCCCCCCCGGAAACAAAAAAAGTTCCCCCACCCATCCTTGGGAGAATTCCCCACCAATTGAGAACCACTGGTCTAAACAATTAAAGTGGACGTCTCTCATAAATGAGTTGTCTTTAATCGAGTTAATGTAACACTAGCCGCTGGCTGCAATGCAGATTTCTTCGCGTTCAGAATGGTCTAAACCAGTATTTCCCAACCTTTTTTGTGCTATGCCCCACCTAAGCCTTTCTAAAATTCTTATGCCCCCCCCCCCTCCTTTAACATATACATAATTTTTAATATTCAAAAATTGAAATGTTCACTAAAGAACCTTGAATTATAGGTTTTAGGAAGAAATCACTAGAAAATTATTGAGCAAACACAGTAAGTAAATTTTCAAAAAACATAACGGAGAACTGAAATTCAAGTACAAAATAATTTTAATGAAAGATTTTTCTATGTTATTTTAATTATTAGTAATTATTTATTATTTAAATTTAGTGAGATCCTTGTCGCAGCGACCATTTCCTCGTTGGGGCAAAATTTAAAATAAAACTTGAAAGAGCTTTCTATACCAAACTTAGAGGTTACACCCAACATATAACAGATAAAAACTACAAGAAATTACAGTCAAAGAGAAATTTGCAGATGAAATAAAATGTAAACTTGAAACTCTACAAAATCCGTTGGAGGAAAGCGCTGGCCAAACTTGGTTGAACATCAAGAATACAATTCAATCTACCGCAGAAGAATGTCTCGGTGTGTTAACCATGCATAGAAAGAACAGATGGTTCAATCAAAAATGTGAAGAAGCAGCCATTAGGAAAAAGAGTGCCTTGACAGTTATGGTTAAATGACATCAATAACATCCAAAATGAAGAGCAATATAGAACTGAATGTAAAGACGCTACAAAAATAGTTCGGCAGCAGAAGCGAGAATATATGAGCAATATAATGAAAGATATGGAAACTAATCACCAGAAAAACGAATTTAGAAAGTTTTTTTAAAGAACTGAAGTCAATGAAACGAGGGCACTAACACAACACATATGGTTTAAAAGACAAAGAATTGGAATATGGTAAATGCCAATGAGGAAATGTGTAACACATGGAAAGAATATTTTGTTGAATTACTAAATTGTGAAGCTCCAAGTAACACCTTCCCACAGGAAGAGGTTCTAACGTGTGAACCACAAATTGAAGAACCTGTATTTGAAGAAATCCTATATGTAATAACACGACTTAAAAACAATAAGGCAACTGGGGCTGATGGAATTGCTGCTGAATTTATAAAGGCAGGTGGCCATGCATTACATCTAAAGCTATACGAACTAATAATAAAAATCTGGAGGACAGAAGAATTACCCCATGACTGGAAAGAGTCATTATTGATACCTATCTGTAAGAAAGGAGACAAGTTCCAATGTGAAAATTATAGAGGAATATCTACTAAATAGACTAAAACCATATTCAGAAGACATATTAGGTGACTACCAGGTGGGTTTTAGACAAAACAGATCAACAATAGATCAGATATTTATCTTACGACAAATAGCCGAGAAACATTGGGAATATAAAAGAGATCTCCATAACGTTGTTGTGGATTTTGTTAAGGCTTATGATAGTGTCGATAGGAATAGTCTATGGAATGCTATGCAGGAATTTGGAATACCAAGGAAGTTAATCAACATGACCAGACTATGCATGGAAGATACTTATAATATAGTAACATATAAAAGCAGGAAATCAGACCCTTTCCAAATAACATCTGGCTTGAAACAGGGTGATGCACTATCGCCGCTCCTTTTCAATCTGGCTCTAGAGAAAGTTGTAAGGAAGGTAAAGGAGGAATGTGCTATTGGAGGAATATCCAGACTTCTTGGTTATGCAGATGATATAGATATTATAGGGGAAAATGAACAAAAGACATTGAAAATATTGACTCACCTAAAGGAAAAAGCTCAACAGATGGGGCAGGTTATCAACCAAGATAAAACATAATATATGGCAATTTCAAGAGAAGGAACGGCTAAAAACTCTGGCTACATACAAATAGATAATATGACCATTAAAAGAACGGAAACATACAAATACCTGGGTACAACTTCAACTGCTCCAACATCATAAGGGAAGAAATACAAACTAGAATCAATTCTGGAAATAAGATATACTATGCACTACAACATCTACTAAAATCAAATGCGCTATCTCGCAACACCAAGATCACAATATACAAAACACTGATCAGACCAGTTGTGCTGTATGGCTCTGAAACCTGGAGTACAACTAAAGGAGACGAAGCCTTGTTACAAACCTTTGAGAACAAAGTCTTAAGACGCATCTTTGGGCCCATTAGGGATACACAAAGTGGAGAGTGGAAAAGAAGAAGCAACAAAGACATTTATGATCTGATTAAGTCCCCGCTAATCTTTGGTATCATGAAGGCTAATAGGCTGCAATGGCTGGGGCATATAGAAAGAATGGAAGATAATAGGGAAACAAAACTCGCTTACACTCAGGGAATAAATGACCGTAGACCCCGAGGTAGACCAAGAAGGCGGTGGAGAAATAATATACATACAGACCTACAAGCACTTGGAATCAGCGACTGGCAAGAGAAGGTCAACCAGAGAGACCAATGGAGACGGCTTGTGTCTGCAGCAAAGAACCTCAATGGCTCGGAATGCTTAAGAAGAAGAAGAGATCCTTGCGCTTGATGCTTGCTACGAAGAGATTTTATGTCACGTTCCAATTTAGTTAACTTCAGTCTCAAGTCTCCTCGTTTTGTTATATCCAGCCGATTTCTTCCATTTTCGAATTGCCCCCCTTAAAAATCGAATTGCCCCCCTGTGGGGCGTGGGCCCTACGTTGGGAAACACTGGTCTAAACAGTTAAAGTGGATAGCTCATAAATAAGTTCACAAGCATTATAGACGCTCCCTGAGGTAGTAGTACATCTTCGAGAGCCAAACAATGCTTGTGAATTTATTTATGAGCTGTCTTTGTGCCCTAAAAGGGTTCCTAATTGATATTTCTGTGTATTATCTTAAAGTGGATAGCTACAGGTTTAGGTATTTGACGATGTATTTCCGTTTCTAAGCAATGTGTTCCCTGTGTGAGTTTAACCATAGAAGTCATAAAGAAAACGATGCACGATGGGTGTATTAGTCAGGTCTTTGTCAGATATGACAGTAGACGGGTTAAGGCTTCTGGAGTGTTTATGCTTTTTGCTACCGTTTGCATTCGCATTTTCCTCATGTTGGACTGGAAGTTCATGGTTCCATCGCCCTGCTACTGAGTTGAGTGCGTGGCGTGACACTGTGAGTTGTGAATTTCGTGTGAAATGCTTTTACATCTGGCCGCTGTTGTTTGTAGCATGAACTGCATGTTAGGAATAATGGCGGCCGGCTTTTTCGCAGAACTGACTGGTTTGCCTTATGCAGTAATGTGTGGCTACTGGTTTTCTAGTGACTGCCGCTTCCATCGACGATGAACTGTATTTTTCGTGGAAGACTTTAATGTTGACATTCTGGCGGCAGCATTATGCACAGTATACATGTGCGAGCTGTTGGTTTTTCGAGACGCCTGTTTGTCCCACTTCTTAGTACATGGGGCAGTGAGGAGCATTTTATGTGATATTCACTGACACGGGAACAGAGCATAACGGGGACGACCCGTTGCAATGAAGTTGGAACCGCGACTAATGACTAATGGCTAATGACTAAGTAGACGAGACTACCTGGTTTCTGTTAGCGCTGAATTTGGTCGGCGCTCACCAAACCCGACACCCCACATTGTGCCAAAGGATTCAGGCCGAAGAGCGCAAATGGGAGGGTACAAGCCTTTTCATTGTGCGATTAAATGCAACCAAAAGACTAAATGCCCTGACAGGGCAGACCAGGCCTTAAGCCTTGGTCGGCAACTGGTCTAGGATGGAAGCTCCGACGGGCAGGCAATTAGAGCATTGCTTTGCTATTCCGGCAGCTTCTGCAGCTTGTCTTGTTCGGGATGTATTGGTGTTACTTGGAGTAAACTAGTCAGGCCGAAAGAGGGATCATGCTCCACGGACACCATATGGTCGCTATAATTTAGCCTAGGCCTTGTGCTATTGACAGGTTATTATGCTTTTATAAAGCACAATATAACACACAATCGTCTGTCAAGACGGCAAGGTGCCAGTACAGTACTAGTGATTACCTTACAGTCGAATACTTGAACACCTGTTATTCCACTCTCCCTCCACACTTTAAAATAATAAATACAGAGTAGCAAATAATTAGTAGCTGCCTTAGAAGCCTGATATTGGTCATAAGACTCATGTGCGAACTGGTCTTAAAATGTGGATTTAGCACCATATGTCAAATATATCGTAAGGCAGGTAATTGGGCCATTTACTTTTATCAGAGTTAAACAAAACAGAAGACGAGATCCAAAAAAGAAGCAATAATGCAACCCAACTCACTCACTCTTAAAAAAAAACGCATCTTTAGTTACAAAGAAAGCACTCTACAACACAATCTTCCTACCAACTCTATGCTACCAATGCCAAACCTGGACGATGACAAAAAAAAAAAGAGAAAAGGAAAATCATAACAGAAATGAGATTCTTGAGAAGAATACTCAATGTATCAAGAAGAAATAAAATCAGAAATGAAGAAATGAGGACTAAAGTCGGGGTTAAAGCAGCCTTAGATTTGTATCAGAAGGCACTAAGTTAAATGGTTTGGCCAAGTAACTAGGGTACCAACTAACAGTATACCACAACAGGCAATGATGTACAAACCAAAATTAAAGCAGAAGAGGCCAGCCACGTAAACGATGGACAGAGGGAATAGCGAGAGTCCATAGGAATCTCGATACATGAAACCCATAAACGGGCACTCTCTCACTTTATACTTCACCTCGACACCGCAAGTTACAAGAGGGACAAGATGAGATGATGAGATGAGATACAAAACAGAAAACATATGTCTATAATAGACTACAATGACAAGATAAGTGCAGGATCGTTTCACACGCCTCAGGGTGTTTTTTTTTTCTTTTTCGTATGGGGCTAAACCCATATCTGTACAGACCAATCGGCACCTAATGAGTGATGCCTTTTGTATCTCAACGGCCGCCTTCACTCCCCAGGCATCTTCTGGTAGCCACTTTAGGCTGGTTGAAAATTAGCCCCGATGCGGATTTGAACGCATGATCACAGGGCCAACGTGCAAGCTAGTAGCTTAGTCATGTAAATTTTGGGAGTCGCGGTAGTGGCTCCGTTCGTCATGAGTTTGAATCCGCATGGGGGAGGGTTTTAAGCTAATTTATCAGGGCTCCCGTATCAATCCAACCTACGAGGGGAAGTTCATAAAGTAACGCACCACATCGTTTTTATCATCACATTATGAGGTTAGAAGCATGCAATTTTTCACACTACAAACTTGGCATGTGCCGAATGTTAGCACCAAATTGCAACCCAACCGGCCAAATGATATGGCTGTCTAAACGGTTGAAATGGAGCGTGTTAGCAACTTGTGTTATAAGCAGCGAATTGTGATAGAGTGTCTCATTGCAGAGAATGAAACTGTTGTGAACATTCAATTTCTTCTGAATTGTCGGAGCGCTTCAATGCTGGTGACTTTCTGGCTTAAAACGCTACAGGTGACGAAACCTGGGCAGATCATTTTGATTCTGAGACTAATACAGTCAATGGTGTGGCATCACCCACAATCACCATGAAGAAAGAAATTCAAGAGAACTCCTTCACCTGGAAAGGTCATGATCACTGCCTTTTGGGACATTGAAGGTGTGATTCTTGTGATGTTATGCCATGAGGAGAGACAATCAGTTCGAAAGCTTACATTAAGACTCTGAAGGAAAAAAAAATTCACCGTTTTCGCAGAGTTCGACTGCACAATAATCTAGCAGACCTGCTTCTCCTTCACGACAACGCGCGGCCTCACACAAGTCTGGCAACACGGGAAGCAATCATCAAATTGGGTTGGACTGCACTACAACATCCACCCTATATTCCTGATCTGGCTCCCTCTGATTTTCATCTATTTGATCCACTTAAAGATGCACTCCGTGGGACAAGGTTTAAAGATGATGAAGGAGTTATTCACGCAGCGAAGAAATGGCTACACGATCAAGACAAAATCTGGAACGGAAAAGAATACATGGACTTGTTTCGTGCTGGCATAAAGCTGTACAAGTTGATGGGGATTACGTTGAATAATACCGATGTTTACAGGACATACCCATATATGTTGTATATAAATGTCATGCTTTTTGACTAAACAGCTCCTGAGAAAAACGATGTGGTTCATTATTTTATTAACGACTCTCGTATAATGGCTGAAAAGAAAACGTCTTGGGAAGTGAAGACGGCTGATGGCTTACTGACCCAATCACCAACCGAGTGACGAATGGTCTAAGAAAGCATGGGTCTATGACTGTTATGTCCAATCGGCTTTAGTGTGTTTAAAAGTGCCCTTGTCTTTCCACCGTAAAATTATATTATGTAGAGGCGAAAATAAAGGGGAAACAACGACATGAATTTTTTTCCAAAATTATAGGCAGCACTCAAAGCCGGATAGGCGGGAGCGTTTGTGTAGTTGATAGGGAGCAACGCTGACAATGTCTTCAGCGCTGTCGGGTGAAGGTTCGAGGCCTGCGTTTGCTGTCCACCATTAGAGGAAAATGCTGGCCACCTAAACGTCTGTGCCTTGACGCCTACACAGTGTGGTGGGCCTATCACTTAACAGATTTATAGCAATAGCAAACGAGCAGAAGAAGAAGAAGAAGAAGAAGAAGAAGAAGAAGAAGAAGAAGAAGAAGAAGAAGAAGAAGAAGAAGAAGGAGGAGGAGGAGGAGGAGGAAGAGGAGGGGAGGAGTAGGAGAAAGAAGAAGGAGGAGGAGGAGAAGCTTTATAATAATGATACTAACCATGGTTAACAATTTCTAGTGCAAATATGTCAGATTGTAATATTCAGCTGGCAAATAGAGAAAGATATTGCCTGGCCAGTTAGGTTTCATCTGTCTGGCTATGTACCTGTTTCACCCAGCAGTGGAATTAACGAATACTACTGTTGCTCACGACGCCACTGAGTCCAGACTGTGTTCGTGCAATCATATCCCATACAATAAATCACAATGTGTTACACCTAGTTATGATAATAATAATAATAGGGAATAATTTCCACGCGCTTATGCAATAATATTATACATCAAACGGAAATACTAGCGTATAATTTTTACAGTTATTATTTCATTACGATTAATTATTGCCTTTGACATTATCATCAGTCAGCGAGGAGTTAATTCGCTAATTGATGAAACTGTTTTATGAATATGTGATACATTTTTTTGGATAGATGCATGTCTATAAAACTGGATAGTCTATGCATATTATAGCAAGCCTGCTGAGCTAAAAGGAGCAGTTCTGCTGACATCTAACGTCGATGTAAGTTGTCTATTATTCTATTACCATATTTCCAGTCTGCCTACACTTTTTTAATAGCTGTTTTAAATGTAATCTTAGTGCTTTTCTTCAGATGCCTGGTCCGTTACAGATACTGGCGATAATGACTCTGCGGTGCCTTGTGTCTTCTGTAATGTTGATGTATTTGGCATAGTTTACGTTTTAACCTGTTGCCCAGATGTGTCAGCTTTCGACGCAGTACTATAAAAGCATAAACTCCAGCATGGAGTAAGCACAACAGAAGGCTTCTGATGATCAGAAACGGCCCTCTTATGCAGCCCTCTTGTACTAATGTTTCGGCCTCTTCGTATTCTTCCCATTCCCTGAGAACGGGTGGGGCACTACCCAAGTCATGCTTCCAGGTGTCTTTCTCCTGCCGTGCATCTCAGCCCTGTACGCCAGCATCAAGATATATGTTCCTACCCAATATCCACCCTATTCTCGGGAAAGCGAACTTCATGCATTCGTTTCATCTTGGTCATATTTCTTCTCCTGGCGTGGCATGAGAAAGCCAAGTTCTCTCGCCCTACTATTTGACCTCAACAGCATCCACTGTTTGTTATACTAAGATTGGTGCCTTTCTCGGGCCCGTCATTTTCTACATGCGTTTTATTTCTGCACCAACCGAGGGGACGCCTGCTCTTCCTCTTGACTATTGCCATTGTGTTCATGGGCTGGGTACTTCTCTCCCACGCTCTTATTTAGCTGTGGAAATTGACCCTCGCATGGTATCTCTATCATGAGCTGCGATAGTGGATTTCCAATGTGTCTCAATCTTGGTCCCCTGTTTCCTCTACTCCGTATTGTTCATGACTAGGTTGCACAATTTCTACTGTGCCGGCGTGAGATATTAACGTACTGTTCTCGTTAGTAGTTGGCTTGTGAAAGCCAAGCGCGACTGCACCCTTTACGTCCGAGTCATGGGCCATAATATTGCGTCGATGTTTCCTATTGGTTGCTCCTGCTGCTTCACAGCTCCTTCAGTGCTTTCTCCGCAACGTCACCCAGCCGTTTCAGCGTCAAATTCTCAACCATCTTTTCAGTCTCAGACTGTCCTGAAGTACATTCATGCAGAACTGGGAAACACGGCCTCTTGCAGCTACCACTACGGCGAAAAGTCTGACATTTTAACGGTCTTGGCTTAGACTGGCGAACTTTTTTAAATCATTAATGTGCACTGCAATTCAAATCTCAATCCGTATGGTGCCGACATCTCGACTAGCGTTAACTGTGGCCCAGATGAGTAGTGCACAGTAATGCCTGGTTTTTGCTTGGTTAGTTAGTTAGTTAGTCGACAGATCATCCTCATTGCACATCGAACTATTCAGTCCATAAGTGCTCGGATCCCCTCCTCAGCAAATCCCGCAACGTGTAGCGGCTAACGACGCCAGTTCTATGTTGGTTTATCAATCTTCTTTGGCTTCCTGCGTAGTGTTCTTGTTTGGCCACCCCTCTTTTAATTTGCTGCTCTCGCAGTCTGGCCATTGTTGTAGATTCACAGTCATCACTTGGTTCTCGCAAAAGTCTTACTTCTCGTAGAGCATTCAGAATGTCGGCCTGGTCCATGGCGCGTCCGACCTCCACAGTAGCTCACCTGCGAGCTTGTCAGCCCGCTCATTTCCTTGTACTCCCGCATGCCCTGGCACGAAGATGAAACTAATCTTTGCCAGTCGAGACCGCTCCAGAGGCAGCAACCATTCTCTTCGGATCGACCCCTCATCTATCCTCTTGATCATGTTCATTGAGTCGCTAAGGAAACAAGCCCTAGTGAATGTCTGTGTCTCGAGCCATGTTATTGCTTTACTTACTGCCATGACTTCCATGGTCAGGCTACTTGTGGTTTCAGTGAAAGCACCAGAGTCCTCCTTCACAATTCTCCCTCCGGCCCGAGCTGTAAAGGCCCATGAGCTTCTCACATGTCGGACGACCGACCCATCTGTGTAGATGACCGCGTCACCGTCTAGCGAATTCTCGAAAATCAACGCTTGTACTTCAGCCTCAACAGCAGCCGGATTTTCTTGTCTGCATTTTCTATCTAGTTGGATGCAAACTGAAAAGGATGTGCAGAAGTCTGTTGGCACTTGCACCCACTCCTCGCCAGGTTCTAAGTCCTCAAGTGAACACACCTGTTGAAGAATGTCTTCGGCTTGACCCATCCACGACCGTCCTCTTTTTAACCTGCTGCCCTTCACCTTCCTAATTTCACTATGCAGTGGATGTTGTGTGTTTGCGTTAATTCTGAGGTAGGCGCGTGCCCTGCAACCTTGTATTCTCTCTTCAATGGTTGGAAAATCAAGAAGGTAGCGCATCGCCCTGCATGCTGTATCTCTTGTACATCCAAGAATAATGCGCATAGCTTCATTCTGTATCCTTTCCATCCTTTCTATCTGCTTATGGCTGAGAGTCAGGATTGCCATTGCATACTCCAAAACAGACATGACCAGCCCCTCGTACAGAAGACATAGATGGCGCTGCTTACAGTTTGCTGCCGCCATCACCCGCATCGCTGCCAAACAACGCTTGGCCTTTGTTATCACCTGGTCTATGTGCACATTATAAGCAAGGCTTCGATCAAACCGTATCCCCAGGTAATTCATTGCCTGCGTTCTTTCCACTGTCTCTGAACACAGCATTACAGTTGCTGTTGGAGTGTTGACAATATGATTATTCAACGAGAACCAAGTCAATGTTGAAAAAACGTAAACACAGACTGAGAAAACCACACACGCTGCTGAAAATTCACTCAAGGATGGCTTCGCTCGATGCACGAACTCCGTAGCACCCGCGCAGATGGTTTTTGCTTAACCTCCCGAACTATCTCAGGGTTTCCTTCATGGCCGTTTTCGTCTACCACCAATCCCTAGTCCCTTGCGCTATCGATGATTGACGGCAAGTTATGCAGTGTTGACTTTTTATTCTGCTCTCTATCCAGCCTTGAGGAATATATGAGCGTACATCGGCTCGGTTGTCTTGTCCACCTGTTGTTTGGCTACATCTACGATGCTGCCAGTATAGTCAGCACTTTGATGTACCTACAGGGACATCGACCTTACCCTGGGTATACCTTACATGCTGTCAATGCGTGCTCCAATTCCAATTCCAATTTTCAAAAACAAAAATTCCAAATTCGGCCTCGTCTAACCTGCTTCATCAGCTGTGGTTATTGTTGAGGTCCTTTGTGCATGTTTCCTCTTGTTTTCTTTGTTGGCGCAGGCTCCTGGCTTGACTGGTTGCAGTCCTTAAAAGGACTTTTTATTTGGTATTTTTGTCTCCTTTTTTTGTGTATTTTCTGTAGGAGCTTTTCGACGTTTTCATTTTCCTCCTTGTGCCTGTTTTCACTGTCGTGTTTGCGAAGCTGCTGCCTAAAGTTTTCTTCCTCCGTGGTCAGCCATGGGACGATTTTACCGTCATCTATATAGTACTCGAAGTCGTTCTCACAGTCGTAGTGTAAGACTGGGTATACCATCGGTTTCCCCCGGAGTTTCTTAGGCTTCTTCTTTTCTTTTTCTTCCCAGCGCCTTCTGAATTCCTCGCGCTTGAGTTCCTCCTTTTCGACTGGGTATTCTGTGCCTCCTTCAGAGATCCGACGGTATAGTAGTTCCCTCTTGGGCGTTGTTGTTGGGCTGCTGACTTTAGTTTGCGGTTCGGGCTCAGACTCTTGGTTTTTTTCTTGCGGTTTCTCTCTGAGTTCTTGTGTGGCTTCTGTTAGTTTGTTTTGAAAGAGTTCCATTTCAGCTCTATGCAGTTCTCTTTCGGTCTTGATCATTTGTAGGATTTCTTCGTTCTCTTTCTTCATCTCAGCCATGCGCTGGATCTCTTGTTTGATGTTGAGCTGGATTTCTTTCATGTCGGCCAGCAGCTTCTTATTATCGCTGGTCGGAGTCGTCGTCAGCAGTGCCTTGACTTCTTTCTTCAACTCGTCTATCTGCTTTTGAAGTTGATCTCTTTCAGCTTGTGCTATACCCGTGGCTGTCTCGCCCCTCTGCATTGCTTCCTTGAATGGTGTCTTTGTGATGATGGCAATTTTTAAGACATCTCTATGTCTCTGCAGGTACGGACAGCCCAGGTATCTTGCTCCATGTTTGCCCAGGCAGTTGGCACACTTTCTTTTGTTGTTGGGTGCTCGGAAGTCCGTGTCCATCTTGGCCAGCGGACACTCCTTGAAGGCGTGGTGAGCGGCGCAGTATCGGCAGATTTCCGTCTTACTGCGACACGTAGCTCTGCTGTGGCCAGCCTTCTGACATCTGGAACATTGAGTGATTCTTGGGATGAATCTCTCTGGTTGTTGCATTCTCTTGTTGTATGATACTGTGGTCGGCATTTCGCTGCCCTCCGATATCACCACTCCCAAGGTTGTAGGTATCTTGGAGTAGGTGAGGAGCCGCTCCGCCTTCAAGAATCGGATGTGAAGATTCTCTTCACGTAGCTGCTTCAGGATTTCTTCATCTGTCAGCTCCACAGGAATCCGCTTGACAACCCATCAGACTGTTTTTGAGTCGGTGTTTCCGACTCTGGTGTCTTTCTCCTCCTTCTTCTCTGCTGTCTTGGTTCTTGACTGCTGTCAATCTTCTCCCTCGTAGTAGATTCAGTGATGGCTGTAGTGTCAGGCTCTTTGATGCAGCTAGCAGGTGGGCTCTCCGCATTCTTCTTCTTGTTGTCGGCTCCCACGCTGCACATCTTGGCAACAGCGTGTTTCTTGTTGTTGGGCTTTCCACGTGACATTTTCCCGCGTATCAGGCTTCTTGACAGAATAATGCGACTTGACTTGTTAGCGCTCGCAGTGCGAATGACGACAACACGTCCGATGCGTGCTCGAGAGCCTGCTTCTATTTATAGAGGAAACAGGCTTCATTGCCGGACTTTCACCTGTTTTCCAAGGTAGCAGCTGGCGGCCTGACCTTTGCAACTATAAATTTCTTGGTGAAATAAGAAGGCAGAATGTCAGACAGACCTGCTTGCCCAATTCTTTACCCTTTCAAAATAAAGTTTGTTCATTCGTTTGTTCTTTCGTTTGGTGACCGACTTAAATGGTAGCATGAGCTTTGCCTTCGAGCAGTACAATGATGCTACATGCAAAAGTCCTGACAATAACATCTTTGTGGCTTTGTTGATTTTACATTCCATCACCCTTGCCGCGCTGCTGCTTATCAGGTAAATAGACAGGAGTTTCGAATTCAGCATAAAATAGAGACACCAGAATTTAAACCTACCTATTGATCTGCTCGTTTTGATAGCTTTTCCCCGCCGTTTCGCGTATCTAATGTACTGCATTGTTGTCTATCAACGAGGTATTATACACTCGTCCGCGACGTTTATCGGATTTCTTCATCACTATGATGATTGTCTTCTCCGTGGCCAAAGGCTTGCGAACGCGGTTCGTGTGCCGGGTACCAGGCGTTCGAAGCTCAGCTGCGACCGATTTGTGCAGCAGACCGTGTCGCGCTGTGTTATAACGTGCCGGTATAGGAGCTGGTCGTTCAGAAAGCAATGGCAAACTACTGAACGTAACACTTGCCTAGTACATCAACAGCAGCTGAAAAATGTTGGTGTTGACTGCAACGTGCCGTAAGGGATACGCAACAAAGTTTATTTATTATGATGATTTTCATATTTGCCACCTTGAACGTGGTTTCTGCCACCTGACCTATCACTGCCCTCAGGCTTTGTGGCTTCTTGTAAGTTCATCCCGCAACAGCTTATCACTTGATCTAGCCGTAGGAGCATGCTGAGAACATATCTCTCCTTTGGTGCCAGGATGGTGGTGCCTTCAGTGGCCAGATATTTCGCTTTTCGCTGAATTGTGCGTAGCCAGCCATCTGATCCTTAATTACCCGCATCCCTATGGTGAATAGCATCGGTGAAATAGTACACTCTAGCGCTGTACCCACTTGGGGGTCGATCTACCTAGTCTGGGCCCAGAAACGAAGCGAGAAGCTCTAAAAGTATTTCTTCAGCATTACCGTGTTCTACTCGGGCATGTGATACATCTTGAAGACGGGCCGCAGCATTTGGCTGTGCACTGAACTGTACGTATTGGCCAAGTCTAGCCTTAATACAAGGAGGTTGTTTACTGCACCACTTTGTTGATATATATAGTGTCCATTAAATATGTCGAGACTCCACTAGCCGTGGCTGAGATGAATATCTTATCATCGACGTCCAGAAATGTGCTCTGGGTAATAACGAACGAGGTTTGCACTTTGGGTATGTAGACTCCATTGACATTCTTCAGCTTCGCATTAAAAATCTTGTGCCACTACTAGGATTTCAACATCCGGTGGAGTCCTTTAAACGAAGTTCGGGCATCGTTCACACACTGATCTGCAGTGGTAATTCCTTACAACTGCACAATCTCCCTCCACTAAAGAGGCTAAATCCTGAAACCAGCCGTTGGTTTCTCCGGCCACGACATACCTTCCATCTCACTGACCAGGACATTCCTCTGGCAGTCTGAATAGGCTTTCATCAAATGTTTTACGTGTTCCTCTTTACCGGGACATTTCTCTGGCCGTCTGAACAATTTTATCAGATGTTCACCGTGTTCCTCTTTACCGGGACATTTCTCTGGCCGTCTGAACAGTTTTATCAGATGTTCTACGCGTTCCTCTTTACCGATACTGAGGACGCCAGGCAATGGTTGGTAAAACAAATCTCTCCTAAATTTGATTTATTTCTGTTTCTGCGAAACCATTCTACCGGAGAGAGGGCACTGTTTACCTCTGATTTACTTCCACACCTTGCACAAGCCAGCCCTTCCCCCCTCCCTTTATCTCTCTCTCTCTCTCTCTCTCTCTCTCTCTCTCTCTCTCTCTCTCTCTCTCTCTCTCTCTCTCTCTCTCTCTCTCATCAGCAATCTTGAACCGTTTCCAAGCAGCGCTTTTCTCTGGGCTATCTATATTGCATCATCAAACCTCTGCTGGACCTCAGTTAAGAGGATGGATTCAAATATGCTGTACGTAGGCTTTCTATATTTTAGAAGCCAATGATCAGGTTGGCAGCCAAGAAAACTGTACGACAATGATGTTGCAAAAGTCAACACATTAATTTATCCTTACTGCCTGAAGAAAATTTTGTTAAAGATAGCTCCTAATTATAATGCACTAGCTGACCCGGCCCGGCTTCGCCCAGACCCTGGTGGGGAGCATCTCATTTAATTCATATAAGTAGTCATATAAGTTCTCGTTCCCGTTACCGACTATCTGTCTGTCTGTCTGTCTGTCTATCTGTCTGTCTGTCTGTCTGACCCTGCCCGTCTTCGCCCAGACCCTGATGGGGAGAATCTCATTTAATTCATATAAGTAGTCATATAAGTTCCCGACTGTCTGTCTGTCTGTCTGTCTGTCTGTCTGTCTGTCTGTCTATCTATCTATCTGTCTGTCTGTCTGTCTGACCCGGCCCATCCCATGGTAGAGAGCATCTCATTTAAATTATATAAGTAGTCATATAAGATCCCGTTCCCGACTATCTGTCTGACTGTCTGTCTGTCTTGGGTAAATGGAGGAGGGAGGAGGAAGAGGGAGGTGGAGGAGGGAAGAGGAGGGAGGAGGAGGGAGGAGACAGGAGGAGTAGGGAGGAATAGGAGGGAGGAGGAGGGATTAGGAGGAGGAGGGAGGAGTAGTGTGGAGGAGGAGGCGAGGAGGAAGAGGGAGGAGGAGGGAGAAGGAGGGAGGAGGAGAACGCAGGAGGAGAAGGGAGCAGGAGGAGGAGAGGGAGGAAAAGGGAGGAGGAGGGAGGAGGAGGAGAGAGTCGGAGGATGGAGGAGGCGGAGGGAGAAGGAAGAGGGAGGAGGAAGAGGGAGAATGAGGAGGGAGAAGGAGGAGAAGGAGGGGGAGGAGGGGGAGGAGGAGGAGGGAGGCGGTGAGAGGAGGAGGAGGGAGGAAGAGGGAGGAGGAGGAATGTGAAGGGAGGAGGAGGGAGGAGGTAGAGGGAGGAGGAGGGAGGAGAGGAGGTAGAGGGAGGAGGAGGAGGGAGGAGGCGGAGAGGGAGGAGGGGGAGGAGGGAGGAGGAGGAGGAGGGAGGAGGAGTGATGAGGAGGAGGGGGAGGAGAGAGGAGGAGGAGGGAGGAGGAGGAGGGAGGAGGAAGAGGAGGAGGAGGAATGTGAGGGAGGAGGAGGGAGGAGGTAGAGGGAGGAGGAGGGAGGAGGAGGAGTGAGGAGGAGGAGAGGGAGGAGGAGGAAGGAGGAGGGGGAGGAGGAGGAGGAGGAGGGAGGAAGAAGGAGGAGGAGGGAGAAGGAGGGATGAGGAGGAGGAGGGAGGAAGGAGGAAGAGGGAGGAGGAGGAATGTGAAGGGAGGAGGAGGTAGAGGGAGGAGGAGGAGGGAGGAGGAGAAGGGAGGAGGAGGGATGAGGAAGGAGGAAGAGGAGAAGAGGGAGGAGGAGGGAGGAGGTAGAGGGAGGAGGAGGAGGAGGAGTGAGGAGGAGGAGAGGGAGGAGGAGGAAGGAGGAGGGGGAGGAGGGAGGAGGAGGGAGGAAGAAGGAGGAGGAGGGAGAAGGAGGGATGAGGAGGTGGAGGGAGGAGGAGGAAGAGGGAGGAGGAGGAATGTGAAGGGAGGAGGAGGGATAGGGAGGAGGGGAAGAGGAAGAGGGTAGGAGGAAGAGTGGAGAGGAGGAGGGAGGATGTAGAGGGAGGAGGAGGGAGGAAAAGGGAGGAGGGAGGAGGTAGGAGGAGGAGGAAGAGGGAAGAAGGGAGAAGGAGGAGTGAGGATGATGAGGGAGAAGGAGGCAGGAGGAGGAGGAGGGAGGCAGGAGGAGGAGGAGGGATAAGGAGGGAGAGGGAGGAGAAGGGAAGATGAGGGAGGAGGGGGAGGAGGGCGGATGGAGTAGGAGGGAGGAGGATGGAGGAGGAGGGGAGAGGAAGAGGGAGAAGAAAGAGGGAGAAGGAGGAGGGAGTCGGGAGAGGGATGAGAGGGAGGAAGAAGAGAGGAGGAGAGAGTTCGCCATTCCGAATTCATACTCGTCTAGTTCTTCCCTTCTACACGACTGTAGATAACTTCCTTACACATAAAAAGATGAATTGTTATTGATATTGCCGTGGTATGGAGGAATATCAGCAGCAGAGTTGATCCAAAAAACCAAAGACTGAGATCTACGGAGAGCCATGAACGCCTACGCCAGCCGGCACGGCACTTGATGATGATGATTGCCGTGTGACGATTCTGTGTAGTCACGTCATTTTCTTCCCTTTCCCTAGCGTTTTGGTTCGGGGATTCTTTCATCATCATCATCATATATTTACGTACGTATTTTGGGAGGGGGAGGAGGGAGGAGGAGGAAGAAGAGAAAAAAACTATGACAGTTGACAGCTCTGGAATGAAAGGAAGGCGTGTAGAAAATTTCATCTCAATCGGATGGGCCGTTCGCGAACAAATAAAGGACATACATATTTACATACATACATATATATACACATACACTTTGTTTTATAGATATAGATTAGGCTTTGCAAACATGATTGGCAACATCAAAATATAAGGTCATTTTCTTTCGCTCTTAACTACCCATTGGAGATTAGTCCCTCAACCAGTTCACCCAAAGTCGTCCCATCCTTAGCTTTCTCATGCAGTTCCCGTCTATGTCCTCCCCATATGATTCATTTCTGTCACTTTTTATCTTCTCCGGGTATTTTAGGTCTTCCCCCTACACTGTGCATTGCAAAACAAAGACCTATCCAGTAACACTAGTCTCAGGCTCTCTCAGTATATGTCATATCCAGCGCCATCATCTTTCTCTAACATCTTGACAGACTCCATGAGCGCTACATTATCAAGTCAGCAAAACCATTCCAGCTCCTCCACGACGAGCAAACACTATAGTATGTCCACATTTGTTTGCCTTCATTCACGATCAATTATTTTGAAAACTGTCTGTTGCATCGTTATGAAATTTTTCCAGCCGTCTTATATTTACCCACACCCATGGAATATGTCTTTGATAGGTCCAGAAACAACTTAAATCATTGAAAGCGGCGACATTCCTTTGATGTTTTGCTGAACAACTAGTGATTTCTCGTTAACAAAGTTATTTTTACGGTAATGGGAGACCTGTCAATTCTGATGACACACAAAGGCGTATCCGGATTCGTATGGGAGTGGGTGCAATGAAAGAACTAGCTTAAGATCGACAGGGTCGGCTGCATTGCACCGGGTTTTTATCCCATATGGCTCAGTTTCTTTCCGCAGCGCGGAAAGCGTCGCACAAAGCACGAACTCCATAGTTCCAGCGACGACCCTCGGGAGTCTTCGAAAAAATGCACTCGTGAAATGAAGGACGCGGCCCGGAATCGAACATACAACCTTCGGAGCCCGAGTCAGACGGCTTGACCACTTCACCACGGATATTCCCGAGCAATGTGTAATATTAGTAAAGACAGAGAATTTACAGAGGCACGGGGTAAATAATTTGTAAATTAACAGGAAAGTAGAAGGAATATATTTCTTACCCTATTTTTCATTTCCTTCTTGTTTCTTCGGCTGATGCTGATGATGTAATGTTTAGGGCCTGCAATTCGTCTGAATAGTTGGAGCAAAATATCCCAGTAAGTGTGCACGTTGATTAAGGTCTGCTATCTGCTCAGACCTTAATCTGTGTCGGACGATTCCAGTAGGTTGATGATTGCTCTCGGTTGCATAAAATTCAATCCATCCTTTCTCCAATAGTCCTCTTCCTCTTTCAACACATGGTCCTGACGTTTTTTCCAGTAACTTTTATCAATATTTAATAGCGCAGACAGACAGACAGACAGACAGACAGATAGACAGACAAGACAGACAGACAAGACAGACAGACAGACAGACAGAAAGGTAGGTAGGTAGGTAGGTAGGCAGAAAGGTAGGTGGGTGGGTGGGTGGATGACTGGCTGGTTGACTGGGTGGGTGGGTGGGTGGGTGTGTCGGTCGGTCGGTCGGTGAGTCGGTGGGTCGGTGGGTCGGTGGGTCAGCCGGCAGGCAGGCAGGCAGGCAGGCAGATAGATAGATAGATAGATAGATAGATAGATAGATAGATAGATAGATAGATAGATAGATAGATAGATAGATAGATAGATCCCCGCCAGAAGCTGGGCCTTGTCAGCTAGTTTATTTATATAATCACGTTTCATGAAAGAACCCCCATTTGGAGACACCTCTGAATCTTCGCGCTGTTTGTTTCAAAACGGAAATCACGTGAAAATTTTAAAAAATGCCGGCGACGTGTCTTGGTGAAGCTGTAATACTGTTAAAATCATGGACGTAATCTCTAAGTCGTAATTAATATACCGCATATAAACTAACTTTGAAATCTGCTGTAAAATCTCCCGTACAAAATTTTTTTTGTTGGGTGAACATAATGATAAGGTTATATACTAAATCTCATCATTTTCCCTCAGTTGGTTACCGAGATATTGAATTTTATATTGAGGCAACAAAACAAAAACACACACTATAAACAATGAATGCCTACAGTTTATACATTCTTCAGAAATCTTTTTTTTTTCGAAAGAGTTAGTGCCACTTTCCCGCGGTCTTATCGACAGGTGTAATTCCGTATCCTTTTCAGTAGCAGTCATTTCCAGTTTACATTTATCTAACGATGAGATGAATTAACGATGATAAGATCACAATAGCTTGTATTTCACCGTCCAACTCACTGGAACAGAAAGTTGACCATATGGGTCTCTTCATAAACAATGGACAAAACTACAAGCAACGAAATATAAGGACAATATTCATTCATTCAGAAGCATGTCCTTTGCAGAACCTCGCTGCCATAACAACCTTCCAGAAAACCTCTCGGTCATAAGCAAGATGTCCCGCTTCTGATACACCCATCTGGAGATCATCCGCCACATCCTGCACCCATCTGGAGATCACCCGCCACATCCTGCACCCATCTTCTCTTTGGCCTTTCTCTTCCCAGGCATGTATCCTTCCTATATTGTTCTGTCCAAAGGACAATATACGTGATATAAATCGACTCTGTGGCGATGGTATTACGAACACAATTCACAATCCCGCATACCGCATTTGAAGCACAGTTGCGGGCGGTTTGGAAGCAGACTGCCTTGCGCTGGTTTTTATGCAGTGGTATGGTCGTTAAGAAAGCAATGGCAAGTTACAGAACGTGAACTTGCCAATAAATCACAAACAGCGACGTCCTGCAAAGGATATACAATTAACTTTTTTTTTACCGACTGAGACGGAAGGATGATCACATGGTTCTCTTCCTAAACAATGAGCAAAATGGGATAATGGTACTGACTCTTTAAACAATGGTTAGTGGATGCTCGTCGTGGAGAGGCTGGGGTGGTATGGCTGACATGCCAATATAAAGCTCACAGAGAAAGTTACAAGGACTGTATACGTGATATGTCTGTCCCATTGCAGACTAAGTCAATCCTTTGGCGATGTTGTCTGTGTGCTCGCGCGGTCTAGTGCTGCTGGTTGTGCTGATTTCTGTTGTAGTCCAGTTGTGTCATGCGAAATCTGAATGGAACCAGGAAACTAGAGACTTAATCGTCGAGATCCACAACGATCTGAGGAGAAAGGAGGGAGGCTGTCAGGTCAATAAACTTGAGTATGGTATGTATAAATATAATCATCATCATCATCATCATCAAGTGCCCTGGCAGCTGGCGTAGGCGTTCATGGCTCTCCACAGATCTCAATCTTTGGTTTTCTGGATCAACTCTGCTGCTGATATTCCTCCGTGCCACCGTCTCAATCCATCCAGCATTATTTATCTTGGACTGCCTCTGCCTCTCTTCCCCTCGATCTTTCCAGTTGTCACGATGTTCTCCAATGTCTCTCTTCTCATTACATGACCAAAGAAAGTTGTTTGTCTCTGTCTTATTGTTGTATATAGTGTTCTATTTTCATTAGCCTGTTTCAGGCAGTCGTCGTTAGTTACTCTGGCAGTCCAAGGAATTCCCAACATTCGTCTCAGGAACCACATCTCTGTTGCTTCTAATTTCTTCTTAATTTGTTCATTTACATTCCAAGATTCACTGCCATACAGCAAAACTGGTTCTACATAGCATTTCAGCACCCTCTTTCTTACACTCAGTGATAGTGACCTATTGCACAAGATACTCTTCATTTTCTGAAATGCGGCCTTTGCCTGCCCTATTCTGCTCTTAATCGCTGGTGTACATCTTCCTTCTGATGTTATAAATGTCCCTAGGTATCTAAAATTATGAATTTGGTTAAGAATTGTTCCTTCTATTTCTATGTCACATTTTGGTGTCACCATTTTATTTGATATCACCATTGTTACTGTTTTCTTGATATTCAAGGAGAGTCCTTTCCTTGCACTCTCTGTTACGACAGTGTCCAACAATTGTTGTAGGTCTGTTGATTTATCTGCCACCAATACTGTGTCATCTGCATAGCGTATATTATGTATATTATAACCTCCAACTAGTATTCCTGGCATCTCTTTGATATCTCTCATTATTACTTCGCTATACAGGGAGAAGAGATCTGGTGACAAGGCACACCTCTGTCGTACTCCTAGCTTTATGTGTTCGTAACTACCCTCTTTATTTCTAATTTTAATTGCTGCTACTAGGTTCCAGTAAATATTCTTTATTATTCTTAAATCTTTCCCATCAATGTTGATATCTTCCAACATTTTAATCAGCTCATCATGTTTTACTTTATCAAATGACTTAGTATAATCTATGAAGCATAAATAAATGTTTTTATGTTTCTCTATTGACATTTCTATTAGTGTCCGTAATGTATATATTGCATTGCTTGTGCCCTTTCCCTCCACAAATCCATACTGTTCTTCACTAATTTCCAATTTTATTTTCTTTCTGGTTCTTCTCATTAAGATTCTGAGTATACGCTTAGTGACATTGTTTATGAGGTTAATTGTACGAAAATCTTCACATTCAATTGCTCCTGGTCTCTTTGGTATTGCTATAAATACAGATTTCAGCATATAACTGGGTAAATATCCACTGCTTGTAAATATCATTTAACATTTTGGTTAATATATCTACCCCAAATTCTCCCACTAATTTTAATTCTTCTATTGTGATTTCATCTGGTCCAGCTGTTTTTCCTTTCTTCATATATTTCATAGCGTCAGCGACTTCTTCTTTTAGAATAGGTGGACCTTCTAAGTTACTTTCTTCTGTTAATTCTTCCCTTTCCCCATCATATAATTCTCTTATATACTCATTCCACCTCTTCATTATATCACCTTCCTCCAATAATATCTTTCCTGTTTTTGATTTCAAACACCCTGTATTTATTCTTATTTTTCTTCCCGTGAGCTCACTGATTTGTCTGTGCATATTGTTTGTATCTTTAATGACAATTAATTCAATTTTTTTTTGCACTGCTCATGTAACCAACTTTCTTTTGCCTTCCAACATTTATCTTTTATTTCTTTATTTATCTTAGCGTATTCTATTGTTTGACATTTTTACTCTTTTCTTGTATCCATCAGCATTAAGATTTCTTCATTCATACATTTTTTCTTAGCAATTTGACTTCTCTCCGGTAATATTTCTTTGCTAGTTTGATGAATGGAGTCCCTTAACATTTCCTTGTTCATTTATACTCTGTATTTTAGCTATTATATTGTACCTATTTTTCACAGTCACTATGTATTGTTCTTGAATTTCTTTATCTACTTTCAGAACCTCTTTATTAAGTCTCATGATCATAACCATTTTTTCCCCTCTCTTTAATCTTACTTTTATTTGTCCACATAGTGGTACATGATCACTATTACAGTCGGCGCCAGGCATTGTTTTTACATTAATTAGAGCATTTCTAAATCTTTTATTAATTAGTATGTAGTCAATTTGGTTGCGTATTTTCTGATCAGGGCTTTTCCTTATGTATAGTCGTCTTTTATGGTGTTTAAACCACGTGTTTCCAATTATCATGTCATCGATATTTGCCCATTCTATTAGCTTTTCCCCTCTTTCATTTCTTGTACCTAAACCATAATTCCCCACTACATCCTCCATTTTCCCCTTTCCTACTTTTGCATTAAAATCTCCAAGTATTATTTTTATTTCCTGTGATCTTATTCCACTTATTCCGGTGGATACTCGGTCCCCAGAGGTGTGTTGGCCACACCGTGGTGTGTTTCCAGCCTCTACCACGTGGAGGTGCAGTTGGGATTTTCCCTTTCTAAAGTTAATAATACACGCATTAAATAATACATATACATCCATGCACGCATGTGTGTGTGTGTGTGTGTGTATATATATATACATATCCATATTCGTATTGTGTCATTCCAGTATAGTCTGTGTACGCTCCGATTATTAAATGTGTGTGGCTTAGTTTTATCCGCCCTATGTGTTTCTGGCCCAAACAGCAGTGCAAATTTGTCGATAAAGTTAACTATGTTAGTTTGGTAATACTGTAGATTTAATTTCTTTTGACATCCACACATTGCATAGTACTATGTGAGGTCGTACTGTGTTTTACATTAAATTTTTAATATCTCATCAGGTTCTCTCATTTGTGTTTTACATTTCTACCTACATTTCTCTATGACTCTACCTATTGAAGTAAGGTTTCACTAAAGAAAATCGGGCTATCATGATGATCTGTCACAACTGGTCTATTCAAACACCCTTTCCCTCCTTTTAAAATATTCAACACATCCTTTTATGTGGTCGTTAATGTTAGTGAGAACTTTTCCATTACTATTTTTGATCAGTGCATTAGATTAATTACATGTTTATTATAGTTTCTAATGATACCATAAAGGTATTTGATTATATGGAACACAGTTTATTTTATGCACTAATTTCCCAGCTTTAAATATCACAGAAGCCATTAGTAAAGGACTAAAAAATTGTAAAAAATTGTAAAATTATAATTTTAAGACTTCTTCATTTCCCGTGTACCTGTAGTTGGAATGTGCAGGTCATAAACATGAAGTCGCATTCTTACGGCAATTTAGCGATTTTAAATTGTACAATATTAAACACAATAATTGCGTAATATTTGGTAGTAGTGACATGGTACTTTAGAGAGTTGAAGCTGGTCAAACTGGTACAAAACGACAACTAACTGTCATCATCATCATCATCATCATCATCATCATCATCATCATCATCATCATCATCATCATCATCATCATCATCATCATCATCATCAAGTTCCCCGCCAGCTAGCTTAGGCGTTCATGTCTCTCCATGGATCTCGGTCTGTGGTGTTCTGGATCAGCTCTGCACATAATATTCCTCCATACCACCGTCTTAGTCCATACAGCATCATTTCCCTCTTCCTCTCTTCCCCTCGATCTTTCCAGTTGTCACGATGTTCGCCAATGCCTCTCTTCTCATCACATGACCAATGAAAGCTGTTTGTCTTTTTCTTACCGTTGTATTTAATATTCTAGTTTCATTAGCCTTTTTCAGGCAATCGTTGTTAGTTACTCTGGCAGTCCAAGTAAATAGCAACAATCGTCTCGGGAACAACAATGAGTACATGAGTAATATGCGAACTTAACACATTCCAGATGACGAGTTAGAGAGAAAGGCCAGGCAGTGGGCAGAGGGGTGTTCTTTCCACCATAGCACTGAAGAGAGGGGAGAGAATCTAGCCTGGAATGGCAACAAACTGAGCGAGAAAGAGTTAATCAAGCATGCCGCAGAGAGATGGTTTGATGAGAAGAAAACCTATAGCTATGGACAATACGACTGTGGAGCTTCCAGGGCTTGTCATTATACACAGGTACGGTGTTACTTAAGCGTCTTGTTATTAATACAGAGGTTTATAAAGTTTCACTACACTTTATATGTAGAACAAATCTGAATTTTTTTTTTTTATTCCGTTGATAACACCATTCTGTTTGGAGTGCAAAGAATTCCTCCAACAGACGACAGCTATTCGCTGCACATTGCTTCACGATGGACTATGGAGAACATTATTTCATGACATCATGTACTTAATTTTTCAAATTTGTTCTACATACAAAGTGTAGTGAGACTTTACAAACACCCTGTAGTTTCTAAGTAAGCTCTGTGGGGAAGTGGTTACGGCGCCTGTCTCACGCCCCGAAGGTTTTGCGTTCGATTTCCGGCTACGTTATTCGGTTCACGAGTGTAATTTTCTCGGACACACCTTGCGAGGCAGTTTCGACAAGCCGCCCTGCGGAAAGAGACCGAGCAATATGGGATAAACCCGGTACAATGAAGTCGATCCTCTTGAATTTTAAATTTAAAAACAAAAAGTAATTTCTTAGACCAGTGTTTCCCAACCTTCTCGATCACCTTTTCTAAATGTTAAGTAATTTATGACCATCTATTGATTGATTATTTGTCCCGAAGCAGTATGACGCTGATGTCTGTGATATGATAGAGCCATCACATATTGTACGCCTGAATGCACGGAGTAATACGCGACCAATCTCCCATTCACTTAGCAGGTGAAGAGCCCATGGGTTGAAATCTTTTCATTATAGCGCAGTTCCCTATCAACTTCGCTAATGATCCCGCTGCATTCTTTTACAATAGACAAAATAATGTATTTAAACATTGAGCACAACCCACTACTGGCAACGCTGATCGTATTCCGGTACGAACCTAAGGCCTTGTCCGCGTCAATATGAAAGCACTAGACTCGAGTTTCGCTCTCGTTTGAGCTCGTCAGTAGTGCATATCCTTGACTGGACCCGGGATCAAACCCCGGATCACTGGCGTGTGACTCGGGTGTGTAACCGCTAAACCACGCGGCACGCGCTAGACGAGACCAATTTATCACACTAGAATATTACAACGTCAACTATCGTAGGCTATAGCTCAAAGTAATGCATGTCGTGATTGTAACAGATTCACAGAATATGCTGAAGAGGGTGAAGACAGGCATACTTCGTGCAGAGTGGGATGCTTCAATTTTTAAAAAAATCACAGAATTAGAACATCTATTGGCGCTATTGCCTAAGCGCTTGCCTCGCATTCTGAAGGTCGAGGGTTTGTTGTCAGGATCCGTCATTCGGTTCATGGGCGTAATTTATTCGGAGACCTTTGGAGGTCGTCGCGCGAGAACGGGAGTCCTTGTTCTATGCGACGCTTGCAGCTGGTCGCTCTGCTAAAAGAGACCTGGCCATCCAGCATGAAACCCGGTGCAATGAAGCTGATCCTCTTGTCTTTAAATCCTAAACATTCATTATTCTAGTTATTGAATCTAGAGTAATGTTATTTGGTGTAGAGTAATGTTATCGAATGTAAAGTAATGTTATTGAATCTAGAATAATGTTATTGAATCTAGAGTAATGTTATCTGGCCGAGTGGCTAGAACGCCGGACTCTTATTCGGGAGACCAGGATTCGATCCCTGGGTAAGGTGTGGGATTTTTTTCTGTCGGGAGCAAAAA
Source organism: Cepaea hortensis (assembly GCA_963921405.1). NCBI lineage: Eukaryota > Metazoa > Mollusca > Gastropoda > Stylommatophora > Helicidae > Cepaea > Cepaea hortensis. The sequence goes on from OY992887.1 coordinate 84,690,080, forward strand.
GAAAATCCTAACCTGCACAGTTCGCGGCGACTGCACTAGCCAGGCGGCCTTAATTCCTCAGGCTCAAAGATCTCTCTGCCATACACCACAAGGTACTATATTGGCAGTAAATGACAGTTATCGAATTTAAAGTAATGTTTCTTAATCTAGAATAATGTTATTGAAGCTAGAGTAATTTTATTGAATCTAAAGTAATGTTATCGAATGTAAAGTAATGTTATTGAATCTAAAGTAATGCTATTGAATCTAAAGTAATGTGATTGAATCTAAAGTAATCTTATTGAGTCTAAAGTATTGTTATTGAATCTATAGTAATGTTATTGAATCTTCGAATCTTCTTCCCCGTCTTCCTTTGCTCGTTATCTCCCAATGGGTCCTTACAGAACTCACTTCAAATCTTTAGCTCTCCAAAGCAATCTGTCATATCCTTCCAATATTGCTCATTTCTATTTCTACTTCTCTTCTCCGTGAGTTTTAGGTCACCCCCTATTTATGTTTGCCCTGTGCGTTCCAGACTAAGACATTTCTTGTTATACTATTCCCAGGTTTTCTCAATGTATGGCATACCCAGCGCCAGCGACTTTCCTTGACCTCTTGGTTCACTGGTTTCTATCTAGTTCTCTCCATGAGCTCCACATTGGTGATTTTGTCATGACAATTTATTCCTTCAATTTTTCACAGCCACTAACTAGCCAATGCTTGTAGTTGTAGTTTATTTGTAATGGTTTTCGATGTTCCCCCATGTTTCCGATCCATACAGCAGTACTACCCCAAAGTTAGAACTGAATACTGTAAGTGTTGTGCTATCAGTTATCAGTTATCAGTTGGGGTATCTTCATTGCACTCCGGACATGTCCATAGGTGCTAAGATCCCCCCCCCCCCCAGCATATGCATCAGCGTCCGGTGGCTAATAGTGCCAGTTCTGTGTTGGTTGACGAGGCGCTTTGTTTTCCCGATGTACCTCTCGCGTCTGGCTGTGCCGATTCTTACTCCCAAGTCTTTCATCTTGGACAGCGATGTGGAATCACTGACGTCAAAGTCCTCTGTTCTCGCCATATCTTTAAGGACGTTAATAACATCGGCACGATCCATGGGCTGGCCATCTACAGGGGGTGCAGAGCCAGCCATTTTATCAGCTCGTTCATTTCCCTCGACTCCCGCATGACCCGGGACGAAGATGAAGGTGACTTTACGCACAACAGACTTCCGCAGCGACTCAGCCCACTGTCTACGTACAGATCCAGCTTCGACCTTCTGAATCATGCTTATTGAATCACTTACTACACACACGTTGGTATAATGATGTGATTCCAGCCATATTAAAGCCTGTGTAACTGCCATCACCTCCATCGTCATGCTGCTCGTGGTCATAGAGTGGGCACCACTGGATTCTTGAACGGTTCGGCCCGCTGAACGGGGTGTAAATGCCCACGCACTTCTCTGCTGCTTTACAACAGATCCATCTGTATAGATGAGCACTTCGGGACTATCTGAGTGTTCATAGATGAGCGCGTTAACCTCAGCATTGACAGCGGCAGGGTTCTGCTCTCTGCACCGTCTGTCGAGTGTGATAATGAAGGAGAAAGTGCACTTAAAAGCTGGAGGCATCGGCACTCATTCCTTGCCGGGGTTGAGACTGGTAAGACTGCAGACCTGTCTGACGACATATTCCGCCCGACCCATCCATGATTTGCCCCTCTTTAGCCTGTCAAACTTTTCTCTGAATATAGCGTCATGCAGAGGGTGCTGCTCATCTACATTTATTTTTAAGTATGCACGAGCTCTCCAGATCTTGATCCTGTGTTCCATTGTCCGGAAGTCAAGGAGGTATCTCATTGCTACACAGCTGGTGTCTCTCGTGCAGCCCAAAATGATGCGCATGGCTTCGTTTTGTACCTTTTCAAGTCTTCCAATCTGTGTAGGGCTGACAGTGAGGATGGCCAGGGCATACTCGATGCATGAAAGCACAAGTCCTTGGAACAGAAGTATTAGCAGTCTTTGCTCGATATTGGCAGTCGCCATGACTCATTGCTGACAAACCTTTTCGAGCTTTCGTTATGACATAATCGACATGATCTTTGAAGGACAGGCTACGATCAAGCCTCACGCCAAGATATGTCATTGACTGGGTTCTACTCAAAATGCTCCCATCCATTATTACTGCCGGCATGTCTGTTTTCACAATATGGTTGTTTAGGGAGAACCATGTAACCGATGCCTTTGCAGAGTTGACAAGGGCATCGACCTCAGCACACCATGATGAAATTCGATCTAGTTCGCCCTGCATATTATTGGCAACCGCCTGTCTATCTCGACCCTGTAGATACACGAGGATGTCGTCAACGAATGACAGAGTCCTACCCCTCCCGTCCAACTGTTGTTCAGTGATCGGCACCGTATACACGTTGAATAGTACTGGTGACAGTCGTGAACCCTGCGGCAATCCTGGACATATCGTTATCGGCTCAGAAGACCAACTCCCGCATCTTAGCACCACCTTCCTTTGGAGCAGAACTGCAGCTATCCACCGTACAAGGTGAGGGTGCACTTTCAGTATGAGGAGGGTTTGCATCAAGTGCTCGAAAGATACTCTGTTATATGCATCCTCTAAGTCTATGGCGGCCGCACATGTCTCTTCTCTGACCTGAAATCCTTCGTAAACATCTTGAGCAAAGACCGCCGCATTCAGCCTTGACTCTTTGTTACGTCTGTATCCTCCAAGTGTGGGTGGGAAGCAGCTGAGTTGTTCCAAGTCACAAGCAAGTCTGTGTGCTACAATTTTCTCCAGTAACTTGTCAGCAGTGTTCTGCATCGTAATGATTCTGTAGCCGCTTATCTTGGAATGGTCTTTGTTGGGTTTTGGCAGCGGCAGCAAGTAGCTGTGTAGCCATTCTTCTTTCATCTGACCCCTCTGGATACTGGTGTTGAATTCTCTGGCCAGTTCTTCCATGTCATCGTCTGATATCACCAGTAGGTCACCATATCGGATGCCGTCTGGGCCTGGGGCGGTGTTAGGTGATTTCTTGAGCATCGCACGCACTATCTCAGCAGTGATTATCCATTCTTCGTCTGTCCCGACCCCTCGCACAACTGAGAGAGTGTCGTTGTGGTCCTCTGTCTGGCGTGCTCGTCTTTCTTGTCAGTCTATTCTATGTAGCGTGCAAGAAGGGCCTTACCTTTATCCGCATCCGACTTTTTCCATGTGAGGTCTGTGCCTTGAAAGTCTGGAATACCCCTACGTTGTGCAGCACCGTTCATGCTCTTATGGAGGCACCAGAATGTCGTAAGAGATCGCTCGGAGCACACCTTCCTGCAGAACTAGTCCCATTTCTCGGCCTTAGCCTGTTTGGCGCAGGATTTGAATAAAGTCATCGTCCTATCGACCTGAGACTTCAGGTTCGCCAACTCAACCTGTGGCATGTTAGCCTTTCTGGCCTTTTGCCAGTCTTTGACAGCCTGCCTCTTTCCCAGCCATGTCTTCTCGACCTCTCCATTGCACCATGGTGGCTGAACCATAAGTGTTGTGCTAATTTATTTCGACTTGCACACACTTCTAGTGCTATACACGTTCTTTAGCCTTCTGTGTTACCATTCCAATCCTTATCTGTTCCACCCCCCCCCACCCTATCTCCCCGCCCCACACCGCTACCCAAGTAGGCGCACGATTGGATTTTGTACCCGGAAGTGAGGTCTCCTCAAGGGAGATTAGGCCGTCATTTGCCGGGTTTATTCTCACCATCTGCCGGCTCCATGGCCGAGGTGTTAGCAGCTTTCTCCGCTAACCCCGAATACTCTCGTCACGTGACGCGACGAGAATTAGCAGTGGTTAGAATCGCAAAAGTGACTTATGAGAGTATGGAGCCGGTCGCTCAGAAAGTCGTGGCGTGCTGATGAACTTAATCTAGGCTAGGAATCAACATACAGCTGAAAGATGCTGGTGTTGACCGCAATATCCTGAAACAGGATGGAAACGCGGAAAAAAAAAAAATTCTCACCATCTGTGACTTTGCCCCTATGAATTTCTAAGCCCGGTTGTTGTACGGTAACCTCCCATATTGTATTGCTATCTAAAGTAATGTTATTGAATCTTTTTTTTTTTTTTTTTTTGCATATCCTTTACAGGACATCGCTGTCAACATCAGCATCTTTCAGTTGTATGTTGATTTCTTGGCAAGATTACGCTCAGTAGTTTGCCATTGCTTTCTGAGCGGCCGGCTCAGTTATCCCGCAAGTCACCAGCGGGGGTCGAACCGCTCCCAGCTCTCGCCCTGCTACGAGACTCTGCGTGATAAACGGGATTACGGAGAAAGTGTTGTAACCCCTCGGCCAGAGAGACCGACTGTTATTGAATCTAGACTAATGTTATTAAATCTAGAATAATTTTATTGAATCTATGGTAAAGTTATTGGACCTAGAGTTGTGTTATAGAATCTAACAAACCTGTGATAATCTTTTATTCAGATGGTCTGGGGGAAAACAAACAAGATCGGCTGCTACACTACCTTTTGCGACTCCCTGGCCGGCGCTGGACGCAACGCTTGGTACATTGTCTGCCTCTACCTTCCCAGGGGAAATTATAAAGGAGAGAATGTATACGAAAAGAGCTGTCCAACTCCGTGCTTGAAAGGTCAAACTGAGGAAAATGGCCTGTGTGTTGGAGAACCTGAAAAAGAAGTGGTTAAATGTGAAGACTCTAGCGAAAACTGCGCACTATGGGCCAGCACTGGTCAATGCAAGGGTAATCCAGCGTTCATGAACAAAAGCTGCCGGAAGGCTTGCAAAGTGTGTCAAAGCGACGAAGCTGAGGCTTGTGAAGATCTTCATCCAGCCTGTGCTGAGTGGAATAGCTTTGGCCAGTGCAAGAGTAACCCAACTTATATGAAGCACAACTGTAGGAAGACATGCGGGGCATGCTAACCACGAAAATTCTATCTTTGAAAATGTCCATGATATTCTATTTAATTCTTTTCCAGAACATAAGGTTAAAATTCTATCTCGGAAAGTATTGATACTTCTATCTTTTAAAATAACGTTGATACCCTACTTCTAAAAGTTACATTCCCATTCTAAGTCTCACAATTATGTCCATATTCTAACTCTGAAAATGTTAAATTTAAGAAAAAGTAAAGGGAACATTTTCACGTCATGAGGGTATCAGGTATATGGTGCTAATTCCATATTTTTAGACCAATCGACAATCGATGAGTAATTTAGACAGTGGTTTGGTCAGTACTCTGGCGAGCCAGAGCCTCGTTGGCCCATGACCGGTCTCTGTGGCTGAAGGGCTTGCGAACGCGGTTTGTGAGCCCGCATACCCGGGTTCGAAACACGGCGGTGCTGGTTTTTTCGAAAAAGGTATAGAGGCCGGTCGTTCAGAAAGCAATGGCAAACTACTGAACGTAACACTTGCCTAGTACATCAACAGCAGCTGAAAATGCTGGTGTTGACTGCAACGTCCCGTAAGGGATACGCAACACAATTTTTTTTTTTGGTCAGTAGTCTGGTCAGTAGTTTGGTCAGTGATTTTGTCAGTGGTTTGCTAGGTCTGTCGCAGGTTTAGGACACAAATCTGACCAAGGGGAGTCCGTCCCCCCCCCCCCCCCCCCTGGCGAGCCAGAGCCTCGTTGGCCCATGACTTCGTGGTCTATGTTTCCAGGTCTACACCACGTGGAGGTGGGGTTGACTTGTGTAGTCTGTGGGTCATCGGCAGGCTACTAATTTTTACTGTTCACCCCTCCTGGGAGAGGCTAGCCGATCCCAACCCTGCTGGCTGCGGGGGCCAGGCACAGTGGACACCTTGTGGTCACGAACGCCTTGTTTATCATATATTCAAGTCATGTAATGATGTTGATGACGATGGTGTAATGTATGTGAGCAGCGGTAGTGCTATGGCTAAATACTCGTCTGCCGTCTGGTGGTCAGGAATTCAATCCGCATTGGGGGGTAGGAAGTTTTACAACTGACCTGGCCTAATTAAACCCCTCAGTAGTAGCAGTACCAGGTGGCTAGTATGCTTGCCTGTTGGCTCATTGGTCATGTGTTCGAATCTCCTTGGAGACTAAGATTATTTTACACTTTCCTGATCCCGCATTGACCCAGCCTAATATAAATGCCGGAAAATTTCTTGGGAAGTAAAGGACACAGTCGTTATACTAACAATGTTACTCATCGAGTTTCGTTTAGTTTAAAAATATGGAACCTGCACCATATACCCAATACATACAACTCATGAAGTGAAGAGAAATCTTTTACTTGTCTTGTAATTAAAACCTCACATTGCCCCACTTGTCAATATAAAATATAACTACTTAAATTAATATAACAATAATGAGATCTATTTTTATACACTCAGTATTTTCAGTGTGAAAGTAAATAACTATTTTCATATATAATATATATGTGTGTATGTCTAAGTGGAAATTGCATCCTTTTCCACCAATTATCTTCTTCATTAAAAGTATATTGAGCATTTGTGGTGTATTCTTTCTTGGTTGATTGCGAAAGCTTCGTGAATGTTCGAGAATATATATGTATGTAGAAGAGTTATGGTATGCGCACTTATATTATTGTTTTAAACTGGTTCAGTGCCAAACAAACAATAGATTTGGACCAAACATGGTACACAATCAAATGACCAAGTATTACAATGTAAATGTCCATTCACTGAGTGGAATGGTGGAAGATACCAAGAAACAAAACAAATAACACGGTGACACTTGTATGGCGATATATCGCCCTTCTGTTCAAATGGGATGTCACGTTCTCGATATATTATCCTTTGGCAATGAATTAATAAAATAAAATACAAATAAAATCACAAGCCCAGAAACAGAAACTTTCTCCGGGTCTGAGATCTACAAGGACCATCACACACTGAAGGCCTGAGTGCATGGAGGAATAGGTGACCAGTCTTTCCATCCAGTAGCGAGCGACGAGCCCAGGAGTCAAAGCCTCCCCTGGCCACGCTAATGCCATCGTCAGGGCAACAACCTAACTGTTGCACCAACGAACCCAGTACATATTTAGTTATATATGAAATAAAGTAATTGTTAATTATACAAAATACAAACAGCAAGGTGTGTGTAACTCGTACGAAAAAGCAAGAGATACTAAACACAGTGCACATACCTTACAACGAACTCCACTACGGTAAACGCAAATCTCAGGGGGAAAATTCAAATATAAAATAAAGATAAGTATTCTTCGACCCAACGAATGACGTTTCGATTACACTAATATTTATCGGTAACAGCCAAAATGGATCTAAAGAAAAAACACCAAATTTTAGAATTTAATATTATCCTCCGTTATTAGGAATGCGGAGCAGATGTTTAGTTGTGAAAGGTGCTTTCCTCTGTGATTTACGCTTACCGTTGTGAAGTTCGTTGTAAGGTATCTACACTGCGTTTGTGTTTAATAGCTGTCAGTTTCTCGCAGAAGTTACGCATACCTGTTTTTCCTATTGTTATATCCTGCCGCAGCCCTTACTTCTCTTATCTATAACTAGCTGACCCGGCCCGGCTTCGCCCAGGCCCTGGAGGGGATCTACCTATCTATCAGTCTGTCTGCTTGTTTGTCTGTCTGTCTGTCTGGCTGACCCGGCCCGGCTTCACCCAGTCCCTGGTGGGGAGAATCTCATTTAATTCATATAAGTAGTCATATAAGCTCTCCCGTTCCCGACTATCTGTCTGTCTGTCTGTCTGTCTGTCTGTCTGTCTGTCTGTCTGTCTGTCTGACCGGGCCCGGCTTCACCCAGTCCCTGGTGGGGAGCATCTCATTTAATTCATATACGTAGTCATATAAGCTCTCCCGTTCCCGACTATCTGTTTGTCTGTCTATCTGTCTGTCTGTCTGTCTGACCGGGCCCGGCTTCACCCAGTCCCTGGTGGGGAGCATCTAATTTAATTCATATACGTAGTCATATAAGCTCTCCCGTTCCCGACTGTCTGTCTGTCTATCTGTCTGTCTGACCCGGCCCGGCTTCACCCAGTCCCTGGTGGGGAGCATGTCATCTAATTCATATAAGTAGTCAGGGGGGTACGGGGTGTCAGGCATTGGTAGCACCTTTGGTAAGGATGGCTCTCATGTCCTTTCAGGACCCATCCCCCACTGGTCCAAGTCTGACACCCAGCTCGTGCCTGTGGCTCCTAGTAGCTGTCAGCGTGCGACAGCGGCCACCCCCCGGGCAACAGCTGTGAGAGGCTGGCTAAACCAGGCATGGGTATCCGATTTGGTGTCAAACCAAGAGGTAAACTAGGGTATGCCTACCCAGCATGTGAAGACAGGATTCGGCAGACTGCGCGGAAGAAATCATTCCTGATTCAACGGGCAAGACGGCGTTTACCTGCAAAGCGTTGTGGAACGTAATGAGCACGGCAAGGCACGTAGAGCGCCCTGGTCATCCACTGCACCTGTATTCGTCTCCAATCGTCTCGACTTGTCTTGCCACTGGACTCAGATGGACTCAGGCGAGAGAGTGAGGTCGACGAATTGCGCAACTCTTCCTCACTTTAATCCAAGTCATCGCGCAAGTCATTCTTCATCCAACGTCACATCATACAAGGCAGGTGGGCCGGTCCTAACAGAGCAGCTTCACCAAGTCTTCACAAACATATGGATGAACGAGACCATGCCACAAGATTTTAAGGATGCGTCAATAGTCCACCTTTACAAACGTAAAGGAAACCGCCAATCCTGTGACAACCACCGAGGCATCTCCTTGCTTTCAATTGCAGGGAAGATACTCGCCAGAATGCTTCTCAATCGCCTCACAGCCCATCTCGATCAAGGTCTTCTTCCTGAGAGTCAATGTGGCTTCAGAAAAGAACGTGGGACTGTTGACATGATTTTCGCTGCAAGGCAGCTGCAAGAGAAATGTCAGGAACAGAACTGCGAAATGTTCTCCACTTTCATTGACCTTACCAAGGCTTTTGACACAGTCAGCAGAGAAGGACTGTGGAAGATTATGGCAAAATATGGCTGTCCACGAAAGTTTGTCCAAATAGTGCGGCTATTTCATGACGGCATGCAGGCAAGAGTACAGGAAAATGGTGAACTGTCTGAACCCTTTCCTGTAACCAATGGAGTGAAGCAAGGATGTGTCCTGGCACCAACACTGTTCAGCCTCATGTTTTCAGCCATGTTGATGAATGCCTTCGAGAACGACGACATTGGAATAGACATCAACTACCGTATGGAAGGAAAGTTATTCAATCTCAGAAGGCTGAAAGCTAAAACCAAAATTGACAGCGGCACCGTCAGAGAGCTCCTGTTTGCTGATGATTGCGCTCTATACGCCAACTCAGTGGCGGACATGCAACATAATGTTTCAGCTTTCTCACATGCCTGTGCCAACTTTGGGCTCAATATCAACTTGGAGAAGACTGTAGTTATGTACCAGCCAGCTCCAGGGAATAATCACACTGTGCCGAATATCAAAGTGAATGATCATAGACTAAGTGTTGTGGACAAATTCACCTATCTTGGCAGCACTGTGTCACAAGCTGCCACAATCGATGACGAAGTGAATGCAAGAATCTCCAAGGCCAGTGCAGCCTTTGGCAGACTGTACAAGAATGTATGGGACAGAACTGGAATAAGCCTGCAAACAAAGCTAAAAGTCTACAAAGCAGTTGTATTATCCACACTGCTATATGCTTGTGAAACCTGGACTGTTTATCAGCGACACGCTAGGAAATTAAACCACTTCCACACAGTCTGCCTAAGGAAGCTACTGAAGATTAAATGGCAAGACAAGATTCCAGACACTGAAGTCCTAGAAAAAGCATCCATGCCCAGTATCCACACTCTACTGATGAAGAATCAGATTCGCTGGGCTGGTCACCTGACCCGCATGCCAGATCACAGGCTCCCTAAACGAATTTTCTACAGCGAACTGCGTTGTGGTAAACGCTCCCAAGGTGGCCAGAGGAAACGTTTTAAAGACACTCTGAAAATTTCACTGAATGCTTTCGGAATTCATCATGACACCTGGGAGGCTGCAGCCAGAGACCGAAATTCGTGGCGTGCATCATTGCGCAAAGGTGTAGTCATATGTGAGGCAACCAGAACTGCAAGAGCTGTGAAGAAAAGGCAGGACAGAAAAACCACTGCAGGAAATCCTCCTCCAGAGACGTCAAGCATTCTTTGCCCACATTGTCAAAGAACATTTCGAGCCAAAATAGGCCTTATCAGCCATCTTAGAACCCACGGCTCCACACCTTCAACCCCACTGGATGAAACGAATGGTCATCATCATTCTTGATGGACAAACAACAACAATAAGTAGTCAAATAAGCTTCCGTTCCCGACTATCTGTCTATCTATCTGACCCAGCGTGGTTTCGCCAAGCTCCTGGCGCACAGTAACTTAAAAGTTTCCGATTCCGATTCCGATTTGTCGAAAAAAAAAGAAACTTTCCACCTCGTTCAACCCGTCTCAATGACGTTGGTTATAGTTGTGGTGGTTCATAGTGCGGTATAGGTTTTATGGTCTTTTGTGCGTTAGACAGCTTCTATTACTGCCTGTCTGGTCGAGTTCCTCTTTTTTGCCATCCTTTTTGCTTTTGTCGTTGTTGCTGGTGTGTCTGCTATCATTATCGGTTTGCCCATCCCTCTCATTTGATGTCTTCTTTTCCGGAGCTGACCTTGGGGGGTCGGGAGGGGCTGTCTTTTTTTCATCTGTTTTCTTGGGCTTGTCCTGGGGCAGGGGGGGGGGGCGCCTGTTATCGTCTGGGCTTGTTTTCTTGGTTTTTTCAAACGGTGTTTTGTCAAGCATAGGGGTCGGATTATATCGTCTCTCTTGTCCATCGTTGGGGAGGTTTCCTACCGTCTCCTCTTGTCCCGCGCCGGAGGGGTTTCCTGCACGTCCCTCTTATCCATCGTCAGGGAGGTTTCCCATCGTCTTGTCCATCGTTGGGGCAATTTCCACCCTTCTCCTTGTCTCCCGCGTCGAAGAGGGTCGTTTCGTCTCTCTATTGTCCGCCATTTGAGAGTTTTAATGCATCCCTATATATTTCCTATTGTCTGGTTTTCGTGTGGTCGAGTGTTTCCTCACTGTATTTTTATTTTGCTGTTGGCTTTATTTTATGTTGGTTATATTTCTTTCCCTGTTCTTGCAATGAATTGTTTTGTAAGCTTTTGTACTTCTTTGTCGCCTTCCACCTGTAGGCATTCCTTCATCGTCATCGTCGTATTTCTTGTTTGGAAGTATTCTACTAGGTCCCTGCGTTCCTGGGCATAGGCTGTGCACGATAGTAGGTAGTGTTCTATAGTGTTTTCCTCCAGGCAATCAATGCAAAGTGGTCGGGTGATTTTATCTTTCCAGTTCCCGATTCTCAATCTCCATAGTTTCTTGTACGTTGGTATTTTTGTGTTGTCTTTCACTTGACTTTTCAAACTTGGTTCTCTGAGCATGTGGTAGGCGTGTCGTCCTTTATTGCTGTCTCTCCATTGTTGTTTCCATTTGTCGATTACTTGTTGTTTGATAATGCTTTTTGCCTCCAGAATGCCGAGTCCTGTGTTTACTATATTCTGGCTGCTTGTCCCGCGTTTTGCGGCCCTGTCTGCCCTCTCATTGCCAGTTATCCCTCTGTGTGCTGGTATCCATACAATTGTAACCTGGCATCCCATACTTCTTAGTTTTGTTGTTAGTGTTAGTATTTTCTCTTTCAGGTCTTGTCTGTTCACTTTAGAATGGTTGCCTAGCGCTTGTACTGCAGATAGTGAGTCCGTCAGTATAGTTAGTTTTATAGGGGGGTTCTCTGTTGCTATTTCTAGTCCTTTCATAATACCTACTAGTTCTGCCGTGTATACCGATGTATTGTCTGTTATTTTGTACTCCTTTTGGATGTTCCGGTATGGTACTACTACTCCTGCCCCTACCTCCCCATTCTCGTTCTTTGACCCGTCTGTGTAGATAGTGAAGTTGTCCGTGCTTATTTGTCTTATGTATTCCTCCGCTATGTCTTTGGCTTCCCTGTCCTCTGTTGATTTACTAATTATGCTCGCGAGTGTCGTATCCGTCAATGGTAGTTCTAGCTCCCATTGGGGTGTTGTCTGTGAACTTTCGTTCGTGCCAGTGCCCTGGCTAGTTTCTCGTTCGCGTTCATCTCTTGTGCAGCTGTCCATCCTGCTGGTGTTTGTGTCTTTTGTATGGGTATTCCTCCCCATTTGCTTCTGTTTTCTTCGAATGCACTGAACGCGGGGTGTCTTGTATCCTTCGCAGCCTTCATCCAGTAGTTGTACACTAATTGCTTTCTTCTCAGTTGTAGTGGAAGTACTCCTAGTGCTACCTCTAGGGCTTCCCTTGGTGTTTGCTTGCCTGTTCCTAGGATAATGCCCAGCGCTTGGTTCTGTATTGAGTCCAGTCTTCGTTTTTTGTGTTCCGGTGCAGCGTCGTATACTATGCTTCCGTATTCTATTCTTCCTCTGATCAGAGATTTGTATAGCATTAGCATCGTTTTTGTATGGGCTCCCGATCCACTGCCTTTAATTACTCTTAGAATATTTATTGTCTTTTTGCCTTTTTCGACTGTCTGGTCTATATGTTTTCTCCAACTTAGTTGTTCGTCTAGTGTCATCCCGAGGAATCTTGTGTTTTTTGTTCTCTTTATATTCTTCCCTTGGATCTTGATGTCCCCGTCCGTGTAGTTTCGTTTTCTTTTCGCGTTGAATATCATACTGACCGTTTTGTCTGTGTTGATCTGGAAGCCCCATTTTTCCATCCATTTGGTAATTCTGTTTAGTTGCCGTTGTAGTCGGTCTCTTGTGGTTTTTATATGTCTTCCGCTTCTCCATATTGCACAGTCGTCGGCGAATTGCGATATCCCTATCCTGTCTTCTAGTTTTTCTTCATCTAGGTCATTTACTAATATTGTGAATATTGTTGGTGATATTACCGATCCCTGTGGTATTCCGTTTTCTTGCTCATAGGTTCTGGATTCCTCGTTTTTTATTCGTACGGTGAAGCTTCTGTTCTGTAGGAAGTTTTCGATATATCGATATGTCCTGCCTATTATCCCTATTTTGTTGATTTTGATCAGAGCTGCTTGTCTCAAGCATTGGTCATATGCTTTGGCCAGATCTAAAAATACTGCTATCGTTTTCTCTCCTTTTTTGAATGCCCTCTTTACGTGGTTTTCTAGCTTAATTATTTGGTCAATTGCGCTTCGGTTGGCTCTAAACCCCGACTGTGTGTCGCTAATTAGTCCGTTTTTCTCCAGGTGGTGTGTGATTCTTTTATTGATGACTGTTTCCATAATTTTTCCGAGGTGTGATGTCAGGGATATTGGTCTGTATGAGTCGATTCTTTGTGAGTTCTTGAACTGCTTTTTGACTGGTATAACTGTCGCCTTCTTCCATTGTGCTGGTATTTGTCCCGTGTGCCACACTTTGTTGTAGAGAGCTGTTATTGTCTCTATTGTTTTTCTTGGTATCCTTTTCAGTATTGTATAGTTTAGGATTCTGACCCTGCTGCTGTGTCGTCCTTTTCCTTGATTGCTGATGTTACTTCGTCAGTTGTTATGTCTGCGTCCATGTAGAAGTCCTCTATTTCTTGTTGCAGTTCTTCCACCTCTTCCGCGTATTTTTCTCGTCTTTGTTTTTCCTGCTCTCCTAGTGACATGTTGGAGCAGACTTCGTAGAAGTATTTGCCGAACGCGTCTGCTTTTTCTTTGTCTGTTACTGCTAGTGTTGGTATTTTTATTGTTGGAATATTGCTGTTTGTTTGGTTTCTTTGTATAGCTTTTATTTGCTCCCATACTTCTTTTGTGGGTGTGTCTGGTGACAATTTCTGGCAGTATGTTTTCCATGCTGTTTCTTTGGCTTTGGTTATCAGTCTGTTGGCTTCATTCCTCTGAATTTTGTATTCGTTGTAGTTTTCGTCTGTCCTCCTTCTTCTGTATTGTTGGAGCGCCTTCTTTCTTTTTTCCAGCGCCTCTATGCAGCTCTGGTTCCACCAACCAGCTGGTTGTTTGTTCCATTGTTTTCCTGTTGTTCGCGTTCTCTGTGTGGCCGCTGTCAGGTATGCAGGCATATTTCTATTGGGGATGTGTTTTACCGCGGCCTGTAGGATGTTGTTAGTGATTCTTTCTGTGTATTTGTCTATATCTTCTCCTTCTGTCTGTTCTATCTCCATCCCCTCCAGTTCTTCTCTAAACTGCTCCAATTTCGCGTTCTTGAAGTGGAAGGTCGGTTTATTACTTTCCTTACTCTTCTGTGCTCTCGTGTTTGTGTCGGTGATTATCGGTAGGTGATCGCTGTTGGTGTCTTCTTTTACTTCCCAATGGCTCCTTGTTAGGCCCGTTGTTACTATTGTTACGTCGATTGCTGTGTCGTATCTTCTCGGGTTGGGGTCTATTCGTGTCATCGACCCGTCATTTAGCACTGTTAGCTGGTTACTCTCTATAAATTCGATCAGTTTTGTTCCCGCTACGCTGTTTCTTGATCCACCCCACACTGGGTGGCAACAGTTGAAGTCGCCGACTATTATTGTTGCTGTTTTGATTCTGTTCTTTATTTCTATTAGGTCTTCTTCTTCTATTTTTCCTTTAGGACAGTATACGTTAATTATGGTTAGGTTGTTGGGTTTACTCGCAATCTCCGCTGTGATTCCCTCGAAGTTGGTTGTCTTGAATGTTCCGTTTTCTAATATTTGTAGATTGTCTTGTATGAGTAGGGCGACTCCTCCTCCTGTTGTTTCTGTCCTGTCGTTCCTAAGTATCTTAAAGCCTTTGCATTTGTAGCTGTCCTTTGGTTTCAAGAATGTTTCCTGCAGGGCATAGATACTATTTTCCCTCCCTAGTTGTTCCATGGTGCTGGGGAGTTTTTTTTTCATGCCTCTGCAGTTCCATTGTACTATTCTAATGTTGTTTTTTCCCATGGTCGTGTTGTATTTCTGTTTTTGATTGGTTATTGTTCTCTTCAGTTCTCCGATGTTTCGCTGTCTTCCTCGCTTGTCTCCTGTAACATATTGTTTGCTAGTTCAGTGTATTCCTGAAGTATGATCGGGCCCTTCTTCGCTTTCTCCATTAACGCTGGTAGTATTCGTGTGAACTCCTCTTTGTTTATCATATTTTCCACTGCTTGTTTAATCATTTTGATTTCTCTATCAGTCTGTTGCTTCAATTTTTTAAGGTCATGGCCTAGATGTCGCGTAGTTTTACTTTCATCTGTTCTGTGGCCGTGTGGTTTTCATTCGTCTGGTTACTAAATTCTCGTCTGGTTACCTCCATCTTTTTGGCTAATTCTTTTATCTTTTCATTGGCTGTTTGGTTCTCTTTTAACTGGTTTTTCAGCTCTGTTTTGGCTGCCTCCAGCTCTTGGGTTATTTTTCGCGTGTGTGTTACTGCGTCTTCAAGTTGTTTTTTCATGGTTAGCATGCTTTTTTCAGCTTCTTCCATTCGTCTTATAACTTTCTTTAGTTCGTTGTTTTCTGTCTCTTCCTTGTCTTGTGTACTGTCTCTTCCTACGTCCTTGTCTGCTATCTTGTTCTTCATATTATTCATTTCGGATTGCAATATTCTTATTTCTGATCTTGTATCTGGTTCTTTGCGTGCGTTTTCTTGTCTCCACCTTGCGACCCTCATCGGGGTTTGTGTAAGGACTGACTCTCTCCATGCCGTCTCTGTTAGTTTATATTCAGGGCAGCCCTTATATCTCGCGCTGTGGTTACCCTTGCAGTTAGCACACTGTCTGGCCGGGTTTACTTCTTTGTAGTGTTTATCCCTTTTCGCTTCTGTACAGTCACTATATCAGTGGCTTTTGCTGCAGAACCGGCATTTTGGGTTCTTTTCCTTGCAAAATTTAAGGGTATGTCCATGCTTTTGGCACTTGCTACATTGTGTGACAGGTGGTACATACATTTCGAAGCGCTTAGGCCTTCCTACGTATTTTATTTGGTTTGGCAGTGTTGTTCCGTTGTATTTAACCATTACTACCGCGGTTGGTTCGCCACGTTTTGTCAATATCCTATCCACGTGCGTGATTTCAATGCACGTGTTCTCTTTTCTTATTTCTTCCTCTACCTTCCTCATATCTGTTGTCGGGTTTATTCCTTTTACAACTATTGTTGTTGTCGCCCGGAACAGCTCTACGCTGACTTTGATGTCGTGTGGTAGTTTTATTGTTATCGGCTTTTTTCCCTTTTTCAGTTCATCCACTATCTCTTTGATCTTGGGGGTGTCGTTCGGTGTGATTATTATTGTGCTGTTTGGGTTTTTGATCAGGTTGGCAATTGACCTTGTACCTAGCTCATTTTCAATGATATTGATGCATTCGCCTTTGCTGAATGCCGATAGTACTGCTTGTCTTCCCTCAGTTTGGGTTATTTTAAGTTTGAGGCCTGGCTCAAGGGCCCCGCTGGCGGGCTGTTTTCCTAGTGGTTGGCTTTCTTTGGGTTGATTTCTTCCAGCTATTTTTCCGTCTATGTTTTTGTTTTTTTCTAGATTCATAGCTTCGACTGGTCCTTTCTTGCTCTCCTCTGCTTGGTTTCTGGTTATTGCCATGGTGTTTTGTGTGATTTTTCCTATGTCCTTCCACACCCCATTCAATGAAAACTGTAGAAAAAGATGTGTTAAAATGTTATGCATAATGCATTATTTTTATGCAAACTTTAAAAATACCTTAAAGATTGTATCATTATTTAATATAACTCATATGCCTAAAAATAACTATAGACAAAGAGTTTAACAATAGTGCAGGTAAGTCCAACAATATGACTATAAAGTATATAGAAATGTTATTAAAAGTTATGCCCCTTGAAATAACTTTCCTAGAGTGAAGTCCCCCTGCTATATAGACATTATATAATGAAAATGGAAAAGTAAATGTTATTAAATAAGTAGAAGATTTTACATTAAGAAATTATTATAGTCGGTTGCACAGGAATGAAAGGAAGACGTGTAGAAAATTTCATCTCAATCGGATGTACCGTTATCGAACGCATCCAAGACCCACAAACAAACATACACTCTGTTTTATAGATATAGATTGTTAATTAGTTTGCGAGTAAAGTCCTACTCTCTTCTTCAAAAGTGCGCGCGCACACGCGCGCAGATATCGACAGAAAAATAGCTGTAGGCATGCATGCAGGCAGGCAGGCAGGCAGGCAAACATAAAAGAAAGACAGACAGACAGACAGACAGACAGACAGACAGACAGTGCGTAACCTGGGCCCGTAGGGTAAGCAAGAAAACAGTAACATTGTAACTATCATACATGTAGTAAGAGGCGACTAAGACTTGTAGATTATTAAGCCATCTTCTAGAAAACTTAAGCTGCAAAACCTAACAATACAAACAAGTCTAAAGATAAGGAAACAGAATAACGCCCCCAACCAAGTGGAAATGCGGCTTTTCTGGAAGAGGTATGATGCTATGCGGGCGAGTGGGCTTTTAGAGACAAGAAGAGTAACAATGACAGACTAATATCTGTACAGGCGCCTAGAAAACTATGGCAGTCAAAGAAAACTGAAATGAGGCAGGACACCTGGCTTATGGCAGAGACCAATGTTGATAGACGGTTACGGAGACGAATTTCTGTACAGGACAGGTTAAATGAATACAAAGTGAATTCATGTTTTCTAGTGTGGCCAACATCTTACCCAGATGCCAGTCACACTGCAGTAACATGTGACCACTATCTATTCTTGTCAGCCCCTGTGTTTAACTGATATTATATATTTAACTACACACTACCATCTTAAAAAAACAAACATATAAACTAGGATGAACTGTGGCAGACAGAAAGACAGACACAGATAACATGCTGTGAAGGATATGCATCTAACTTAACGCTGTACGTACAGGATGTGCAACTAACGTTACTGGGTACATACATACAGGATATGCAACTAACTGAAATGTGTACGTAAAGAATAACCAAATGACCTTTTACAATGTCTTTTCTATTCAATGATCGAAAAAGTCAGGCAGTCGACCTCGCCACTCAAATATATAAACTATGTTTAACCTTCAAGTCTGAAGGTTTCGTTGTGTATAGTTACTGTTCATGTCGCCGTTTGTTTGTCCAATGTTCAGTATGAAGCTAAGGCTTAAGGCTCCTCACGTAGCGTTAGTTGGAAACCCTAACTAACCCTTATCCACTATTTGTAGTTGTATTTATAATTTCTTTGTTGTTGAAGTGTCATTTCTTAAATTTTCAGGCCCCGCTGACGTGTCTCCTCCACCTTGTCGTGGTACAGGAGTTTGCGTGTCCCAATGACCCAAAGAGCTCTGCTGACGGAATCACAACTACATGTCGGACAGGTCTTGGGATAGGGGTCAGACCAAGAGAGACACAACCTGCTCCTCTGCAGATACACTGAGGATAGGCAGTCAAAGACCGAACCAGGCACACGATGCCACTAATTATTGGTCCGAACACATACTCTAGACTCTAAGGCTCTCCGCTGAGGGATATGACTGAACGTCTTTAAGTCAACATCCCCCGGATGTGTGAGAGCCGGGCCGATACTCACCCATTGCAAAATAGAGGTGAGATGCTAAGCCTGCTACATGCTTGGTCCAGATACTTATTCGAAGGCTCTCATCCGAGGGATAAGAGGGATCCCCGGATGAGAGAGCCTGGCCGTTACTCGCTCTCTGCTGCACGGAGGTAAGGTGCTGAGCCGGCAGAACATGTAGCCTACCTCGTGAGCGTTACTAAAGGTGGAAAAGCGTCTCAATCGCACACAATGGTTACACTGCAAGTCTGTACTAGAGCTCAATTAGTGAGCGTAGTCAAATGTGAAAAACGTCTCGCTAACACGAAATGGAACGTTTGGCTGGCGATTCCATTACGTGGAAGTCCGAAAGCGAAAGCTTGCTGCGAGGATGTCGTCAGGGGCGAACGAAATACCCAATACATGGAAGTGAGGAATTAAAGTAGCCATGAGCAGGACGTGGCGATTCCTTGGGTGAGCACAGTCTCAGGGCACTATGTGCCACCTCTGCTGTTATGGAAGCCTCCTTGGATGGCGGAAAATACACATGAACTATCCCTGCTTTCCATTGAGGGCTGACCGTAAAATCCTTGGCCCTTCTAACTTGACCAGCAGAGATGTGGGCGACACAACAACAGAATGTCCCTCGATACCACCAGGATGACCAACCTGATAAAAAAAATGCCCGCAGAGGTCGGATGTGCCGGCCTAAAGGTTGCAAGTAAACTGGCACAGCGCAAATATGTCCGAGTGAAATGTCCCTCGTGCCCGGAGCAGCTCTGACTATCTTGTCTTCCGGCTGGAAAAGCACTGACTATCTTGTCTTCCGACCGGAACAGCTCTGACAATCTTGTCTTCCGACCGGAACAGCTCTGACAATCTTGTCTTCCGACCGGAACAGCTCTGACAATCTAGTTCCGGGCACAGCGTCCAAACAGAAAGCTCGCTTAGTGGAAGTCGGCTGCAGACTGACCGTTCCTGGTTTGTGCGGGGAGCGGCTTGTTGCGAACGGAATGCCCAATACATGAACGTGAGGATTAAGGCAGCCATGCGCAGGTTGTTGCAATTTCTTGGGTGAGCCCAGCACCAGAGCGCTATGTGTCGGCCCAGCAATTATGGAAGCCCCCTAGGATGGCGGAAAATACCCATGGACTGTCCCTGCCTTCCCTTGAGGGCGGACCGTAAAGTCTTCGACCTTTCTAACTTGACCAGCTGGGCTGTGGACGGCACCACAAAAGTGAGAGTCCCCCAGGAATGCTAACAAGGTTTAAATAACGCACGCAAAAGTCGGATGTGTTAGCCTAAGGGTCTAGGCTCTAGGGTGCATAACAACACATCGCAATTACATCTGAAAAAAAAAAAAAAAACACTCCATGAACGCAAAAGAAGAAGACGAAATTTTCAGGAAAAGAAAAAGCATCTTCAGAAACTGTTAGTTTCTACTGAGTTAACCCTTTCTGTTCTAGATAGTTTGTATGTTGAATCCTCTGTTCTAGTGATTAATTTAATTCTTTATCCGCAGGCCCGCATGGCCGAATGGATAAGAACCCGTGTTCTTAAACATCCGGTGTGCTGATGCCGATGTTAGCGGTTCAACCCCTACACAGGACAGCTGGACTAAAATGTTGACCCGTCGTCCTTGACTTGGGTACGTTAATTACAAGTACCTCTAAAGTCGGAATGGGTTCGCCTGATGGCGAGGGACACTGTTAATAGGGAAAGCAAAATGCAGTCCATCACTACTATAAATAGTGTGTATGGACTACGCTTGAGTTCAGAGAGAGCGAGCGCCTCCAAAAAAAAATCTGTATCCCAAATTAACACATCATGTGTGATTGAATATGTTTCTTGTGTATGTGTTTTTGAATATCTTGTGTTATTGTACTTTTTACATTTAGTTAGAGGTTGGCGTGCCTGAGAGGTATAACGCTCTTAAACCGTATCTTCTGATCGCCGAGTAGTGGTTCCATTCCAGGCGTCGGTCAGTTGGGCTTCAATGTTGACTTAACCACGTCGCCAAATGTCGAATTCGTGTGTGTGTGTGTGTGTGTGTGTGTGTGTGTGTGTGTGTGTGTGCGTGTTTGTGTGCGTGCGCGAGTGTGAATGTGTGTGTGTGCGTGTGTGTGTGCGCGCGCGTGTGTGTGTGTGTGTGTGCACGCGCGAGCGCGTGTGTGTAAAAGGGATGGGTCTGAGGTGAAAGAATGTTGGATCAAGATCCCCGCAGAACTCCAATTTGAGAACAAGACGAGTTTCCAAGAAGGAAAACACGTTTTATGTCACAACACAAACATATTAGTATTTGAAGTGAGTAAACGGAGAGATATTATTTTGGAAGCCTTTTGTAGGATGTCCATACCATGTCAGAGTAGCAGGTGAAGCATCAAACAGCTTTGAGGTGCAAAGTGAAGTCTGACAGAGGTGCATTCTCTATCCATACTTAATGAGTCCCGGCTGAGTTTCCCAATCTGTAGAGACTGGCTCAGAAAGGAGTAAGCAGGGAGTCTATACGATACTCAGCGTGTAGAGTCAGGCAGAACTTAACTGATTAAGTGCCAAAGGATACTATATCGTCAAATGTGACATCCTATCTGGACGGAGGGACGGTATTTTGCCATAATAGGGTAATCATGTTATTTGCTTTGTTTCGCGGTGTCTTCCGCAATTTCAATGCTCAGTGAATGGACATTTATATTATAATACCTGTCCATTTGATTGTGTACCATATTAGGTCCAAAACTACTTTTTGTTTGGCGGTGAAGCGGTTAATCAAATTCCTAAGAGAATAAGCAGCATGGTGTCCCATCGGTAGCCTTTGAAGAGGGGAGACAGAGCATGTGTGGCAATCTTTCAAGGGTAGCGATTTCGATTCTTAACTTCAGAAATTCAGTAAATTTATCTAAATAAATATGTTAGCTTCCTCCAGGTTACCCCACATATGTCATGGTCCATCCATCCATCATGCGCCATGCCGTTAAGCGCGGGCAGTCATGATTTGTTATTTCACTCGATCACCAGAGTCGTGGATCAGCACAGTGTCCTTGCTTCTACCATGCCACGTAGTCAAGCCATCCAGGTATTTACTTTCCTGTCTTCCCCTTGTTCTCTTCCCCTCGATCTTGCCAGTTGTCACCAAGTTCTCCAATCCATTTCTTCTCATAACGTGTCCAAAAAACATTGACTGTCTACGTCTAATTTCTCTAAGCAGTTTAATCATTTGTTCCTTGTAGGACTCGGTCGTTGGTTTTTCTATCTGTCCATGGTATTCTTTGCATTCTCCTCAAAAACCACATCTTCACAACCATCAGATGTTTTTTCAGCTTGACTGCACATTTTCCACGCTTCACATCCATACAAAAGTACAGGTTATATGTAACACTTCAACACTCTTTTTCTCGTAGCAATTGCCATCTTTTTATTGGTCAGTATGTTTTTTATCTTGCAAAAGTCAAAAGGCTACCTTCACCATGGCGATTTTTGTTCTGATCTCTTCAAGTTACATCATTTATAAATGATAACATAAACGTTCAATGTATTCTCTTTGTAAATGTAAACAAAGAAGTCACAAACAAAAGGATGCTCTATTTATGCCTGGCATATTTAGCTGAATCTCATCAGGTGCATATTGTATTATTGTTGTGTTATATATTATATGAAGTGAATAAATTAATTATACTGGCACCTTGCCGTCTTGACAGACGATAGTTATTGTGCTTTAAAAAAAAAAGGCTCACGGTCAGGGCTGAATTGTAGGGACAATGTTTTGCCCATGCAACATTATCCCTCTCTCGGCCTGACTAGTTTACTCCAGGGGAAATGTAACACCGATACGATACATCTGAAACAAGATAAGCTGCGGAAACTACCGGGTGAGCAAAGCGATGCTCTAACTGTCCGCCTGTCGGAGCTTCGATCCTATACCAGTTGCCGATCAAGGCTGAGATCCTGGTTCACCCTGCCAAGACATTTAATCTTAGATTGCATTTTATCGCACCAGGATAAGACTTGTATCCTCCCAATTGCACTTTTCCGCCGAAGCCGCTGGCATAAAGTGGGATGTCTGATTTGGTAAGGGCCACTCAACATTCGGCGCCAACAGAAAGTTTGATGAAATACTTGAAACACATAGTTATTGATATTGTTCGAATGATTACCTTTGTTATTTTCACGGTAATCGCAAATATAAAACGAAGTCTTTCTGTCTGCACAAAATTGTTTGGATGATTTACTGTTTCTCTGTAACCTACCATGTACGTCTTAATTAAGAGGCGACTTAAGAGATTGGCGAAAGACTGGCTGATTCCGTTTTAAAAATAACGTAGCTGGAAATCCAACTAATCATGATCAAGTCTACAAAGAGTATGGCATCATTTGGTTGAAGGCCTGTGCTCCATTGCGAGAAGAAGAAGAAGAAGAAGAAGAAGAAGAAGAAGAAGAAGAAGAAGAACAAGAAGAACAAGAAGAAGAACAAGAAGAAGAGGAAGAAGAAGAAGATAATAACTGTAATACAGTGGTTCTCAACCCTTTTTTGGCCCTTGCCCCCCTTTACCATATGTTCAGAACGTCACCCCCCCCCCCCCTTTCGAATCTTCTCCCTATAAATTCCCTCCCCCACCCTTACACAGTATACATAAAAATGGAAGCTAAGTTTAATAACACATGCTAAAAACTCTGGCCACATACAAATAGATAATATGACCATTAAAAGAACGGAAACATGCAAATACCTGGTACAATCTTCAACTGCTCCAACATCATAAGGGAAGAAATACAAACTAGAATCAATTCTGGAAATAAGATATACTATGCACTACAACATCTTCTAAAATCAAATGCGCTATCTCGTAACACCAAAATCACAATATACAAAACACTGATCAGACCAATTGTGCTGTATGGCTCTGAAACCTGGAGTACAACGAAAGGAGACGAAGCCTTGTTACAAACCTTTGAGAACAAAATTTTAAGACGCATCTTTGGACTCATTAGGGATACACAAAGTGGAGAGTGGAAAAGAAGAGGTAACAAAGACATTTATGATCTGTTTAAGTCCCCGCTAATCACTGGTATCATGAAGGCTAATAGACTACAATGGCTGGGGCATATAGAAAGAATGGAAGATAATAGGGAAACAAAACTCGCTTACACTCAGGAAATAAATGACCGTAGACCATTTGAGAGTTTTAATGCATCCCTATATATTTCCTATTGTCTGGTTTTCGTGTGGTCGAGTGTTTCCTCACTGTATTTTTATTTTGCTGTTGGCTTTATTTTATGTTGGTTATATTTCTTTCCCTGTTCTTGCAATGAATTGTTTTGTAAGCTTTTGTACTTCTTTGTCGCCTTCCACCTGTAGGCATTCCTTCATCGTCATCGTCGTATTTCTTGTTTGGAAGTATTCTACTAGGTCCCTGCGTTCCTGGGCATAGGCTGTGCACGATAGTAGGTAGTGTTCTATAGTGTTTTCCTCCAGGCAATCAATGCAAAGTGGTCGGGTGATTTTATCTTTCCAGTTCCCGATTCTCAATCTCCATAGTTTCTTGTACGTTGGTATTTTTGTGTTGTCTTTCACTTGACTTTTCAAACTTGGTTCTCTGAGCATGTGGTAGGCGTGTCGTCCTTTATTGCTGTCTCTCCATTGTTGTTTCCATTTGTCGATTACTTGTTGTTTGATAATGCTTTTTGCCTCCAGAATGCCGAGTCCTGTGTTTACTATATTCTGGCTGCTTGTCCCGCGTTTTGCGGCCCTGTCTGCCCTCTCATTGCCAGTTATCCCTCTGTGTGCTGGTATCCATACAATTGTAACCTGGCATCCCATACTTCTTAGTTTTGTTGTTAGTGTTAGTATTTTCTCTTTCAGGTCTTGTCTGTTCACTTTAGAATGGTTGCCTAGCGCTTGTACTGCAGATAGTGAGTCCGTCAGTATAGTTAGTTTTATAGGGGGGTTCTCTGTTGCTATTTCTAGTCCTTTCATAATACCTACTAGTTCTGCCGTGTATACCGATGTATTGTCTGTTATTTTGTACTCCTTTTGGATGTTCCGGTATGGTACTACTACTCCTGCCCCTACCTCCCCATTCTCGTTCTTTGACCCGTCTGTGTAGATAGTGAAGTTGTCCGTGCTTATTTGTCTTATGTATTCCTCCGCTATGTCTTTGGCTTCCCTGTCCTCTGTTGATTTACTAATTATGCTCGCGAGTGTCGTATCCGTCAATGGTAGTTCTAGCTCCCATTGGGGTGTTGTCTGTGAACTTTCGTTCGTGCCAGTGCCCTGGCTAGTTTCTCGTTCGCGTTCATCTCTTGTGCAGCTGTCCATCCTGCTGGTGTTTGTGTCTTTTGTATGGGTATTCCTCCCCATTTGCTTCTGTTTTCTTCGAATGCACTGAACGCGGGGTGTCTTGTATCCTTCGCAGCCTTCATCCAGTAGTTGTACACTAATTGCTTTCTTCTCAGTTGTAGTGGAAGTACTCCTAGTGCTACCTCTAGGGCTTCCCTTGGTGTTTGCTTGCCTGTTCCTAGGATAATGCCCAGCGCTTGGTTCTGTATTGAGTCCAGTCTTCGTTTTTTGTGTTCCGGTGCAGCGTCGTATACTATGCTTCCGTATTCTATTCTTCCTCTGATCAGAGATTTGTATAGCATTAGCATCGTTTTTGTATGGGCTCCCGATCCACTGCCTTTAATTACTCTTAGAATATTTATTGTCTTTTTGCCTTTTTCGACTGTCTGGTCTATATGTTTTCTCCAACTTAGTTGTTCGTCTAGTGTCATCCCGAGGAATCTTGTGTTTTTTGTTCTCTTTATATTCTTCCCTTGGATCTTGATGTCCCCGTCCGTGTAGTTTCGTTTTCTTTTCGCGTTGAATATCATACTGACCGTTTTGTCTGTGTTGATCTGGAAGCCCCATTTTTCCATCCATTTGGTAATTCTGTTTAGTTGCCGTTGTAGTCGGTCTCTTGTGGTTTTTATATGTCTTCCGCTTCTCCATATTGCACAGTCGTCGGCGAATTGCGATATCCCTATCCTGTCTTCTAGTTTTTCTTCATCTAGGTCATTTACTAATATTGTGAATATTGTTGGTGATATTACCGATCCCTGTGGTATTCCGTTTTCTTGCTCATAGGTTCTGGATTCCTCGTTTTTTATTCGTACGGTGAAGCTTCTGTTCTGTAGGAAGTTTTCGATATATCGATATGTCCTGCCTATTATCCCTATTTTGTTGATTTTGATCAAAGCTGCTTGTCTCAAGCATTGGTCATATGCTTTGGCCAGATCTAAAAATACTGCTATCGTTTTCTCTCCTTTTTTGAATGCCCTCTTTACGTGGTTTTCTAGCTTAATTATTTGGTCAATTGCGCTTCGGTTGGCTCTAAACCCCGACTGTGTGTCGCTAATTAGTCCGTTTTTCTCCAGGTGGTGTGTGATTCTTTTATTGATGACTGTTTCCATAATTTTTCCGAGGTGTGATGTCAGGGATATTGGTCTGTATGAGTCGATTCTTTGTGAGTTCTTGAACTGCTTTTTGACTGGTATAACTGTCGCCTTCTTCCATTGTGCTGGTATTTGTCCCGTGTGCCACACTTTGTTGTAGAGAGCTGTTATTGTCTCTATTGTTTTTCTTGGTATCCTTTTCAGTATTGTATAGTTTAGGATTCTGACCCTGCTGCTGTGTCGTCCTTTTCCTTGATTGCTGATGTTACTTCGTCAGTTGTTATGTCTGCGTCCATGTAGAAGTCCTCTATTTCTTGTTGCAGTTCTTCCACCTCTTCCGCGTATTTTTCTCGTCTTTGTTTTTCCTGCTCTCCTAGTGACATGTTGGAGCAGACTTCGTAGAAGTATTTGCCGAACGCGTCTGCTTTTTCTTTGTCTGTTACTGCTAGTGTTGGTATTTTTATTGTTGGAATATTGCTGTTTGTTTGGTTTCTTTGTATAGCTTTTATTTGCTCCCATACTTCTTTTGTGGGTGTGTCTGGTGACAATTTCTGGCAGTATGTTTTCCATGCTGTTTCTTTGGCTTTGGTTATCAGTCTGTTGGCTTCATTCCTCTGAATTTTGTATTCGTTGTAGTTTTCGTCTGTCCTCCTTCTTCTGTATTGTTGGAGCGCCTTCTTTCTTTTTTCCAGCGCCTCTATGCAGCTCTGGTTCCACCAACCAGCTGGTTGTTTGTTCCATTGTTTTCCTGTTGTTCGCGTTCTCTGTGTGGCCGCTGTCAGGTATGCAGGCATATTTCTATTGGGGATGTGTTTTACCGCGGCCTGTAGGATGTTGTTAGTGATTCTTTCTGTGTATTTGTCTATATCTTCTCCTTCTGTCTGTTCTATCTCCATCCCCTCCAGTTCTTCTCTAAACTGCTCCAATTTCGCGTTCTTGAAGTGGAAGGTCGGTTTATTACTTTCCTTACTCTTCTGTGCTCTCGTGTTTGTGTCGATGATTATCGGTAGGTGATCGCTGTTGGTGTCTTCTTTTACTTCCCAATGGCTCCTTGTTAGGCCCGTTGTTACTATTGTTACGTCGATTGCTGTGTCGTATCTTCTCGGGTTGGGGTCTATTCGTGTCATCGACCCGTCATTTAGCACTGTTAGCTGGTTACTCTCTATAAATTCGATCAGTTTTGTTCCCGCTACGCTGTTTCTTGATCCACCCCACACTGGGTGGCAACAGTTGAAGTCGCCGACTATTATTGTTGCTGTTTTGATTCTGTTCTTTATTTCTATTAGGTCTTCTTCTTCTATTTTTCCTTTAGGACAGTATACGTTAATTATGGTTAGGTTGTTGGGTTTACTCGCAATCTCCGCTGTGATTCCCTCGAAGTTGGTTGTCTTGAATGTTCCGTTTTCTAATATTTGTAGATTGTCTTGTATGAGTAGGGCGACTCCTCCTCCTGTTGTTTCTGTCCTGTCGTTCCTAAGTATCTTAAAGCCTTTGCATTTGTAGCTGTCCTTTGGTTTCAAGAATGTTTCCTGCAGGGCATAGATACTATTTTCCCTCCCTAGTTGTTCCATGGTGCTGGAGAGTTTTTTTTTCATGCCTCTGCAGTTCCATTGTACTATTCTAATGTTGTTTTTTCCCATGGTCGTGTTGTATTTCTGTTTTTGATTGGTTATTGTTCTCTTCAGTTCTCCGATGTTTCGCTGTCTTCCTCGCTTGTCTCCTGTAACATATTGTTTGCTAGTTCAGTGTATTCCTGAAGTATGATCGGGCCCTTCTTCGCTTTCTCCATTAACGCTGGTAGTATTCGTGTGAACTCCTCTTTGTTTATCATATTTTCCACTGCTTGTTTAATCATTTTGATTTCTCTATCAGTCTGTTGCTTCAATTTTTTAAGGTCATGGCCTAGTGGTTGCATCCTTTTTTCTACCTCTGTGTTTGCTAGTTCGATGTCGCGTAGTTTTACTTTCATCTGTTCTGTGGCCGTGTGGTTTTCATTCGTCTGGTTACTAAATTCTCGTCAGGTTACCTCCATCTTTTTGGCTAATTCTTTTATCTTTTCATTGGCTGTTTGGTTCTCTTTTAACTGGTTTTTCAGCTCTGTTTTGGCTGCCTCCAGCTCTTGGGTTATTTTTCGCGTGTGTGTTACTGCGTCTTCAAGTTGTTTTTTCATGGTTAGCATGCTTTTTTCAGCTTCTTCCATTCGTCTTATAACTTTCTTTAGTTCGTTGTTTTCTGTCTCTTCCTTGTCTTGTGTACTGTCTCTTCCTACGTCCTTGTCTGCTATCTTGTTCTTCATATTATTCATTTCGGATTGCAATATTCTTATTTCTGATCTTGTATCTGGTTCTTTGCGTGCGTTTTCTTGTCTCCACCTTGCGACCCTCATCGGGGTTTGTGTAAGGACTGACTCTCTCCATGCCGTCTCTGTTAGTTTATATTCAGGGCAGCCCTTATATCTCGCGCTGTGGTTACCCTTGCAGTTAGCACACTGTCTGGCCGGGTTTACTTCTTTGTAGTGTTTATCCCTTTTCGCTTCTGTACAGTCACTATATCAGTGGCTTTTGCTGCAGAACCGGCATTTTGGGTTCTTTTCCTTGCAAAATTTAAGGGTATGTCCATGCTTTTGGCACTTGCTACATTGTGTGACAGGTGGTACATACATTTCGAAGCGCTTAGGCCTTCCTACGTATTTTATTTGGTTTGGCAGTGTTGTTCCGTTGTATTTAACCATTACTACCGCGGTTGGTTCGCCACGTTTTGTCAATATCCTATCCACGTGCGTGATTTCAATGCACGTGTTCTCTTTTCTTATTTCTTCCTCTACCTTCCTCATATCTGTTGTCGGGTTTATTCCTTTTACAACTATTGTTGTTGTCGCCCGGAACAGCTCTACGCTGACTTTGATGTCGTGTGGTAGTTTTATTGTTATCGGCTTTTTTCCCTTTTTCAGTTCATCCACTATCTCTTTGATCTTGGGGGTGTCGTTCGGTGTGATTATTATTGTGCTGTTTGGGTTTTTGATCAGGTTGGCAATTGACCTTGTACCTAGCTCATTTTCAATGATATTGATGCATTCGCCTTTGCTGAATGCCGATAGTACTGCTTGTCTTCCCTCAGTTTGGGTTATTTTAAGTTTGAGGCCTGGCTCAAGGGCCCCGCTGGCGGGCTGTTTTCCTAGTGGTTGGCTTTCTTTGGGTTGATTTCTTCCAGCTATTTTTCCGTCTATGTTTTTGTTTTTTTCTAGATTCATAGCTTCGACTGGTCCTTTCTTGCTCTCCTCTGCTTGGTTTCTGGTTATTGCCATGGTGTTTTGTGTGATTTTTCCTATGTCCTTCCACACCCCATTCAATGAAAACTGTAGAAAAAGATGTGTTAAAATGTTATGCATAATGCATTATTTTTATGCAAACTTTAAAAATACCTTAAAGATTGTATCATTATTTAATATAACTCATATGCCTAAAAATAACTATAGACAAAGAGTTTAACAATAGTGCAGGTAAGTCCAACAATATGACTATAAAGTATATAGAAATGTTATTAAAAGTTATGCCCCTTGAAATAACTTTCCTAGAGTGAAGTCCCCCTGCTATATAGACATTATATAATGAAAATGGAAAAGTAAATGTTATTAAATAAGTAGAAGATTTTACATTAAGAAATTATTATAGTCGGTTGCACAGGAATGAAAGGAAGACGTGTAGAAAATTTCATCTCAATCGGATGTACCGTTATCGAACGCATCCAAGACCCACAAACAAACATACACTCTGTTTTATAGATATAGATTGTTAATTAGTTTGCGAGTAAAGTCCTACTCTCTTCTTCAAAAGTGCGCGCGCACACGCGCGCAGATATCGACAGAAAAATAGCTGTAGGCATGCATGCAGGCAGGCAGGCAGGCAGGCAAACATAAAAGAAAGACAGACAGACAGACAGACAGACAGACAGACAGACAGTGCGTAACCTGGGCCCGTAGGGTAAGCAAGAAAACAGTAACATTGTAACTATCATACATGTAGTAAGAGGCGACTAAGACTTGTAGATTATTAAGCCATCTTCTAGAAAACTTAAGCTGCAAAACCTAACAATACAAACAAGTCTAAAGATAAGGAAACAGAATAACGCCCCCAACCAAGTGGAAATGCGGCTTTTCTGGAAGAGGTATGATGCTATGCGGGCGAGTGGGCTTTTAGAGACAAGAAGAGTAACAATGACAGACTAATATCTGTACAGGCGCCTAGAAAACTATGGCAGTCAAAGAAAACTGAAATGAGGCAGGACACCTGGCTTATGGCAGAGACCAATGTTGATAGACGGTTACGGAGACGAATTTCTGTACAGGACAGGTTAAATGAATACAAAGTGAATTCATGTTTTCTAGTGTGGCCAACATCTTACCCAGATGCCAGTCACACTGCAGTAACATGTGACCACTATCTATTCTTGTCAGCCCCTGTGTTTAACTGATATTATATATTTAACTACACACTACCATCTTAAAAAAACAAACATATAAACTAGGATGAACTGTGGCAGACAGAAAGACAGACACAGATAACATGCTGTGAAGGATATGCATCTAACTTAACGCTGTACGTACAGGATGTGCAACTAACGTTACTGGGTACATACATACAGGATATGCAACTAACTGAAATGTGTACGTAAAGAATAACCAAATGACCTTTTACAATGTCTTTTCTATTCAATGATCGAAAAAGTCAGGCAGTCGACCTCGCCACTCAAATATATAAACTATGTTTAACCTTCAAGTCTGAAGGTTTCGTTGTGTATAGTTACTGTTCATGTCGCCGTTTGTTTGTCCAATGTTCAGTATGAAGCTAAGGCTTAAGGCTCCTCACGTAGCGTTAGTTGGAAACCCTAACTAACCCTTATCCACTATTTGTAGTTGTATTTATAATTTCTTTGTTGTTGAAGTGTCATTTCTTAAATTTTCAGGCCCCGCTGACGTGTCTCCTCCACCTTGTCGTGGTACAGGAGTTTGCGTGTCCCAATGACCCAAAGAGCTCTGCTGACGGAATCACAACTACATGTCGGACAGGTCTTGGGATAGGGGTCAGACCAAGAGAGACACAACCTGCTCCTCTGCAGATACACTGAGGATAGGCAGTCAAAGACCGAACCAGGCACACGATGCCACTAATTATTGGTCCGAACACATACTCTAGACTCTAAGGCTCTCCGCTGAGGGATATGACTGAACGTCTTTAAGTCAACATCCCCCGGATGTGTGAGAGCCGGGCCGATACTCACCCATTGCAAAATAGAGGTGAGATGCTAAGCCTGCTACATGCTTGGTCCAGATACTTATTCGAAGGCTCTCATCCGAGGGATAAGAGGGATCCCCGGATGAGAGAGCCTGGCCGTTACTCGCTCTCTGCTGCACGGAGGTAAGGTGCTGAGCCGGCAGAACATGTAGCCTACCTCGTGAGCGTTACTAAAGGTGGAAAAGCGTCTCAATCGCACACAATGGTTACACTGCAAGTCTGTACTAGAGCTCAATTAGTGAGCGTAGTCAAATGTGAAAAACGTCTCGCTAACACGAAATGGAACGTTTGGCTGGCGATTCCATTACGTGGAAGTCCGAAAGCGAAAGCTTGCTGCGAGGATGTCGTCAGGGGCGAACGAAATACCCAATACATGGAAGTGAGGAATTAAAGTAGCCATGAGCAGGACGTGGCGATTCCTTGGGTGAGCACAGTCTCAGGGCACTATGTGCCACCTCTGCTGTTATGGAAGCCTCCTTGGATGGCGGAAAATACACATGAACTATCCCTGCTTTCCATTGAGGGCTGACCGTAAAATCCTTGGCCCTTCTAACTTGACCAGCAGAGATGTGGGCGACACAACAACAGAATGTCCCTCGATACCACCAGGATGACCAACCTGATAAAAAAAATGCCCGCAGAGGTCGGATGTGCCGGCCTAAAGGTTGCAAGTAAACTGGCACAGCGCAAATATGTCCGAGTGAAATGTCCCTCGTGCCCGGAGCAGCTCTGACTATCTTGTCTTCCGGCTGGAAAAGCACTGACTATCTTGTCTTCCGACCGGAACAGCTCTGACAATCTTGTCTTCCGACCGGAACAGCTCTGACAATCTTGTCTTCCGACCGGAACAGCTCTGACAATCTAGTTCCGGGCACAGCGTCCAAACAGAAAGCTCGCTTAGTGGAAGTCGGCTGCAGACTGACCGTTCCTGGTTTGTGCGGGGAGCGGCTTGTTGCGAACGGAATGCCCAATACATGAACGTGAGGATTAAGGCAGCCATGCGCAGGTTGTTGCAATTTCTTGGGTGAGCCCAGCACCAGAGCGCTATGTGTCGGCCCAGCAATTATGGAAGCCCCCTAGGATGGCGGAAAATACCCATGGACTGTCCCTGCCTTCCCTTGAGGGCGGACCGTAAAGTCTTCGACCTTTCTAACTTGACCAGCTGGGCTGTGGACGGCACCACAAAAGTGAGAGTCCCCCAGGAATGCTAACAAGGTTTAAATAACGCACGCAAAAGTCGGATGTGTTAGCCTAAGGGTCTAGGCTCTAGGGTGCATAACAACACATCGCAATTACATCTGAAAAAAAAAAAAAAAACACTCCATGAACGCAAAAGAAGAAGACGAAATTTTCAGGAAAAGAAAAAGCATCTTCAGAAACTGTTAGTTTCTACTGAGTTAACCCTTTCTGTTCTAGATAGTTTGTATGTTGAATCCTCTGTTCTAGTGATTAATTTAATTCTTTATCCGCAGGCCCGCATGGCCGAATGGATAAGAACCCGTGTTCTTAAACATCCGGTGTGCTGATGCCGATGTTAGCGGTTCAACCCCTACACAGGACAGCTGGACTAAAATGTTGACCCGTCGTCCTTGACTTGGGTACGTTAATTACAAGTACCTCTAAAGTCGGAATGGGTTCGCCTGATGGCGAGGGACACTGTTAATAGGGAAAGCAAAATGCAGTCCATCACTACTATAAATAGTGTGTATGGACTACGCTTGAGTTCAGAGAGAGCGAGCGCCTCCAAAAAAAAATCTGTATCCCAAATTAACACATCATGTGTGATTGAATATGTTTCTTGTGTATGTGTTTTTGAATATCTTGTGTTATTGTACTTTTTACATTTAGTTAGAGGTTGGCGTGCCTGAGAGGTATAACGCTCTTAAACCGTATCTTCTGATCGCCGAGTAGTGGTTCCATTCCAGGCGTCGGTCAGTTGGGCTTCAATGTTGACTTAACCACGTCGCCAAATGTCGAATTCGTGTGTGTGTGTGTGTGTGTGTGTGTGTGTGTGTGTGTGTGTGTGTGTGCGTGTTTGTGTGCGTGCGCGAGTGTGAATGTGTGTGTGTGCGTGTGTGTGTGCGCGCGCGTGTGTGTGTGTGTGTGTGCACGCGCGAGCGCGTGTGTGTAAAAG
This sequence comes from Cepaea hortensis, assembly GCA_963921405.1. NCBI lineage: Eukaryota > Metazoa > Mollusca > Gastropoda > Stylommatophora > Helicidae > Cepaea > Cepaea hortensis. The sequence continues at coordinate 84,723,372 of OY992887.1, forward strand.
GGATGGGTCTGAGGTGAAAGAATGTTGGATCAAGATCCCCGCAGAACTCCAATTTGAGAACAAGACGAGTTTCCAAGAAGGAAAACACGTTTTATGTCACAACACAAACATATTAGTATTTGAAGTGAGTAAACGGAGAGATATTATTTTGGAAGCCTTTTGTAGGATGTCCATACCATGTCAGAGTAGCAGGTGAAGCATCAAACAGCTTTGAGGTGCAAAGTGAAGTCTGACAGAGGTGCATTCTCTATCCATACTTAATGAGTCCCGGCTGAGTTTCCCAATCTGTAGAGACTGGCTCAGAAAGGAGTAAGCAGGGAGTCTATACGATACTCAGCGTGTAGAGTCAGGCAGAACTTAACTGATTAAGTGCCAAAGGATACTATATCGTCAAATGTGACATCCTATCTGGACGGAGGGACGGTATTTTGCCATAATAGGGTAATCATGTTATTTGCTTTGTTTCGCGGTGTCTTCCGCAATTTCAATGCTCAGTGAATGGACATTTATATTATAATACCTGTCCATTTGATTGTGTACCATATTAGGTCCAAAACTACTTTTTGTTTGGCGGTGAAGCGGTTAATCAAATTCCTAAGAGAATAAGCAGCATGGTGTCCCATCGGTAGCCTTTGAAGAGGGGAGACAGAGCATGTGTGGCAATCTTTCAAGGGTAGCGATTTCGATTCTTAACTTCAGAAATTCAGTAAATTTATCTAAATAAATATGTTAGCTTCCTCCAGGTTACCCCACATATGTCATGGTCCATCCATCCATCATGCGCCATGCCGTTAAGCGCGGGCAGTCATGATTTGTTATTTCACTCGATCACCAGAGTCGTGGATCAGCACAGTGTCCTTGCTTCTACCATGCCACGTAGTCAAGCCATCCAGGTATTTACTTTCCTGTCTTCCCCTTGTTCTCTTCCCCTCGATCTTGCCAGTTGTCACCAAGTTCTCCAATCCATTTCTTCTCATAACGTGTCCAAAAAACATTGACTGTCTACGTCTAATTTCTCTAAGCAGTTTAATCATTTGTTCCTTGTAGGACTCGGTCGTTGGTTTTTCTATCTGTCCATGGTATTCTTTGCATTCTCCTCAAAAACCACATCTTCACAACCATCAGATGTTTTTTCAGCTTGACTGCACATTTTCCACGCTTCACATCCATACAAAAGTACAGGTTATATGTAACACTTCAACACTCTTTTTCTCGTAGCAATTGCCATCTTTTTATTGGTCAGTATGTTTTTTATCTTGCAAAAGTCAAAAGGCTACCTTCACCATGGCGATTTTTGTTCTGATCTCTTCAAGTTACATCATTTATAAATGATAACATAAACGTTCAATGTATTCTCTTTGTAAATGTAAACAAAGAAGTCACAAACAAAAGGATGCTCTATTTATGCCTGGCATATTTAGCTGAATCTCATCAGGTGCATATTGTATTATTGTTGTGTTATATATTATATGAAGTGAATAAATGAATTATACTGGCACCTTGCCGTCTTGACAGACGATAGTTATTGTGCTTTAAAAAAAAAAGGCTCACGGTCAGGGCTGAATTGTAGGGACAATGTTTTGCCCATGCAACATTATCCCTCTCTCGGCCTGACTAGTTTACTCCAGGGGAAATGTAACACCGATACGATACATCTGAAACAAGATAAGCTGCGGAAACTACCGGGTGAGCAAAGCGATGCTCTAACTGTCCGCCTGTCGGAGCTTCGATCCTATACCAGTTGCCGATCAAGGCTGAGATCCTGGTTCACCCTGCCAAGACATTTAATCTTAGATTGCATTTTATCGCACCAGGATAAGACTTGTATCCTCCCAATTGCACTTTTCCGCCGAAGCCGCTGGCATAAAGTGGGATGTCTGATTTGGTAAGGGCCACTCAACATTCGGCGCCAACAGAAAGTTTGATGAAATACTTGAAACACATAGTTATTGATATTGTTCGAATGATTACCTTTGTTATTTTCACGGTAATCGCAAATATAAAACGAAGTCTTTCTGTCTGCACAAAATTGTTTGGATGATTTACTGTTTCTCTGTAACCTACCATGTACGTCTTAATTAAGAGGCGACTTAAGAGATTGGCGAAAGACTGGCTGATTCCGTTTTAAAAATAACGTAGCTGGAAATCCAACTAATCATGATCAAGTCTACAAAGAGTATGGCATCATTTGGTTGAAGGCCTGTGCTCCATTGCGAGAAGAAGAAGAAGAAGAAGAAGAAGAAGAAGAAGAAGAAGAAGAAGAACAAGAAGAACAAGAAGAAGAACAAGAAGAAGAGGAAGAAGAAGAAGATAATAACTGTAATACAGTGGTTCTCAACCCTTTTTTGGCCCTTGCCCCCCTTTACCATATGTTCAGAACGTCACCCCCCCCCCCTTTCGAATCTTCTCCCTATAAATTCCCTCCCCCACCCTTACACAGTATACATAAAAATGGAAGCTAAGTTTAATAACACATGCTAAAAACTCTGGCCACATACAAATAGATAATATGACCATTAAAAGAACGGAAACATGCAAATACCTGGTACAATCTTCAACTGCTCCAACATCATAAGGGAAGAAATACAAACTAGAATCAATTCTGGAAATAAGATATACTATGCACTACAACATCTTCTAAAATCAAATGCGCTATCTCGTAACACCAAAATCACAATATACAAAACACTGATCAGACCAATTGTGCTGTATGGCTCTGAAACCTGGAGTACAACGAAAGGAGACGAAGCCTTGTTACAAACCTTTGAGAACAAAATTTTAAGACGCATCTTTGGACTCATTAGGGATACACAAAGTGGAGAGTGGAAAAGAAGAGGTAACAAAGACATTTATGATCTGTTTAAGTCCCCGCTAATCACTGGTATCATGAAGGCTAATAGACTACAATGGCTGGGGCATATAGAAAGAATGGAAGATAATAGGGAAACAAAACTCGCTTACACTCAGGAAATAAATGACCGTAGACCCCGAGGTAGACCAAGAAGACGGTGGAGAGATAATACATATACAGACCTACAAGCACTTGGAATCAATGACTGGCAAGAGAAGGTCCACCAGAGAGACGAATGGAGACGGATTGTATCTGCAGCAAAGAACCTCAATGGCTCGGAACGCTGAAGAAGAAGAAGAAGAAGAAGAAGAAGAGATACTAGAACAAGTCTAGACATCTACATAAAACGTGATTTGTGAGTCTACTTACGTTATAAAACGAATTTCATTAGGGCGAGAAGTACAGAACCGTAACATTTAGAGGGAAAAACAATATCAAGTAACTGGTTCTTGTATCAATGCGATCTTCAAATAATCTTAATTCCCCCCCCCCCCCCCCCCGGATACCCTAAAATTCCCTCGGGTGGGGGGGGGGGGGAGCATTCCCCACCGGTTAAGAACCACAGCTGTAATACATTCATAGTTTTGCAGAATTTTCCAGGATTGTCGGTCTTTAGTTCCACGATGAAAGTGAAAATTATGAGAAAACTATTGTTAAACAACAGACAGAGGAATAGAGGCAAACACTCAGATTGTAAGTTGAGTATTTAAGAAGTTACGACGTCTTCCTCTGGTTCGAGCAGACTGTTCGTTTCACAGTGTAGACTTTGGATTTCGTTCAAAATCTAACACTGGTACAATGTATGGCATATGCTTAATGCTCCTCATTAAATCTGGGATAGCGAATCGAACGTTTAACTTTCTAGAACAAACACGAAAACGCCGTGACCCGTGTGCTTAATTAAAAATTCCACAGCAATTATACATCGAAAAAAGCAGGCCAAATAAGTCTCTACCCAGGCAACAATTTCTAAATTAGAAGTGCTACCTAGAACAAGAACATTTATGCTAAGCATGTGATTCAAGTGTGGCCTCCGGGAGCAGAAGACAACGTTGGCCTACTTATGTTTGTTTCTTCTTATTCTGTTAAGAATGGAAGATCGAAGTGAATAGAACCGATCATCCATATTTTATCGACCATTAACCTCGAATACCTGAAAGCCTAACCCTTGCAAACACTCTCCGTTATCTTGGCCGTACTTTGTACTACCAGGCAGACTTACAATGGGATGATCCAGCTTGACCCCTGACCTCGGCGGATATGCGTATGCTCCGGGGACGTAACTCGTCCGCGCATCGGTCGGTGTCTGCTGATAGAGGCAACCAGATCTGCCTTGTTAGGTTACCTCAGTTGTGGTTTCTGGTGTCTCACAGCTTGGATCAGAATTATCAAATCGCTTTAGTTTATTGCATTTCTCTGCTAGAAACATATACTACTTTTCTTTTGGTAAAATTAACTTTAATTATTTGTGATGTATGTCTCAAATATGAATATGTCTTTACTTGCTAATGACACTAATGTACTGTAGTTAGTTTAAAATTAGCAATGTTCATTCTGTTCAACATATTTTTTTTTTTTTTTTAAATATGACTTGTCTATGATGTAATCAGTAATGTGAGTTAGTTAGTTGCATATCCTTTACACTACTTTACAGGATGTAACAGTCAACCCCAGCATTTTTTTTTCTGTTCATGATTCCTGGGCAAGTTTACGTTCAGTAGTTGGCCATTGATTTCTGAACGGCCGGTACCCATACCATTTCATAACGAAATAATCACAAGGCGGTCTGCTGGCAAATCGCCCAGCTGTGTTTCGAAGGCGGTATGCGGGATTACGAACTGCACTGGATGAGAGATGTGCCTATTTGACTTGAATGTTTGTGAAATGATTTTATAAATTTAATCGTGCTGGTACCTCTGTGGAGCCTCAGCTAGGCCTTTTGTAAGTGGCGATTTGAACTTTGCATGGCTGTTTCATGAGCCTTGCTAATGGGACAATACAATACAACACAGTGGTGATTTGTCAAATTACTACTCAGTTTAGTTTTTCCTTTCTACTATGAGATTAATGATTAATATTTCATTTAAATATCTAGTTGCATGGATAACATCAGATGGAAGATCATCACAGAAATTAACAGAATTAGTCAGCTGCATATCTTGACAACTGGAGAGATTGAGGGGAAGAGAGGCAGAGGAAGACCAAGAGAAATGATGCTGGATGGATTGAGATGGTGGCATGGAGGAATATCATCAGCAGAGTTGATCCAAAACACCAAAGACTGAAATCTGTGGAGAGCCATGAATGCCTATGCCAGCCGGCACGGCACTTGATGATGATGATGATGATATCCTTTACAGGATGTCATTGTCAACCCCAGCATTTTTTTTCTTTTGCTGTTTGTGATCACTTGGCAAGTTTACATTCAGAAGTTTGCCATTGCTTTCTGAACGACCGGCACCCATACCATTTTGTAAAAAACCATCGCAAGGCGGTCTGCTGCCAGTCGCCAGCAGCTGTGTTTTGAATGTGAGTATGCGGGATTACAAACTGCATCCGCAACTCTTTTGCCACAGAGCTGGCAAAGAACAGAATAGGACAAGCAAAAACTGCTTTCTGTCTTCTTCTTTCGTTCGCTTCAAATATGCCTATAACTGCAATGTTGTCTCTTGTATGAATGTAACTGTCTTTGTTAATTCACTCAGCGGTCCATGGAGTTTATCTTCCACTGTTGTCTCTCTAGGCCAGAAGGTTTGCCTGGGTATGTTGTAGTTTGGGCAGTCTGGAGTATATGATCTGCTGTCTGTGATGCCAGTCCACATGTGCACATGGCTGAGTCACCAATCTTGAATTTTGTATACATGTGGTTGCGTAGTCTGTTGTGCCCTGTTCTGAGGCACAGAATAATGACTTGTTCTGGTCTGTCCATAATGTGGTAGTCATCCTGAGCAGATTTTGGTCGCTTTCTGACTGATTTGATCATTTTTTTTTTGGTTTTGTAACGGGCACATCAGGCTGTTCTTCTTTTGCTCCTTCCTTAGCTAATCGATCAGCTCTATTGTTTCCGAGTACTCCACAGTGGGATGGTATCCATTGTATGGTGACCTTATGTTGACTGCTAAGTTCTGAAAATAGTGTCCTTAGTACTGGTGATTTCCCAGACAGGAGCGCCTTGAGTACTAATTTTGCATCTGTCAATAGCACCACAGGTTGTATACCATCCTCAATTTCAGCATCATAGTTATGGCAGTACTTTCCTGTTGGTACTCTGGCCGTGTCCCTAGTATTATTTGGGTATTCTATGTACACTCCCGCTCCTCCATTTCAAACAGAATTTTGGGCTGTCCCATCTGTGCAGACTCGGATCAAGAGGTCCTGTGGGTATTCTTCATCAAGGAAGCTGAGAGTGGCTGTTCTACGCTGTACACTACTCTGTTCTTCCTTGTCAAATATTCCTCTCACTTTTGTCTGGATTTGTAGTGATAGTCTATGTTCATCTTTCCATGGAGTTCGCTCTGGAATAGTTTTCAGGGGGATACTAACTGTGGGCAGATTGGTGGTTTCTCTGCAGAGTCGTTTGGCTTGATGGATAAAATTGCTTATTTTCAACCGCCCCATGGCTAAGTTTTCAAATCTGTTCTTCATAGGGTGGCCTGGCAAGCTGAGGAACTTTTCTGCTTGTAGTGTTTTTGTATCTCTGCGCTCTCTCAGTGCTTGTGTCCTCCCCATCTTCTCCATCTCCACTATAGGGGAGTCCTGTGGTGACTCTTAAGTGCTTGATGTTGCACCTTGTCCAGCTCTTGTAGTGTGGCTTTCGATACTGAACACCACACAGTTGACCCGTATTCCAGATGTGGTCGTATGCTCTGTTGATAAACTTTGCTAAGTATTTTCCCACTGGATCCTCATGTGGTTCCACTTAGTTTCTCACTGCATTCTGTCAAATAAAGAACATTTTATGCTGTAAGTCCTTGGTATTTAGAAGTTAGAAAAATAATTCTTGCACGTTACATAGAACTAATTCTAACATGGCTGCAATTTCTGGATAGTTAGTAAACAAGCAAACAAACAAAAATTTCCCTTGAGGTTTTGGAGATTTTGTTTTATAGAAGAAGGCTGAAAATTCCTTGGACAGCCAAAATAAGCAATCTGGGCATTTTGAGGGAGGCTAAGTTGCAAAGACAACTTATCACAAACATCAGAAAGAGGCAGTCTTTATTGTTTGGCTACATTATGAGAAGACAGAAACTAGAACATGTTGTGAAAACTGGAAAGATTTGTGGAAAGAGAGATAGAGGAAGACAGTGAGAGCAAATTCTTGACAGTCTTGTGTCATGGCAAAGAAGGAAGTAAACCCACAAATTGATGCATGCCGTTGGAGATCATAATGTGCAAAGAAATATGGTCGCTCAAGCCCGTCTGCAAGATGCTTAATAATGATTTAATATAATTAATAAACTTTGAGAATCATGACATTCCTGCATGTTTTCTCTAACTTGGGAAAATATCAACTGGCTCTGATATAACTGAAGCAAAAGTAAAAATTTATTGGATTGAGAAAACTGATTTTATTGACTAATCTTATGATGTTAAACATGATGATGATAAAACAGATGATAGCAGTAAAAGATGATAATGGCAAGAAGATGATCATACAGAAATTGACAAAAACAGTTTTTGGGTTTTAGTACAAGAATGAAGATAAGCTTGGAACAATTATGTGTATTTACATCTGAAATAAATGTTTATTCCCACTTAGAAAAGATAGTTTTTTTTCCCCCAACAATTTGTTTCTTTTGTTCGCATATCCTTTACAGGACATCACTGTCAACATCAGCATCTTTCAGCTGATTGTTGATTTCTTGGCAAGATTACGCTCAGTAGTTTGCCATTGTTTCAATACACAACCGCAAATAAGCTTTCATTATCGTAAATTTACATCATACATTGACAATTTATTGCAGGGTTATCTTGAGATACATTTAACTATTCACTATACATACTCCATGTTATGAGGAGGTGGATTGAGCCTGAGAGTAGCTGGCAGATAGTTGTTAGTTGATAGAAGACCTCTTTTTAGAGACATGAAGAATAACAATGACAGACTAATTTCTGTACAGACTCCTAGAAAACAATGGCAGTCAAAGAAAATGGAGAAGAGGCAGGACATTTAACTTATGACAGAGAGCAATTTTGAAAGACTGTTATGAAGACGCACTTTGTACAGGACAGGTTAAATGAAATCAAAGTGAATTCTTGTTTTCTTGCAAGGTCAACATCTTACCCAGATGCCAGCCACATTGCAGTGACATCTGACCACTCCCTGTTCTTGTCAACACCTGTGTTTGACTATACACAACCACCTTTTTTATGTAAACTAGGATGAACTGTAGTGTGTTGTGTATTGTTGTCACCTGACCTATTTTCCTTATATAGTAAGCATGCATTTATAATTAATTCTATATAAAATATGTCAGGCTGACATATTTTGAAGTCTATAGAAAGCTTGTCAGCTTGACATAATTTTCTTGTATAGACCTCATTACTTTGTCAGGTATTGCAGTTGGTAGACATAATAAAAACAGCTTGCATTCACTGATGTTGCTGCCTTGATGTCAGAAAATTTAAAGGGAAGTTCAAGCACTATAGAAAATTATTGATGAAAGAAATGTAGTAACTTGAAAGTGCAAAACGGGACCTAGGTTGACTAGCAAGAAGACTCAAGTAATGGATGATTGTCACAATCCTTTGTAACAGCTAGAATTGGCTGTGTCTAGGGTCTATGTATTATGCATATACAACTGAGTAGTGCAGGATGGATCAGCCACAGATATCACAGATAACCACAACTAGTAGTCACTAGAAACACCAGTTTGCGCACACACAAGATCTTTATTAATTATAAATAGAAATGATGAAAATGCACTATCCCAGGAACCGTCTGAATACCGATTAGTTCCACGCTCCTTTGGAGTACAATACTGCCTTCAACAGGCCTTTCTGAAATAGACAGTTACGCCGGACTCTCCTTCTAGTCTGACCGTAACCAACTCAACTATCCTGAGTCTATCCTTTGGGCCCAGTTTTCTTCACTTGCCCATGTCTAATTCCCGGCTAAGTTCCCCTAAGTTGCCCAAAACTCAATGACCCGGCCCATCACTTCCTTCTCTCTTTATTGGGCTGATTCGTTACCCCCCTGTGCGAATCCATAATGGATGATAATATCAAAGAAACTAACACATCAAATGTACAATTTAAGACAACAGAATTGACAAATTCTGCATATAATTGGTTTACACTGGAATAAAAACTATTCATAAAATTACGAAAATCGTCACACAGATAATTTACTTTTGCTGTAAAGTTATGCCTCATTGTCAGTTAAGTATAAAATATTATATTCATTCATTCAGTTGCAGAACTTTGCTCCCATAACAACCGTCCAGAAAACTTCTTGGTCATAAGCAAGATGTCCCGCGTCAGATACACCCATCTGGAGATCATCTGTCACATCCTGCACCCATCCTCTCTTTGGCCTTCTTCTTCATCTTCTTCTCTTCCCGGGCATATACCCCTCCATGATTGTTCTCTCCAAACTTTCATGACGTTTCAAGTGATCAAAATATTTTTATTTTTTTTATTTTATCGTCTTTAGTAGCCAGTCTTTTTCATTATTCAGATCTTGTCGCATGGATGCATTTGTTCTTTTCTGTACCCAAGATATTCTTAGAACCCATCTGTAACATTTATATTCAAAGGCATTTATGCGCTGTTCAGCTTGTTTAGTAAGTGTCCAGGTCTCACAGGTGTATGTTGTAATGGGAAAATGGGCAGTGAAGATCTGTTCTCTGCAGCGGAATGTTTAATCATAGATGGTGTTTTTTTTACAAAGAAACTTGCATGCTAAAAATCATTTGGAAATTTGGATAACAATTCTCCACTTGCCCTGGGTACTTGAAATATTTGTTCATGCAGTGTGACAGGATAGCCATGTTTATTTGTTCATGCAGTGTGACAGGATAGCCATGTTTATTTGTTCATGCAGTGTGATGGGATAGCCATGTTTATTTGTTCATGCAGTGTGACGGGATAGCCATGTTTATTTGTTCATGCAGTGTGACGGGATAGCTATTTTGTATAAGTTGCAAGTCTGTTTAGTTAAAGGTATTTGCATGGCAGAGATTGCAATATTGATGTGAAGTGTCAAGCTTTCACATATTATAGGTGAATGACATTCTGAGGTTGGGGTGACCAGGTTCTAGACCATTCCCAGATAATGATGTACCCATTTTATAAAGCTGGATCGACCCCAGAGTTGTACTTGTTGGAACTATAATACCTGGCTGTTTCATCTGCCTTTTGTCCACCAGCCACAGCATTGGTCCTCCTTCTTCTGCATTCACCCTGAATGTTGTTTCAGATGTAATTGCATTGTACCAAGTTTATTTGCGCCCTTAGGCCAACACATCCAACTTCTGTGGGTGTTTGTTGACCTGGTTAACCTTCCCGGGTGCTTCGAAGGACATTCAACTCTCACTGTTATGGTGCTGTCGTCCATATCCTAGCCGGTCAAGTTGGAACGGCCGAAGACATCATGTATAACCCTCAAGGGAAGGCAGGGGCAGACCATGGGTATTATCTGTCATCCAAGGAGGCTTCCATAATTGCAGAGCTGACACATAGCGCTCTGGTATTAGGCTCACCCAAGGTATCGTCACGTCCTGCACATAGCTGCTTCACTTCCTCACTTTCATATATTGGGCATTTCGTTCGCCATAGGCCACTCCCCGTGCAAACCAGGAGAAGTCAGGTTACAAATGACATCCACTCAGTGAGCTTTCGGTTCGGACTTTCCACAAAATGGATTTGCCAGCCAAGCAATATTCTCATTCTGGCTTATGGGTCGCTTTCTCGACTCTGACTGTTAAGGTGTCATCCCTATCCCAGCTGGTCTACTCAGAACAGCCGAAGACATCCCTGTCACTTGTCGTCCCTGGGGGGAAAGGAGTCAACAAGCACACCGTTAAATATCCTTTTTCTCAGTTTTTCCCTGCTGGTGGACCTTTGTCTACATACCCCCCTTTATGTCTTATGATCACTATCTCTCTCTCTCTCTCTCTCTCTCTTTCTCTCTCTCTCTCTCTCTCTCTCTCTCTCTCTCTCTCTCTCTCTCTCTCTCTCTCTCTCTCTCTCTCTCTCTCTCTCTCTCTCTCTTATTCCTTCAGAACATAACCCGACAATACTTTCCTCAAACAATTATTATAATGTTTAATACAGAAAACTATGTCAGGTGGGTGTATTGAATGTATATATGTAATCTGTGGTGTAGTCTATTGTGTATGCGAGATAGGACTCTTTATGTCTATGTTCAGCATCCCATCTCTCATCATTATACGGCCATTCGACGACACACCACACAGATTTGGATTGAGCTCACCCGGGGACGCTTCTCTCCGTCTGATTCTGGACGTATTCCAATATCTTGAAATTTTGCAGAGTCTGATCACCACTGAATAATGGGATTAATGTAAGTCCTTGAATTCTACACACTCACAATTCAGGTAGTTAATAAAATCCATTGCTGAAAGCACATCAACACTGTCTAAACCACTGTATCTAGATATGTTCGACACACTGTCGCCGGTTAGTCAATTAATGATTTTTTGTATGCATGGAAACTGTTCGTGAGTTATCCCTTTTTCCTTTTTATATTTTTACAGAGTTCAGAATCTTTTGGTTATTTCGTTCTGCCCCAGAGAAGTAAATTCCTATCCACCGAGTTCTTAGACTTGAGGTTATTTATCTCTGCACCAGCGTAGTAAATTTCTATACACTGAGTTCATATTCTTGAGGTTATTTATCTCTGCACAAGAGTAGTAAATTTCTTTTTCTCAAGGTTATGTCAGGTGACTTTCCGTGGAACCTGTTGAAGATATATATATATCCAGGTGATATCAACCCGACTCAGACTAATACTTATGTGGGAGTAGGCCTCAGGCCATACTCAGATTGTACAGAACGATACTCTGATATAAGACATATGAGTTCATCAAACTCCAGACGACTAGATAAAAGAAGGAAAAGTTAACGGCAAGGCACAGACACCCAGTAGACAACCCTACCAGAATATCCTAGCATAGACCTATCATACGGAGTGCACTTACACATCACTCGCCTCAGCCTAAGTCCTGCCTCATCCTTCTTCTGCCGACACTCTATTCCTACGATCACACACGCTAGTTCACTATGCTAGATTACTAAGCTAAAGTATTACTACCTTATACCACCTATTGTAGTCCTGAATCGAAACACACATGCACATAAGCACAAATGCCCACTGCCTCTAAGCAACTCGGAACATCGTAATTTCTCTTCTAATAAGGACCACGAATAGATAAAACACTTCTGCTAGGTGGAATAGTTGTTAGCACACTAAAACAAAACATGTTTTTCAACCAATATATGCTGTTTCGTTAAGACGTCATTTGCGTTCTCCTCCCCACCAAATCATCCCCACTCATCTTTTGATCTTTTGATCTTTGTCCCAAAACCTGGTTAACGTTCTTCTTTGAAAACCACGATCTCTCGGTATATCGTTTTTCCCCCGTGGCTCACGGGAACTCCGCTCATCGTACATCAAAGACTTCCGACTCTTAGATCGGGATCCCGTGCTTACACTTACAACAAAACGATCGTAGCAATCTCGCTCGACGTTGTATGTCCTTTGAACCAATCGGTCAATGACCCTCACAACAACTTTTTCAGTCTTCTTTCTCATTCGGTCAATGACCCTCACTCTGTCCTCACTCATCAGGGCTATGGCCTCCAGTATTTTGTGACAATCCCGGTCAGCCCTGAAGGGAAGACAGGGGCAGACCATGGGCATTCCCCGCCATCCAAGGAGGCTTCCATAAATGCAGAGTCGATACATAGCGCTCTGGTACTGGGCTCACCCAAGGAATTGCCACGTCCTACACATGGCTGCTTAGCCTCACTTCTGTATATTGGACCTCCCATTCACCATAGGCTGCTCCTCTGAGGACCAGGAGGGACCTGTATGCAGATGACATCCACACAGCAAGCTTTTGCTTTGGACTTCCACATAATGGATTCGTTAGCCAAGCAGATTCCATTTCATGCCAATGAGATGTTTTACCACTTTTGATAGCGCTCACTCAGTGATCTTTAGATACTGACTTTCCTCGTAATGGACCCGAGCAATATTCCATTGCGTGCCTCTGGGAAATTTTTCCACCTTTGGTAACTATTACGAGGTAGGCTGCAGGTGTTGCCGGCTCAGCATCCTGCATCTGGGGGATATTGACTTTGAGGTGTTCAGCCATATCCCTCAGCTAAGGAACTTAGAACAAGTGTCTGGACCAAGTGTGCAGTGGCATCTTGATTCAGACTTTATGTGCAATGGATTTGCTATCCAAGGTATATTCCATTTCACTGTACTTTGCCACTGGGATCGCTGGTTGGCATCGTTTAAGATCAGAACTACGACGGTATCTGATGGTCTTCGCGCCTCTGACTTTCGTTCTTGATTAATGAAAACATTCTTGACAAATGCTTTCGCAGTAGCTCGTCTTGCGTGATCCAAGAATTTCACCTCTAAAGCCTCATTATGAATGCCACCATTTGTCCTTGTTAATCATTACCTTCAATACATACGGGCATCCGACCTCACTACCCAGAGACCAGGGGAAATTTTGTTACTAGAAGTCCACTTGAAAAAATCGCCGGCCCTCACCGGGGCTTGAACCTGGTACCTCCAGCACTTGAGGTGGACACCATACCTTGAGACCACTCAGCCCCCCGACTCAACTCTACTGTTGCAGTATCTTTGAACCAGAAGTAATAACACACATTTATCCCGAAGTATTTTCCTGTTATAGCTCTGTCATGTGATAGCACCATCCCATTTTATCGGCCTGAATGCACGGAGGAATAGGTGACCAATCTTTCCCTGATTTTTGCTAGCAACGATCCCAGGCATCGAACACATGTCCGACCTTGCTCGTGATTTTATCAGTGCAGTTCCCTATCAACTTTGCTAACTAATCTTGCAATATTTAAGTTGGGAAACTAAACGCATTTGTCATGTAGAAGTTTCAGAAGTTTATGCAATTTCTAAATGTTTAAGTGAAAGAATTACACACAGTTGTTTGGGTTGTCAAATACTACACTCTTTTGTACTGTTTAACCCTCTAACCAGTAGTAATACATTGACCTTTCTGCCAGTGTTAAAGAACAATTCTGTTGTGAAAATATGTGATCAGTTGTAATCATGGCATAAATGTGTTTTTGCTTGTTCCAGCTCAGTGCCAGTAATCACAGTGCAGAATGGGATCACTGGATGAACACGTGTTGAACCTGGCAACCCTCAACCCAAATGTAATAGAACTACAGTACGCTGTCCGAGGCCCCATCGTGATCAGAGCAACAGAGATAGAGAAGGAGCTGAAAGCAGGCGCAAAGAAACCTTTCACTCGGGTAGTTAAGGCAAACATTGGTGATTGCCATGCAACTGGCCAGAAGCCCATTACCTTCATTCGCCAAGTACTAGCTCTGTGTAATTACCCAGATCTGCTGGATTCAGAATTATTCCCTGAAGATGCAAAAGCCAAGGCCAGAAGGATTCTTGATGACTGTAAAGGTAATAGCATTGGTTCATATTCTGACAGCTGTGGGATTCAAATTATCAGAGAAGACATCGCCAGGTACATCTCTGAGAGAGATGGTTATCCATCCGATCCTACTCATATTGTTCTGAGTACAGGCGCTAGTGATGCCATCAAGTCAGTCATGACTTTGCTGTTGACGGCCAAGGGAGGAAATGATCGAGCTGGATTTATGATCCCTATCCCTCAGTATCCACTGTACTCTGCAGCTATTTCAGAGTTTGGTGCCTATCCAATTCCCTATTATCTGAATGAAAAGAACAAATGGTCTTTGGATGTCACAGAATTGGAGCGTTCCATTGCCGAAGCCAGGCCACATTGCCAGCCCAGAGCCATTGTCATCATCAATCCTGGTAATCCCACAGGTGCTGTACTCACCAAGGAGAACATCCAGGAAATTATCAAGTTTGCCAAGAGAGAAAAGCTCTTCATCTTAGCTGATGAAGTTTATCAACACAACATTTATGCCAAAGGTGCTGCCTTTTTCTCCTTCAAGCAGACATTGATGGAGCTCGGGTCACCATACGATCAGATGGAGCTGGCATCATTCATGTCGGCATCCAAGGGTTTCATGGGAGAGTGTGGCTTCAGAGGTGGCTATGCTGAGGTTAGATCTTTTAGTTTGTTTATTTTGTAAAATGAGATTAATTACTTTAGTTTGTTCAGTATCTGAAATTAGATTTTCTTTTTTGTTTGCGTGGTATCTAAAGTAAAAATAACCTCATTTACATGCCATTAACTGATTCAGTATGTAATTATTTTATCTTGTGGCTGGAATTTGAAACCATTTTTATCCACTCATAATTGTTGGAAAGCTCATTCCTAGACTGTTGCTTATCTTTAGACTTGTTCATGGTTGGTTGGATTTTGACAGTTAAATGTTACTATGGAAATGCCAACCCTCCTTAGTCTTCTCTTATGACATGCATGGCAGGTTACAGTGTTAGGATTCTTTGCTTCCATTATGGGTCCTGGTAACATACAGATGCTTGTTTCTTACTCTTCTCAGTTTTCCTCAATAATAGCTTTGTCATATAACTTATTAGACTTATCGTACAATGAACTTTAGCATACTAAAGCACTTAGTTTATTTGGCAGAGCTATACATATTGATTTTAATAGGTCAGGAATGTGCCCACTGTTGTAGATGTCATTTATAAATTTCTGTGTAATTCTGATTCAACCAATTTTTCTTATCCTCTTTGCATTTGTTTACTATTTCTGTCTGTATTTTATTATATTCTTTCATATCTTGATTTGTCTTTCTTCTTTCATCTGTCCTCTGCAGAATTTCACACGTCATCCATTTCTTGTTTGCAATTGTTTGCATGCGAATAATGGTATCTTTTGATGTCTGTTGTATTGAATCATGCAGCATATCCCATTGTTTGTCAGTAGTCTGTATTATCTTCATGACATTTTATCTGTTTGTAATCCTGCATATCCACGTTCTAAACACAGCTTTTGACGATTTGGCAGCAGACTGTCTTACATTGGTTTTGTATGAAATTGTATGGGTGTCGATCGTTCAGAAAGCAATGGCAAACTACTGAATGTAAATTTGCCAAGAGATCACAAGAAAAATTGCTGGTGTTGACTGCGACGTCCTGTAAAGTATATGCAACAAACTTTTTTTTAACAGTAACACTGTAAATGGGGGGAAAAAAGTAAGGACCCCCTTTACACACAGTAATGTGTGTTTAGCATATGGTGCTAGACTGATAATTTTGTAGACTAGTCGTCACTTGGTGGGTGACGTGGTCAGTTTTACACCATACAGTAACATTAAACCTTTTCCTAATATCTTTGTGAGAGTGTTGAGGTGCTACATAGAACCTGTACTTTTGTATGGATGTGAGGCGTGGACAATGAGCAGACAAGCTGAAAAATATTTGATGGCTGTGGAAATGTGGTTTCTGAGGAAAATGCAAAGAATTCCATGGACAGACAGAAAAACCAGTGACCAAGTCCTACAAGAAACAAATGAAAATCGTACACTGATTAGAGAATTATTTGGTCACATTATGAGAAGAAATAAATTAGAGAACTTGGTGACAACTGGCAAGATCGAGGGGAAGAGAACAAAGGGAAGGCAGAAAAGTAAATACCTGGATGGCTTAGCCACATGGTATGGTCAAGACAAGAACACTGAACTGATCCACGACTCTGGTGATTGAGTGAGATGGTGAATCATGACAGCCTACGCTTAACGGCATGGGACATGATGAATGAATATCTTTATCTGTTTGAAGTAAAGCAAGATGTAACCTGATGTTCTGTAAGGTCCTACTAATATAATAGTCTTATGTTTTATCCATGTTGTTTTTATAACTGGAACATGATCACTATGGTAGTCTGCCCCTGGTCTAGTTTATATATATATAAGTGGTCTCTCTCTCTCTCTCTCTCTCTCTCTCTCTCTCTCTCTCTCTCTCTCTCTCTCTCTCTCTCTCTCTCTCTCTCTCTCTCTCTCTCTCTCTCTCTCCATATTACAAAAGAGAGAGGGGGGGGGGAGTGAGAGGAAGAGAGGGAAAGGGAAAGAGGGGGAGAGGGAGGGAGAGAGAGGAAGAGAAGGATGGAGAGGGAGATGGCGAGAGAGGTAAAGAAAGAGGGAAAGAAAGCGGGGAGAGAGAGAGGTACAGGGAGAGGGGGAGAGGGGAGAGAGAGACAGGTTGAGAGAGAGAGAGAGAATATATAGTGTGAATGTGTCTAATGTTTTAAAACTGTCTGTGTCTTAGGTCATTAACCTGTTGCCAGAAGTGAGAGCACACTACTACAAGAGTATTTCAGCCAAACTGTGCCCTCCAATTTCAGGCCAGGCCGTTGTGGACTGTGTGGTCAACCCACCTAAGCCAGGTACCGATATCTCCACACAAATCAGCCTAATGAGTGTTGTCTCTGTGACACAGTACACATATATATGTGAACTTAAAACATCATATGTATGGTTGTAAGGTGTTTAAGATATTAAAAGTTAGTTGCATATTCTGTACAGAAAGTTGCAGTCAACCATAGCATTTTTTGGGTTGTTTGTGATTTCTTGGCATGTTTACATTCAGTAATTTGCCATTGCTTTCTGAATGACAACCACTCATACAATTTTATGAAAACCAATGTAAGGTATTCTGCTGCCAAATCGCCCACAGCTATGTTTCGATTTTGTGGTTACGAATTGCATCCGAAACTCCTTCTCCACAAAACTGACTTATAAGATGTATATAAAGTAAATATGAAGTAAGAGCCACAGTGGTTAGCACACTTGCCAGGTGCTCCAGTAGTCTGGTGCCTGAATACCCATTGAGGTGGGGATTTATAAAAAATGTACATGGTTTCCCGGCCTAAAATAGCTAACTGGAAATATTCTGGGAAGAAGAGGCAGCCAGCGTAATATTGAGCATATCACCTGTGGAGTGGCAGTTGGTCTGTACAATTATAGGCCCATCAGCTTATACCCAGCATGCCTCAAGGCATGGAAGAAAGTAAATTTACAACTGGAAAAGTAAATTTAAACTAAAATCTTACCCCCCCCCCCCCAAAAAAAAAAAATCAAATTTTTGGGACAAAAATACAGAAGAGGTGGAGTAGAGAAATGGTCCTTATGTGGAAAAGTACTAGGCAGGGGAGGAAGACTGAGAAAGATGTATGTGGAAAGCTTAAATACCTGAACAACAAATAATATAAACAATGCAAACTTCATGAATATAGCAAATTCAAAACAATATATTCGCTTAGTGAATTTAAACACAGAAAACAAATAATATGTTTGCACAATTTATTGCCGGGCATATTTCACTGTATCTCGTCAGGTGCATATGGCAGAGTTATATCTTTGCGTTTTAATTGCTTCAGCTAAAGTATTACTCACTTCACATGAGGCCTCAAATCGACTTTCTAATTGCTTGTTATTGTCCAGGCTTCCGCGGTATATGCTAGTGTTGAATACATGCTGTTATATACCAGTGTCAGTGTAATTTTCCAACTGTACGCCAACCTGCCCGCTACATGCTGTTATATACTAGTGTCAGTGTAATTTTCCAACTGTACGCCAACCTGCCCGCTACATGCTGTTATATACCAGTGTCAGTGTAATTTTCCAACTGTACGCCAACCTGCCCGCTACATGCTGTTATATACTAGTGTCAGTGTAATTTTCCAACTGTACGCCAACCTGCCCGCTACATGCTGTTATATACCAGTGTCAGTGTAATTTTCCAACTGTACGCCAACCTGCCCGCTACATGCTGTTATATACTAGTGTTAGCGTTATTTTCCAACTGTACGCCAACCTGCCCGCTACATGCTGTTATATACCAGTGTCAGTGTAATTTTCCAACTGTACGCCAACCTGCCCGCTACATGCTGTTATATACTAGTGTTAGCGTTATTTTCCAACTGTACGCCAACCTGCCCGCTACATGCTGTTATATACTAGTGTCAGCGTAATTTTCCAACTGTACGCCAACCTGCCCGCTACATGCTGTTATATACTAGTGTCAGCGTTATTTTCCAACTGTACGCCAACCTGCCCGCTACATGCTGTTATATACTAGTGTTAGCGTTATTTTCCAACTGTACGCCAACCTGCCCGCTACATGCTGTTATATACTAGTGTTAGCGTTATTTTCCAACTGTACGCCAACCTGCCCGCTACATGCTGTTATATACTAGTGTTAGCGTTATTTTCCAACTGTACGCCAACCTGCCCGCTACATGCTGTTATATACCAGTGTCAGTGTAATTTTCCAACTGCACGCCAACCAGCCCGCTACATGCTGTTATATACTAGTGTTAGCGTTATTTTCCAACTGTACGCCAACCTGCCCACTACATGCTGTTATATAACAGTGTCAGTGTAATTTTTCAATTGTACGCCAACCTGCCCGCTACATGCTGTTATATACTAGTGTCAGTGTAATTTTCCAACTGTACGCCAACCTGCCCGCTACATGCTGTTATATACTAGTGTCAGTGTAATTTTCCAACTGTACGCCAACCTGCCCGCTACATGCTGTTATATACTAGTGTCAGTGTAATTTTCTAACTGTACGCCAACCTGCCCGCTACATGCTGTTATATACTAGTGTCAGAGTAATTTTCCAACTGTACGCCAACCTGCCCGCTACATGCTGTTATATACTAGTGTTAGCGTTATTTTCCAACTGTACGCCAACCTGCCCGCTACATGCTGTTATATACTAGTGTTAGCGTTATTTTCCAACTGTACGCCAACCTGCCCGCTACATGCTGTTATATACCAGTGTCAGTGTAATTTTCCAACTGTACGCCAACCTGCCCGCTACATGCTGTTATATACTAGTGTCAGCGTAATTTTCCAACTGTACGCCAACCTGCCCGCTACATGCTGTTATATACTAGTATCAGTGTAATTTTCCAACTGTACGCCAACCTGCCCGCTACATGCTGTTATATACCAGTGTCAGTGTAATTTTCCAACTGTACGCCAACCTGCCCGCTACATGCTGTTATATACTAGTGTCAGCGTAATTTTCCAACTGTATGCCAACCTGCCCGCTACATGCTGTTATATACCAGTGTCAGTGTAATTTTCCAACTGTACGCCAACCTGCCCGCTACATGCTGTTATATACTAGTGTTAGCGTTATTTTCCAACTGTACGCCAAGCTGCCCGCTACATGCTGTTATATACCAGTGTCAGTGTAATTTTCCAACTGTACGCCAACCTGCCCGCTACATGCTGTTATATACTAGTGTCAGTGTAATTTTCCAACTGTACGCCAACCTGCCCGCTACATGCTGTTATATACTAGTGTCAGTGTAATTTTCCAACTGTACGCCAACCTGCCCGCTACATGCTGTTATATACTAGTGTTAGCGTTATTTTCCAACTGTACGCCAACCTGCTCGCTACATGCTGTTATATACTAGTGTTAGCGTTATTTTCCAACTGTACGCCAACCTGCCCGCTACATGCTGTTATATACCAGTGTCAGTGTAATTTTCCAACTGTACGCCAACCTGCCCACTACATGCTGTTATATACCAGTGTCAGTGTAATTTTTCAACTGTACGCCAACCTGCCCGCTACATGCTGTTATATACTAGTGTTAGCGTTATTTTCCAACTGTACGCCAACCTGCTCGCTACATGCTGTTATATACTAGTGTTAGCGTTATTTTCCAACTGTACGCCAACCTGCCCGCTACATGCTGTTATATACCAGTGTCAGTGTAATTTTCCAACTGTACGCCAACCTGCCCGCTACATGCTGTTATATACCAGTGTCAGTGTAATTTTTCAACTGTACGCCAACCTGCCCGCTACATGCTGTTATATACCAGTGTCAGTGTAATTTTTCAACTGTACGCCAACCTGCCCGCTACATGCTGTTATATACTAGTGTCAGTGTAATTTTCCAACTGTACGCCAACCTGCCCGCTACATGCTGTTATATACTAGTGTCAGCGTAATTTTCCAACTGTATGCCAACCTGCCCGCTACATGCTGTTATATACTAGTGTCAGCGTAATTTTCCAACTGTACGCCAACCTGCCCGCTACATGCTGTTATATACTAGTGTCAGCGTTATTTTCCAACTGTACGCCAACCTGCCCGCTACATGCTGTTATATACTAGTGTTAGCGTTATTTTCCAACTGTACGCCAACCTGCCCGCTACATGCTGTTATATACTAGTGTTAGCGTTATTTTCCAACTGTACGCCAACCTGCCCGCTACATGCTGTTATATACTAGTGTTAGCGTTATTTTCCAACTGTACGCCAACCTGCCCGCTACATGCTGTTATATACCAGTGTCAGTGTAATTTTCCAACTGCACGCCAACCAGCCCGCTACATGCTGTTATATACTAGTGTTAGCGTTATTTTCCAACTGTACGCCAACCTGCTCGCTACATGCTGTTATATACCAGTGTCAGTGTAATTTTTCAATTGTACGCCAACCTGCCCGCTACATGCTGTTATATACTAGTGTCAGTGTAATTTTCCAACTGTACGCCAACCTGCCCGCTACATGCTGTTATATACTAGTGTCAGTGTAATTTTCCAACTGTATGCCAACCTGCCCGCTACATGCTGTTATATACTAGTGTTAGCGTTATTTTTCAACTGTACGCCAACCTGCCCGCTACATGCTGTTATATACCAGTGTCAGTGTAATTTTCCAACTGTACGCCAACCTGCCCGCTACATGCTGTTATATACTAGTGTCAGTGTAATTTTCCAACTGTACGCCAACCTGCCCGCTACATGCTGTTATATACTAGTGTCAGTGTAATTTTCCAACTGTACGCCAACCTGCCCGCTACATGCTGTTATATACTAGTGTTAGCGTTATTTTCCAACTGTACGCCAACCTGCCCGCTACATGCTGTTATATACTAGTGTTAGCGTTATTTTCCAACTGTACGCCAACCTGCCCGCTACATGCTGTTATATACCAGTGTCAGTGTAATTTTCCAACTGTACGCCAACCTGCCCGCTACATGCTGTTATATACTAGTGTCAGCGTAATTTTCCAACTGTACGCCAACCTGCCCGCTACATGCTGTTATATACTAGTGTCAGTGTAATTTTCCAACTGTACGCCAACCTGCCCGCTACATGCTGTTATATACCAGTGTCAGTGTAATTTTCCAACTGTACGCCAACCTGCCCGCTACATGCTGTTATATACTAGTGTCAGCGTAATTTTCCAACTGTATGCCAACCTGCCCGCTACATGCTGTTATATACCAGTGTCAGTGTAATTTTCCAACTGTACGCCAACCTGCCCGCTACATGCTGTTATATACTAGTGTTAGCGTTATTTTCCAACTGTACGCCAACCTGCCCGCTACATGCTGTTATATACCAGTGTCAGTGTAATTTTCCAACTGTACGCCAACCTGCCCGCTACATGCTGTTATATACTAGTGTCAGTGTAATTTTCCAACTGTACGCCAACCTGCCCGCTACATGCTGTTATATACTAGTGTCAGTGTAATTTTCCAACTGTACGCCAACCTGCCCGCTACATGCTGTTATATACTAGTGTTAGCGTTATTTTCCAACTGTACGCCAACCTGCCCGCTACATGCTGTTATATACTAGTGTCAGTGTAATTTTCCAACTGTACGCCAACCTGCCCGCTACATGCTGTTATATACTAGTGTTAGCGTTATTTTCCAACTGTACGCCAACCTGCTCGCTACATGCTGTTATATACTAGTGTTAGCGTTATTTTCCAACTGTACGCCAACCTGCCCGCTACATGCTGTTATATACCAGTGTCAGTGTAATTTTCCAACTGTACGCCAACCTGCCCGCTACATGCTGTTATATACCAGTGTCAGTGTAATTTTTCAACTGTACGCCAACCTGCCCGCTACATGCTGTTATATACTAGTGTCAGTGTAATTTTCCAACTGTACGCCAACCTGCCCGCTACATGCTGTTATATACTAGTGTCAGTGTAATTTTCCAACTGTATGCCAACCTGCCCGCTACATGCTGTTATATACTAGTGTCAGCGTAATTTTCCAACTGTACGCCAACCTGCCCGCTACATGCTGTTATATACTAGTGTCAGCGTTATTTTCCAACTGTACGCCAACCTGCCCGCTACATGCTGTTATATACTAGTGTTAGCGTTATTTTCCAACTGTACGCCAACCTGCCCGCTACATGCTGTTATATACTAGTGTTAGCGTTATTTTCCAACTGTACGCCAACCTGCCCGCTACATGCTGTTATATACTAGTGTTAGCGTTATTTTCCAACTGTACGCCAACCTGCCCGCTACATGCTGTTATATACTAGTGTCAGCGTAATTTTCCCACTGTACGCCAACCTGCCCGCTACATGCTGTTATATACTAGTGTCAGCGTTATTTTCCAACTGTACGCCAACCTGCCCGCTACATGCTGTTATATACTAGTGTTAGCGTTATTTTCCAACTGTACGCCAACCTGCCCGCTACATGCTGTTATATACTAGTGTTAGCGTTATTTTCCAACTGTACGCCAACCTGCCCGCTACATGCTGTTATATACTAGTGTTAGCGTTATTTTCCAACTGTACGCCAACCTGCCCGCTACATGCTGTTATATACCAGTGTCAGTGTAATTTTCCAACTGTACGCCAACCTGCCCGCTACATGCTGTTATATACTAGTGTCAGTGTAATTTTCCAACTGTACGCCAACCTGCCCGCTACATGCTGTTATATACTAGTGTCAGTGTAATTTTCCAACTGTACGCCAACCTGCCCGCTACATGCTGTTATATACTAGTGTTAGCGTTATTTTCCAACTGTACGCCAACCTGCCCGCTACATGCTGTTATATACTAGTGTCAGTGTAATTTTCCAACTGTACGCCAACCTGCCCGCTACATGCTGTTATATACTAGTGTCAGTGTAATTTTCCAACTGTACGCCAACCTGCCCGCTACATGCTGTTATATACTAGTGTTAGCGTTATTTTCCAACTGTACGCCAACCTGCCCGCTACATGCTGTTATATACCAGTGTCAGTGTAATTTTCCAACTGTACGCCAACCTGCCCGCTACATGCTGTTATATACTAGTGTCAGTGTAATTTTCCAACTGTACGCCAACCTGCCCGCTACATGCTGTTATATACTAGTGTCAGTGTAATTTTCCAACTGTACGCCAACCTGCCCGCTACATGCTGTTATATACTAGTGTCAGTGTAATTTTCCAACTGTACGCCAACCTGCCCGCTACATGCTGTTATATACTAGTGTTAGCGTTATTTTCCAACTGTACGCCAACCTGCCCGCTACATGCTGTTATATACCAGTGTCAGTGTAATTTTCCAACTGTACGCCAACCTGCCCGCTACATGCTGTTATATACTAGTGTCAGTGTAATTTTCCAACTGTACGCCAACCTGCCCGCTACATGCTGTTATATACTAGTGTCAGTGTAATTTTCCAACTGTACGCGAACCTGCCCGCTACATGCTGTTATATACTAGTGTTAGCGTTATTTTCCAACTGTACGCCAACCTGCCCGCTACATGCTGTTATATACTAGTGTTAGCGTTATTTTCCAACTGTACGCCAACCTGCCCGCTACATGCTGTTATATACCAGTGTCAGTGTAATTTTCCAACTGTACGCCAACCTGCCCGCTACATGCTGTTATATACTAGTGTCAGCGTAATTTTCCAACTGTACGCCAACCTGCCCGCTACATGCTGTTATATACTAGTGTCAGTGTAATTTTCCAACTGTACGCCAACCTGCCCGCTACATGCTGTTATATACCAGTGTCAGGGTAATTTTCCAACTGTACGCCAACCTGCCCGCTACATGCTGTTATATACTAGTGTCAGCGTAATTTTCCAACTGTATGCCAACCTGCCCGCTACATGCTGTTATATACCAGTGTCAGTGTAATTTTCCAACTGTACGCCAACCTGCCCGCTACATGCTGTTATATACTAGTGTTAGCGTTTGTCAGGACCTTAGAATTGGCTCGTTGGGCTAACACGTGTGAGACAGTACAAGTATAACATGATTCGACGTAAGACTCAACGACACAACGTTTTATGGATTTATTGCCATATTAAATACAGAACGATGATTACAACAATATACAATATATAACTCACGACGCTCACAACCACAATACAGCTCACAAGTCTGACGCTCAAGATGACAGTCGTTCGGCTTTCACCCACAGAGATCCACACAAACGCCTTGCTTTCACCGCACACGTCCTTCCAGTCTCAAGTCCCAGCTCGGTCTGTCGCTAGCGCGCAACTTGCTGACCGCCTCTAGTGGCGTCACGTGGCATGCGTGCGTCTTGTCGTCAGCCTGACCGCTGGTCGCGTGTCAGGTAACAATCTTGCCAGCCGACAATTCTTGTCCGCCGGGTGTCGTAACGATGTTGCTGCATAGCTATCCCATGTTAGGCTCTGACATCCTCCCCGGGTACCTCAATGAAAGATGCCATCTTTCATTCATGATGTATGTATATACTGGGGTAGTGTTAACTTCATGTCAGAGTCTACCCTTTCCCTGTGTTATGCCTGAAAATACATATATGGCATAGAAATATATACGATAAATGTAAGTTGCATTGAAATGACAAATGAAGTTCAACTTTTAACACAAATCAGGTTTCATCCCCCTGATGGCTGGTTACCTCAATTGCAATAATACCCAGTCAGATCAGTAGTACCAGCTTCTCGCATCTACCTCGCAGCAATTTGAAAAAAACGTAATAATATGGTTGTTTTGCAACAGCCATCTAGCCAGACTGAAATACGGCTTTATATGAGTCGTATTAAACACTCAAACTCTGACCTCATTTGGCCAGGAGCTCTTATGTTGGTTTGCAATGTTGGCAGCTCTCTGCCATGCTTGGTGGACGCCTACCCGGTGTGTTAGCCATTTGAGCAACAAAATGTCTATTTATACAATACACATTATTGAATATGTTTCAAATTATGGCCCTTGGTGTCATTCATAAATGCAAGGGAAGTAATTTTGACATTCAAGCAATACAATAAATTACAATAATTATTTAATTTCTTAGCGTCATTGCTTGACGTTTCTTCATATTAACGAGAAAAAGTCGGTAATATGAATACATTAATCAAGATACGATTCTAAGATTACACTAATCAAAATAAATAAGTACCCAATTGGTGTATTATATTTTATAGATTCAAAAGGATTTTACAATCGTCATAAGTTTTTGAATATTTGTATATCGTCTGCTAATTTTGGTGTACTTTTTAAATTACACAGGAAGTACACACGAAACTCAAAATTTAGTTGCTGTTACACTGTCTGAACACAACTGCTCAGGTTTTATTTTATAACGGATAGTAAAATGTTCTCAAAGTTCGTGTCTAATGTTATAGTATCACAACTTTCGGATTATGATGGCATGTTCTTATTTCCGATGTGTTCACAACTTATGGATAATGATCGACTGTTCTTATTTCTGATGTTTGAGTGTCGAACCTTTTGGATTAAGATCGCTTGTAGAAGTCACTGTTCAGTCCACATTTGCACACGTCGTTAAAATATCACGGTGAAGAAATCCACACACAGCTGTCACTGTTAACCCGCAAAGTTCGCTTCTGGTAAGTGGTTAAGCGTCTGTGACACTGTTCTTGTTGTATATTTACAGTTAATAATGTTCTCTTTCTAACACACACTACACAATTATACTACACTCATTACAAGACTTAATTAAAATAAGTATATTATACATGTCGGTTTTTAACCGTATCACAATTACAATTATAGACCTTACACAGTAGGTGAATAGAAACAAAATTCACTCATTGGTGGCTGTGTTGGTCTGAGTGTATTAGTACACTCTGCACTCAGACATTGCTTACTGGGTCGGTTGGACAACGGGACAAAAGATCGGCAATTGTATTGATTCTGCCTGGAATATGTCGAACCTCGAAACTGTAATTTTGAAGCTTCAAGGACCAGCGAGCAATCATATTGTTGGATGGTACTCCGGCATTTATATACCGTAATGGACTGTTGTCAGTTTCGATGATAAAGTGACGTCCTAGAAGGTATCTGGATAGTTTCGTCACACTTTCTACTAAGGCAAGTGCCTCTAATTGTGGAATGGATCATGCACGCTCTCGAGGCCTTAGTTTTCTTGATATAAAACAAACGGGATGCAGGATGTTGTTGTATTCCTGCAACAGGACTGCCCCAATCGCAACGGAGCTAGCATCTGTTCTCAATCTGAAAGGTAAATGGATGTTGGGCAATTTAAGGATGAGATTATTCGCGTTCTTATCAGAAAAGTATGCCAAAACTTTATGAAATGCATTTCGTAGGCATTCATCGTGTACAACTTTTTCAGGCTTATCCTTAGTTAGTAAATTAGTAAAAACCTCGGTCAGTTCTGAAAAATCAGGAATGAATTGCCTGTAATAATTGATCAGTCCCAACAAACTCCGGACTTGTTTCTTATTAGTCGGGAGTGACAGTTTTAGAATTTTGGAGACAATTTTGTTGTCTGTCATGACAAAGCCATTGGATATTCTGTACCCCAAAAATGATATCTCTTGGTAAGCCATGCTCACCTTTGAAGGCTTCACTGTCAGTCCGTGCTGTCTGATACGTTCTAGTGTCTGTTCTAGTGTCTTTATATGTTCCGTCATTGTCTCTGTATGGACACAGATGCCGTCGATATAGCAAATAATATTAGGAATGTCAGCTAGGAGGAGTCGTGTCATGCGTACGAATGTGGCTGGGGCATTGACTAGCCCAAATGGAAGTTTGCACCATTCGTACAGTCCCCAAGGCGTGGCAAATGCTGTTAGATGTCTGCTGTCTTCATGTACAGCTATCTGCCAGTAACCTTTAGACATGTCAAGCGTCGTAAAGAACTTAGCGTCAGTCAGTTCTGTCAGAAGATCGTCAGTGTTTGCCATTGGTTCAAGATCTAAAACAGTTATTTTGTTCAGTTTTCTGTAGTCGATGCAAAGTCGTATTGTATTGTCCTTTTTGCGTACAATGACCATGGGTGAAGAGAAGTCTGATAAGGATCGTCTGATGATGTTGTTTTTTTCTAAGTTGATGATTTCTTGATGTAATTGTTCTTTGTAATGTAATGGTATTGTGTATGGTCTGCATCTTATGGGTGTGGTTGATGTGAGTGTGATGTGATGCTGTACTAATTCTGTTTGTCCTGGGTTGTCGGAAAAGATGGTGTTGTACTGTTGTATCAACTGTTTGCAACTGTTTGTCTCTGCTTGACTTAAGTTTGGATTGATCTTGATCTCATTCAAGCAGTTTGTCGTGTCTAATGTAGGTGTTGGAATCTCGTCGCTAGAATCGTCATCTTCGTGATCTATTATCACGGTGCAAGCTGTCGTATCGTCTTGTTCGTTGTCTCTGTTGTGGTATGGTCTTAGCATATTTATGTGAAATATTTTGTGTTTGTCTTTTATTAGGATTTCGTAGTCTACAGGTGAGATTTGTCTTGTCACTTTAAAAGGTCCCTGCCAAGAATCAGTCAGTAGCTGTCTGTCACTAGGTAGTAGTAGTAGAACGTCCTGTCCAGGTGTCAATGTTATAGTCCTGTTACCTTTGTCTGCGTACTGTCTGTAAGTAGCACCAGATAGTTTTAGTGCATTTTTAGCAATTTCACATGATTTAATAATCCTTTCACGCAATGATGTTACATATAAGAATGATGATATGGGTTTAAGTACTGGAGTAGAGTCAGTTAACATTTGGTGATAAATTGTTAATGGGCCTCGTGGTTTGGCACCATAAATTAGTTCAAAAGGAGAGAAACCGGTACTAGAATGTGGTACCTCGCGATAAGCAAAAAGGACAGCTGGTAGGTATACATCCCAGTTATTGGGGTGATCTTGAGTTACTTTTGCAAGCATGTGCTTCAGATCCCCGTTAAGCTTTTCTATAATCCCGCTCGAGTGAGGATGATAGGGGCTATTGAAGACTTGCTTCACTCCTAACATTTTGGTGAAAGCTTGGGTCGATGCGGCAATAAACTGAGTGCCTCTATCAGACTGGATAGTATCTGGAAACCCGATTCGGGAGAAGATATGGAAGAACACTTCCATGATGTCGTTGGCAGTAATGTTCTTTAGAGGAATCGCTTCTGGCCAGCGACTACATTGATCAATAAAAGTTAAAATATATTTATTCCCTCTAGTTGTTGTATGACTAAGAGGGCCCACAATGTCAACTGATAATTTTTCAAAGGGTCGACTGGCTAAGTCAGTGACTTGTAACTTTGCCTGTGGGTGTTTACCTTTTTTTACCAGTTTCTGGCATGTATCACAACTTCTGCAATATGTTTTTATGTCATTGCAAAATTTTGGCCAATGAAACTGTGTCAATAACCTTGACCTGGTTTTAACATATGCCATATGACCTGCAAAAGGTATATCGTGAGCAAGATGTAAAGCTTGCTTGCGATAAGTAGTTGGCAAAACAGTTTGCTTCGTTGTAATGTCACCTCTGGTGTAATACCTGGTGAGTATATCATTGTGTAAAGCAAAATGCCATTTTGCATTCTTGGTTATTCTTGCCTTTTTGCCGATCAGGTCAAAGTACTTTGACAGTGAAGGATCAGCTTTTTGAGCTGTTATGAATGCTTCCTTCATAGAGTCACTAGGTGGTAATTCTGGGCTAAGCATTTGTATAGCCTCAGTTTGGTTACTTTCATCTTGCACTCTAGCAGTAGCTCTTGTTACTGCGTTCACACACTCAATGACATCAGATGATGATGGAATGATATCGTTAATGATGTGATGAGAACTTAGTGCTGCATTAGCTAACATACATTCAATAGGTGATATGACATTTTCAATGATGACATTTGGTGGTGATGTCGTGTTATCATCAATACATAGTGATGTTATGTCATGGTTATGAGGTTTGTCATTCACCTCAGGTAAGTTTCCTATGATTATATCACACACTGGGTTTGTAAGTGCGGCGCACTTTACTTTCCCGGTGAGGAAAGGTGTTTCAATGTATGCCCATGCTAATGGATATTTCTCAATATTGCCTGAAAATGTTCTACATGTAATGTGCCTGCCTGTATAGTCTGTAGGCGTTATGAATGTTGTTTTCAGGCCAATAAGTGTACTTCCGGTGTCGCGAAGTACTGTAGCAAACTTGCCATTAACATACCCGTGATGGATGTCTAATCTGCCTTTTGAGTCTATTACCAAGTTAGCTTCCTCATTGGCAATAGGGATGGCGTGCCCGCATGTTAAGATACCATCTTCATAGAAGGTGTTACAGACAGTGCATTTGTTAGCACTAAATACATCACAAGCCTGTGCTGCATTCACAGGATGTTTCTCTGGATTTTCGTCTTCTGACGCTGAGCTATCGAACAAGGCGGCATTGGCTTTGTTGGTCATATGCCTGCCTCTACAATCCATGCGATGGTGCCCGTAAGCCTTGCAGAGAAAACATTTACGTAAACTTTTGAACGATTTACGCTCTTTGTCTTGTCTGTTTACCATATTTTGCAAGTATGTTTGGTACCCTGGGTTTTTATCGCACATCTCGTTCAAATGGTGAGAAAATTTACAGTGAATGCAATGTCTAAATTTCTCAGAGGTAGGCCTGTTTGGTTTTTGCCTACTATAGTTTTTCTCATAGTTGGCCGCTGCTACCCAGTTACTGTCAGTAGCTTCAGTGGCAAAGCACTGTTTGTTGGCCGTGTAATAGGCCGACCCACGTCTTTCAATTTCTTCCACACTCGTGCATTCATTCTCCTGTAAGAACTTAGAAAACGATGATGGGATAGAAGAAATGATTTTATCTCGAATGATGAGATCTTCTAATCTATCATAACTTTTGTTAATTTTGGCTGCTGAAGTCCATTTGCTGAAAACATCTCGGACTAAACAGAGGTAGTCAGAGAACGTTTGAGTTGATTTTGGACTCAATTTACTGAATTGTTCTCTGTAACCTGCCTCGTCTAACATGAAATGTGCCATTATCTTAGATTTAATATAATGGTACTCTTTTCTGAGGTCTTTGGGGATGGTTTCAATGACCTTAAGAGGTTCCCCAGATAGACTCCTCATATATAGAATATTCCATTCAGAAAGTGGAACTTGGTAATGTTCCATTAAAGTCTCAAAATTTTGGGTAAAGGCTGCTATGCAGTCACCCGAGGTATAGTTACGTACGATACCTTGGTACTTCTTATACTGGTTTTCTTTTTCCAGTCTTTCAGATTTCTTTGACTCTTTATTCATCGCAGTCTCAGTGTCAAGTTGTTTCATTTTCAACTGTAACTCTAGTTCTTCTTTCTTACTCTGAGCTGCTATTTCTGCTTTCTTAAGTTCACTGTCTATCTCAGCTTGCTTTGTCTTTGCAGCCATTTCTACTTCGGCTTGCTTGGCAGCCATTTCTGCTTGTTTTAGAGCTCTCTCCGCTGCTCTTTCTTCGCGTTCATTATTTTTCTCCTGTACCAGCAGGTATTCAGCGTATTTGTTCTCGCTCCATTTTGTTAATTCATCACCTGTTAGATGCAATTTAATACCCATATCGATGAAATCAAATAATGACGACATGATGGGGAAAATACGTCAATGAAAATCAGCCACACAAAATATGTTATAAATGGTTAGTAATAAACAATTTACAATTTATTTTACTATACGATGCGTGCCTACTATTGCATACGTAAAGTTAAAGTATAGAAAAATATACTCAAGTGCCCTGGATACGGTGAAGAATGGTTGGACAATCGGGCTAGAAAACTGTAGGGTCGTTACTTCGGAACCACTAATGACCTCTACGGCAAGGTTATGGATGGTACGGAAAAACCTGCTTTGTTTTTGGAAGAAAATAAGTTAGCGTCTATTTGTTGGTGTGTGCCTGCAAGTCACTAAGTGTTGATTAGGTTTGGATGGCGTCAAGTATAATTGTATGTCGTAAGTTTGTCCGTCAACAGTGTTTTTCTCAACAGAAGTTACACTCTTTCCAAAACTCTTTGCGTTCCACAAACTCAATGCACAAAGACAATTTATCTGTATTTGAACACTCAATAACATTGATGACACATCACTTACATCACGATGACATTCAGTAAGGACATAGACATCAAGTTTACAAGATGGCGACAAGGTCAAAATGGCGACAAAATCACAATGTCGACAAGGTCAAACGGTGACAAGTTTCACAAATCACAAATGTTTTACACGCTTACAGGATCAAACAATATGTACTGTACGTTTACAAATGGTTTTACACATATTTAAACAATGTAGTAATGGATCACAATGAGACTTTTACGATCACATTTACATAACTATAACCTTGACAAATTTTACAAGTTCAAGAATTATAGTTTTAAATCGTTAATGACGTATGGTTTAAACAAAGACGAGCAACACACGTCTACATATATTAGGTTCTTAAACAAGGACGAGCAACCCACGTCCACACATGTCAGGACCTTAGAATTGGCTCGTTGGGCTAACACGTGTGAGACAGTACAAGTATAACATGATTCGACGTAAGACTCAACGACACAACGTTTTATGGATTTATTGCCATATTAAATACAGAACGATGATTACAACAATATACAATATATAACTCACGACGCTCACAACCACAATACAGCTCACAAGTCTGACGCTCAAGATGACAGTCGTTCGGCTTTCACCCACAGAGATCCACACAAACGCCTTGCTTTCACCGCACACGTCCTTCCAGTCTCAAGTCCCAGCTCGGTCTGTCGCTAGCGCGCAACTTGCTGACCGCCTCTAGTGGCGTCACGTGGCATGCGTGCGTCTTGTCGTCAGCCTGACCGCTGGTCGCGTGTCAGGTAACAATCTTGCCAGCCGACAATTCTTGTCCGCCGGGTGTCGTAACGATGTTGCTGCATAGCTATCCCATGTTAGGCTCTGACAGCGTTATTTTCCAACTGTACGCCAACCTGCCCGCTACATGCTGTTATATACCAGTGTCAGTGTAATTTTCCAACTGTACGCCAACCTGCCCGCTACATGCTGTTATATACTAGTGTCAGTGTAATTTTCCAACTGTACGCCAACCTGCCCGCTACATGCTGTTATATACTAGTGTTAGCGTTATTTTCCAACTGTACGCCAACCTGCCCGCTACATGCTGTTATATACTAGTGTTAGTGTTATTTTCCAACTGTACGCCAACCTGCCCGCTACATGCTGTTATATACTAGTGTCAGTGTAATTTTCCAACTGTACGCCAACCTGCCCGCTACATGCTGTTATATACTAGTGTTAGCGTTATTTTCCAACTGTACGCCAACCTGCCCGCTACATGCTGTTATATACCAGTGTCAGTGTAATTTTCCAACTGTACGCCAACCTGCCCGCTACATGCTGTTATATACTAGTGTCAGTGTAATTTTCCAACTGTACGCCAACCTGCCCGCTACATGCTGTTATATACTAGTGTCAGTGTAATTTTCCAACTGTACGCCAACCTGCCCGCTACATGCTGTTATATACTAGTGTTAGCGTTATTTTCCAACTGTACGCCAACCTGCCCGCTACATGCTGTTATATACTAGTGTTAGCGTTATTTTCCAACTGTACGCCAACCTGCCCGCTACATGCTGTTATATACCAGTGTCAGTGTAATTTTCCAACTGTACGCCAACCTGCCCGCTACATGCTGTTATATACTAGTGTCAGCGTAATTTTCCAACTGTACGCCAACCTGCCCGCTACATGCTGTTATATACTAGTGTCAGTGTAATTTTCCAACTGTACGCCAACCTGCCCGCTACATGCTGTTATATACCAGTGTCAGTGTAATTTTCCAACTGTACGCCAACCTGCCCGCTACATGCTGTTATATACTAGTGTCAGCGTAATTTTCCAACTGTATGCCAACCTGCCCGCTACATGCTGTTATATACCAGTGTCAGTGTAATTTTCCAACTGTACGCCAACCTGCCCGCTACATGCTGTTATATACTAGTGTTAGCGTTATTTTCCAACTGTACGCCAACCTGCCCGCTACATGCTGTTATATACCAGTGTCAGTGTAATTTTCCAACTGTACGCCAACCTGCCCGCTACATGCTGTTATATACTAGTGTCAGTGTAATTTTCCAACTGTACGCCAACCTGCCCGCTACATGCTGTTATATACTAGTGTCAGTGTAATTTTCCAACTGTACGCCAACCTGCCCGCTACATGCTGTTATATACTAGTGTTAGCGTTATTTTCCAACTGTACGCCAACCTGCCCGCTACATGCTGTTATATACTAGTGTTAGCGTTATTTTCCAACTGTACGCCAACCTGCCCGCTACATGCTGTTATATACCAGTGTCAGTGTAATTTTCCAACTGTACGCCAACCTGCCCGCTACATGCTGTTATATACTAGTGTCAGTGTAATTTTCCAACTGTACGCCAACCTGCCCGCTACATGCTGTTATATACTAGTGTCAGTGTAATTTTCCGACTGTACGCCAACCAGCCCGCTACATGCTGTTATGACATGTTGGTGTATCATGTTGTGCCTGTATGTCTGGGTTACTATCGGATGGTCTACTTTCTTAATTTATTAACTACCACAAGCTGACAGCATCATTCTCTTTGGTCTTGCATAAAAGTTACTTGTATATCCTTTACAGGACGTCACAGTCAATCTCAGCATATTTTGACTGCTTGAGATTTCTTGGCAAGTTTACGTTCAGTAGTTTGCCTTGCTTTCTGAATGACCGGCACTCATAACTTTGTGTGGGAACCAATGCAAGGAGATCTTCTTCCAAATTGCCCGCAGCTGTATTCTGAATGCCGTATGCAGGATTACGAATTGCCTTCACAATCCCTTCGCAAACAGAGCCAGCAGTCTTGCAAAAAAATTTGAAAATTGTTGGGTTGGTAGGTGAAACCTATGAAAGGCTGAGTTTTACTTCTTAAGCTGAAATAAATATTCTGAATTTGAAAGAGGCTAAGACGCAAAGACGTATTATAAGCATCAGAAAGAGACAAGCAACATTATTTGGCCACATAGTGAAAAGATCTGGCTCAATGTCGGCACAGTATATGCACATATGCATAATTTTTTTCAATTTATGCAAATATTCATGATTATTTGAAATTACTTGCATACTCTTTTTACAGGACATTGCAGTCAATCCTAGTATTTATTGACTCTTGTGATTTATTAGGCAATTTTATCTTTGTAAGTTTTCCATTGCTTTCTGAATGGACAAAGTTCCCAAATCACCTACGGCTGATTTCAAATGCTCGACATTATATAACAGATAGATGTAGTCTCATAGCAGATACTGCCGTTGGGTTATAGAATGTTTGGCCATCTATACTTAATGTAACATATGGTTGAAAAATCATATACGTTATTAATATTTGGCGTGGAACATTCTATACTGTTGTAATATTTTGGTGAAGAAATGTTACACTTTTATACAGTTTAAATTGAAGAATTCTGTAAATTTTGAAAAGTTTGTTTGTCAAAATTCTGCACATCATGTACAAGTTTAAGTGGGGAAATTTCAATATAACGTATTTTGTAAAAATTATGTGAGTTTCTGCACACTTTAACAATAGTTATAATTATTTCATGGTGTGTTTATAATTAGGATACAAGATGAGAGGATGCAAGATGAGATTGTTTAGACATTCACATTGCAGTGATCTGTGTATGTCATTATATATCTGATTATGTTGATAGGAGATCCATCTTATGAGCTCTTCATCAGAGAGAAAGATGATGTACTGGCTAAACTGAAGGAGAAGGCAACTTTGATATCAGAACTGTTCAATTCTATTGAAGGTATCTCTTGTAATGAGGTAAAATATTCATACACTTTCGTAATGTTTAGGTGGAACAATTTTGCATTGTTGTACTTTTTACATATTGAGATCCCACTTGCAGTTACAATATGTAATACATTTTACTTCATTGTTTTAGTGTTTAGTTTGAAAATTCTACACATCTTTTTGTTTAAGTTAAGAGAATTTTATATATTTATCATGGTTAAGTCAAAATTTAACATAATCTTGCTGTGTTTAAGTTGGGAAACTTAACACATTTATCATGTTGAAGTTTGAGAAGTTTATGTAATTTCTAAATGTTTATGTGAAAAAGGACACATAGTTGTATTCTTTGTGTTGTCAAATACTACACTCTTGTGTGACTTTTATGTGGAAGAATTGTATATACGGCCACCATATTTATAATTATTCTAAACAGTTGTTCGTTCAGTAAGGGGTAAATTCTATGCAGACCTCAAACAGTTTGAGAGGATGCAAAGATAGCTACATTCAGCTTGGTCATGAAGCTGTAATGTCAGAAAGGACTAGATCACAAAGGATTCCACTTACTCTGGGCATGCAGTATTATTCTAAATATGCATTACATCTTTCAGTCCCAAAAAGTCTTAAAAGCTGGTCACTACGAGAAATAATGATTACAGTAAAATTACAAATATCTTAAAACTCCTACAAGATTGCCCTGAGTTAGCCAGACAGAATTGGAAATCTGGCTTACAGAAGTGCCTCTATAGAACAA
The DNA here is from genome assembly GCA_963921405.1 of Cepaea hortensis. Lineage (NCBI taxonomy): Eukaryota > Metazoa > Mollusca > Gastropoda > Stylommatophora > Helicidae > Cepaea > Cepaea hortensis. The sequence goes on from OY992887.1 coordinate 84,759,942, forward strand.
GTTTATGGGATTGTTGAAGTTCTTAGCTGCATCACCTTGATTTCATGGCACTATGCTTTCCCTTTTGTACTCAGTCTTTCTCCAATGGCAAGCCGACTCGCAGTAGCGTTGCACAAATCATGAATTCTGTAGCTCCAGCAGTGACCCCCCAGCAGTCTTCTGAATAATGTTAATGACAGTCCGAAAACACACCTTCAACCTTCAGAGCCTGAATCAGATGGAATGGCTTCTGCATCACAGGGGATCCCTGATAAGTGTATTACTTTCACAGAAACTAAATATACACATTACAATCACACAGGCCACGTTGATTGGCACAAGGGACAAATAGACAGTGACACATGGTGCGTTGTTGGGGACAGAGTTATAAAGTAGACAGGATATAGATATTTACATTTCATAAAACAGTGCTGGATGGTGAACAATGCTAAATATTGTGAAGTTCTCATTTAAACAGGGGAAGATTCACATTCAAGCTGTTAGAGTGCTGTGCTCTTTGTGAACATGGTTGACCTGCTGAGATTATTTTAGTTTAGAGGTGTTTTCATTTTCTCTTCATTGTTCTCATTTTCTCATTTTTTCATTGTTCTCATCCCATTCTTATGCTTTAATGTAGTCACCGTTGTGTCTTCTTCATGATTATATATTGTGTTTTGTGTATGTATTTGTTTGCTGGTGAAGTCTAGTTGCCGCAACATCCTGTGTTTTCCGTAATTGTGTTCTGTAAAGCTGCTTTACTTTGTGTTATTTTATATTTACTATAATTTCAAAACCACCTCTCTCTCTCTCTCTCTCTCTCTCTCTCTCTCTCTCTCTCTCTCTCTCTCTCTCTCTCTCTCTCTCTCTCTCTCTCTCTCTCTCTCTCTCCGTCTCTCTCTCTCTCTCTCTCTCTCTCTCTCTCTCTCTTTTGCAGCTTCCTCCCCCTTCCCCTCACCCCACACACACACACACACACACCTCCACTACCACCCCAACTCCTTTCCCTTGATCTAATACTGGGTATAAGTTAACAGAGATGATGTCATAGCATTACATAGTAAATGCCAGTCTCTCTGACTAGATGATGAAATGTGTGGATGCTAACCATATACACACAGTTGACATGTAGCACTAGTTGCAGTTTGTAGATTCTGTTCTTTTAATTAGCGTGTAAATAACAGTGAACCAAGTAGTGAGGAGAAGATACTGGTACTGGGTAGGGGAGTCTCCGTAGCGAAGTAATCAAGCCGTCTGATTTGGGATTGTGGGTTTAAATTCTGGGCTGTGTCCTTTGGTTCACAAAATTTTTTTTGGGAGATTCTTGGGGGTCATCGCTGGAGCTACGGAGTTCGTGCTTTGTGCGATGCTTTTGGCAGTTTTCTGTGGAAAGAGACTGAGCCATATGGGATAAAAATCCGGTGCAATGAAGTTTACCCTGTTGACTTTTAAGCAACTTGTTTTAAGCGATTGAGTAGGGAATACGTTAAGAAACCTGTTAATAGAATAACTAAGAAGTCCCTTGTCTATACCCCAATGAAATAGGAGACCTAACAACACACAGAGAAGAGAATTAGAGATGAATAATATGGGAAGGACAAATAGGGAGCTGACAGAGGTAGTAAAAGATGGGACGGTTTAGCTGAGGGTTTGTGCTCCAATGGGAGATAATGAACAGGAAAAAAAAAGAAGTTAATCTTTTTGTTTCATTGCATGCTGTATTTTTAAGCAGATATCTTCTTTTGATAACTTGCACTGTTGAAGATCTGTACCTGATGCGATAATTAAATTTAAATATCCTTCTTCAATGATTTCAGGTCGCTGGTGCTATGTATGCCTTTCCCCGCATCTACCTCCCACAGAAAGCCGTCAGTGAGGCAGAAGCTGTTGGGCAGACTCCAGATAGCTTCTATTGCTTTGCCCTTTTAGAGGAGACTGGTATCTGTACTGTGCCTGGCAGTGGATTCAGGGAAGAGGCGGGGACATTTCACTTCCGCACCACTATCTTGCCACAGGTGGGTTATGATGTTTAGTCTTGTTGATCATATTTAAGTTTGTTGTTTGAATCCAGAGGCAATGTTTTGTTATCCGATTACCTTTGTCAGTTGTGTTTCAGAATTGGTGCTGTTCTGTTGAGTTGAGTCGAGAACCAACTTCACAGCACTCAAGACATTCCAATACATGCTCGGTCCTCATCTTCAACAGCCAGTAAAGAGTCCCAATAATAATGGTACCAAATTATGTGTCTGTCTGACCTTTCCTCAGAGCTCTGAGTGTCAGCCAGATCCTCTGCAGTGCCATTATCTCCAGTCTGTGAAGATCTGTTCTTCTGCACTGTACACAATCCCAAAGGGTCCCTAACAAAGGGCACCAGTACCCCACTGAGCGGTCATAGACCCATGGTGGGGCCCGCCTGCTTGTTTTCATTTATGTGTATGAGAGAGAGAAGAGCATAACATTGTACATGATAAGGTTTTTTTTAAAATCCTCGTCACAAAGAAGGACTTTTGTAGAGCATTGTTCTCATCACGGCCAATGAAAAGATCTCTGGATCTGTTGCCAGTTCCCCTGTCTAATGCATTTTCATGCCTGAGATGTCTTTAATGTCCGGTGCCTCGTCATCCAGGAACCCTGTCTTCCTTTACTGTTCTGTCTAAACCAATGGGATATTTAACGTGGCCAAAGTATTTCAGTTTCATAGACTTGACGCTGTCTATGAGCCTGCTTTCTTTGATGTTTAGATCTTTTAGAATGTCAGTATTTTTCTATGGTATTCTAAGAATTGTTTTCATTCATTGCCTCATTTATTTCTGGTCTAGCCACATTGTTACAATCATATGCTCAGTATTCAACCACATAAATGCCAAACACATAACAAGCAAACAGATATGTAACTTTTATAGATATGTTTTGTATGTATAGTTTTTCATGTTGTTGTATCAGTGTATGTTTGTTGTTTGTGTGCTGACGAAGGCTTTGACTGCGACTTCCATTTTCTCACTTGTGATGGTGTTGTTGTAAAGCTTACTGATTCTGCTTCTTGTTTTTTTTTGATGATTCATCAATTGTAGGAATTGTTTTGTAACATTTAAGTTCTGATTCTCTGCTATAGTGTCTGCAAAATGGTTGTGTCCTGAAACCATTCCTTGCCATGACAAAAGGCTGTCTAGAAACTTCTCTTGTTGTCTTCTTTTATCCCTCTTTCCATAAGTCTTTCCAGCTGTCACAATATATTCAGTTTTTCCAAAAAAAATGCTTTTCTTTTGCTTCCAGTTTCTTCACCATTTCATTACTCATTGAAAATCACTACATACATTACTCCTTGCAATATCTCAGTGAATGTCTGTGATCTGGCTGACTTGGATTGATGGAATATTGGTACTCTTGTCTACTTTTTCAATGAATAATATGGGGAGATTATGGATGGAGCTGCATGGGAAAGCTAATGATAGGACAGCTTGGAATGAGGTGGTTGAGGACTGTGCTTTACTGAATATAAAGGGCGAAAGAAGAAGAAGAATCAGTCTTGGATGTCTTATATTATACATTTTGTCTAACTCTCAGTGACACTGTTTTTCTATTATTCAGGTTGAGGAGCTACGAGAGGTCCTGGCCAAGTTTAAAGATTTTCACCTGAACTTCTTGGCCAGGTACAAGTAAAGACATGTACTGGGTTAACTCACTACTGTAGGAATGACAAGGTATGTGTTTGTGTCTTTTGCAGAGGTATTGATTCTTCATCACAATTATATGTAAGAAATCTTAAATATCTCATATCAGTCTGTGTGATAAATTTTCATCATTTCACATACATTTTTGTGAACTAGTGTATGATAAATCTGAAGCATTTTTCATTACCTCATATCAGTTTACCTGAAGTAGTATATGAGACATGTTAAACCGTCTCACATCAGTGTATGTGAACTAATATACTGTATACTGGCAACTTGCCATCTTGACAGATGATAGTTTGTTACATTGTGCTTAAAAAATAATGCATAATATCCTCTCCATAGCACAAAGTCTAGACTGAATTGTAGAGACCACGTGGTCCCTCTGTCGGCCTGCATAGTTTACTCCAGATGAAAGGTAACACCAATACATCTGGAACAAGACCAGCTGCCGGATCATGACAGCATCAACAAGCTAGGTAGAAACCAGCAGACCAGGACCTTTTGACTGAGAACAGGATACAGTGGACTTAAGAGCACACCATCACCAAGTGGGGCTGTAAGACTGTACCACTGGCAACTGTGGAGTACTAAAGACAACCCACACCGTCACCGAGTGGGTCTCAAAGACTGCCACACTGGCAACTGTGGAGTCCCAAAGACAACCCCCACCATCACCTAGTGGGCCTCAAAGACTGCCACACTGGCAACTGTGGAGGACCAAAGCAAACTCCAGAGCACATCCTACAAGACTGCCCTGAGTTTGGCAGGCAGAAATGGAAATCTGGCCAACAGAAGAGGCTCTATATGAAAAATTGTATGGGACAGGTGAAGTCCTCATTCACATCATCTTGTTCGTAACTTATGCAGGAATAGCTACACAGCAAGCATTGATTGTTGAAACCGAATATACTCCATATGTCTTACAGACATGTGTTCAGGATTATTTGACTTTCTTTCAACATCATCATCATTCTGTGGCTTGCTCTGTTCATAACTTTTCCCCACAACAGTTTTTAAGAATTTCTCTCTATTGTTAGCCAAATGTCTTGCCTCCGTTTCTGTCGTGTATCTGTCTTGTCTTGAACCCACCTGCATTATCGCCTTCCTCTGTTATTCTTCCCCGTTACAGGTCCCACCATAATTATCCAGATGTTCATGTCTTTTGTTCATGCCAAAATATTTCATTCTCCTAAATTTTTGTGTGTTTTAATAAGCAATCTTCTTCAGTATTGAGTCCTTGTAGTACTAAACTAAACTAAGATCTGTTTGTTCTCTTTTTCATGCAGTGAATCTTTAATGCTCTTATGTAACACTTCTGTTCAAAAGTACATATGAGTTTTTCAGATAATTTGTTAAATATCAAAGTTCCACACCTGTACTGTTCTCTCTCATCTCATCACATCTTGCTGGAAAACAATAATTTGCCATCACGGGATTGAACCATGGCGGTGTTCTTGGCAGGCAAGGAGATAAACTACTATACCACTGTGGTAACATTGTAAAAAGGAAAAGCGAAGGCATACCTCAGAGTAGCTGCGGACACAGATCACCCGTTGCATGAAGCGCTGGACGTAGTTAAGGGTCAGAGACTGATAAGAGGGAAATCGTGGATGGCTCAGGCGGAGGATACGATCAGACAGGTGTGTCCCTTGGAGAACATCAGGCGAGGAGAGGAGTGGGTCAGAGTGCCAGCAGTGCAGTCAGACTTGTGCAGAGTTATAATCACATTGAGCCGGGAGTGCAGGGAGTGGCCAGCAGGGGCCACGGAAGTGGAAATTCAGCAACTAATTCAGGAAAATTCTCGCCCGGGTGATGTGATTATCTACACGGATGGGTCGGTGTTGAGAGGTAGGAGAAGTGCCTGGGGGTTCTTGGCAAAAACTAATGGTCGGCGTTTGGTGCAGGAGAGCCTGGCGTATGATGACACTACATCTAGCTTAAGAATGGAGGTGGAGGCGGTCAGAGCAGCTTTCTGCTGGTTAGAAAACACGTTACATACACACATTGTGATTGTAACTGACTCAGAAAGCATGCTGAGAAGGGTGAGAACAGGCAAGCTTCGTGCAGAGTGGCTTGCTTCGCTTCGGAGGTCACGGGTAGCAAACATCACCTGGATCTTTTCTCCTGGGCATGCTGGTGTGCTGGGGAATGAACAGGCGGACAGATTGGCTGGCTCGGCAAAACTTGGTGGAGTACTGATGCATGACAAGGCGGACGTGATTGCGGCCTTGTGGGAGCACGTGTACACCTCGGAGGAGCAGATGGATCACCATAGTCTGATAAGAATGAGACAGCGAGGTGTGACGAGGGGTTCTGGCCGACGCTCGACGCTCAGAGGAAAGGCGAGACGGACATATAATCAGATTGCTACTGGAACTATTAGTATTGGAACTCTTCGCTGGTTGCTGAGGATGGGGACGGAGCGCTTATGGGAATGTCCCGAATGCTGTGATGTCGGTTCCTAAATCAATCAATCAATCAAGGAAAAAAAAGCCTTAAAACTGTTTGGCACCATCATCATCTCATTTTCTTCATCTTATTGTGTTCTCTTGTACCTCACAGTGTCGAGGTGAAGCATAAACAGCGAGAGAGTGCCCTTTTATGGGCTTCATATATTGAGATTCCCATGGACTCTGTTATTCCTTCTGTCCATCATTTACATGGTCAGTCTCTTCTTCTGGTTCCATTTGGTCTGTACATCATTGCTTGTTGTGGTATACTGTTAGTTGGTAGCCTAGTTATATGGCCAAACCATTTCACTTGTTGTTTTCTAATTAAATCTATCGCTGCTATAAGCCCCACTTTAGTCCTGATTTCTTCATTTCAGATTTGTTCTCTTCCTGATACAGTGAGTATTCTTCTCAGGTACTGTTTCTTTAGCTACTTTATATTCCTTTTTTCCCCCCATGAAAAACTGGTTATTTGTTTGTTTTTTGTTGTTGTTGCAGGTAACATGGAACATCTATCTCAAACAATGGAATAAATTAGTAAGAGTCAAATAGCAGAAATGCCTTCAAAAGATAAAGTATAGCAAGAAGTAACATCTAAGTGAAGCTACACGTGAAGGTCTGGAGTTGAAGTCATGTATATTTTCACAATATATCAGCGCTAGTCTCCCATAAAAATGCAAGGAAGGAATTTTATATTATGGAAAAAAGCGCTAAAGCAATATATGTTGAGATTTATAAATGCAACCAGTGTGATAACAATGTATGAAATATAATATGTGCTGTGTTATTAGGTATAGAGAAATAATCTTTTTCACAGTAATCTTATTTATTCTATTAATTTTGCCAAAACATGTGATGTATGCCATCTAGAAAATATTGTCATTTAACACCAGAATAAGTCATATAGGAATTATATCTCATTGTTTATAAATCCCACCAAGATGATAAATAGCCTAAGGAGCATACACCTGGCTGTAAGGCAGAAAGAAACAACAAACAAAGCAATAATTGTGCATATCTTGTTACTTTAAAGAAAAAATTATTTTGTACTTACGTATTTTGTAATTATTTTAGGTTAGGTTATTTTAGGTTACTAGGAGAGGTTATTTTGTACTATGACAACTGTGTCATCAGAGAAAGAATATCACATGACATAATTGAATGAATAAATACATGGTAAATACTTCTTTTCTTCTCCTGTCCTTTATTCCCCATGGGAGCATAAATCATTCCTAACCAACTCACACCAAGTCGTGGTTTCTTTTTCTGTCTTCTGCAACCCCCCTCCATATTATTCATCCATGTCTCTAATTCTCTTTTCCTTATAATTTTTCAGCCTCCCTTTAATGAATTTGCCTTGTGGATTCCAGAGAAAGGACTTTATAGTTATACTATTATCAGGTTTTGCCAGGGTCTTGACCAGCCCCAGTGTCTTTATCTTCCTTCTTGATTCACTGGAATTCACCAAGATCTCTCCCTTGAAGAGCACAGCATTGCTTCTTTAAAAGATACAGTGAAACACAAGCAATAACTGTATGTAACCTATCATGTTTACATAGAAGGAGAAGTTAACTTGTTAGAAGAGAACAAAATATAATTCACTGATTTTCAATGCTAAATTAATATTACATGATAGTTTTCAGAAGAAAAAATTGCACTATAAACCTGGCATAATGTCTTTTCAGCCTTTTGGCTAAGATCAAAGTGTAGAACTTGATCTGTCCAGGGTGCTGAGGCGGTCATCCAAACTGCAAACTCTAATCACCTAATTACAGGACCACTAACACTGGCAGATGGGCCTTGATGGACCACATTGGGCTGAAAACCACATAGTGGGACTAAGAGGCCTTTAAAACATAAAAAACAAAATAAAAAAAGCACAGATATAAATGACTTGTGTTTCACAAGAAAATCAAAAGAGTACAAAATACACAAAGTAACAGTAAAGGACCCTTTTCACCCCTGCAGACTCATTGAACAACTGATGCTACACCCATATTTGTCTAGACTAATGGGCACTTGTTGAGGGTAGTAGTAGGCCTCTTTCAGTCCTGAAGGACTATAGAGTTGTGCCGCTTGGGAGGCACCTGGCAGCACCGCTGATGACTGTATAGTTCAATGCGAGAGTGACAATCTCTGTCACAGTTTCCGCATCTGTAAGACAAGGCAGGTCCCGCAGTAAGTGACTGCATTTTATGCCTGTGCCGCCTATCCTCAGTTTGTTGGATCAGAGTGTGCTCAAAGAGCACTAGTCCATTTCGTACATCTCTTCTCCAGGAACTTCTGTCTGTTGCAACTGTTTCCCACGTGTTTGGATCTATGCCAAGGGTTTTCATATCTTGTTTACACACATCCCTATATCACATTTGGGGTCCTCTGGTTGGCCTCTTCCCTGTGGCTAGTTCTCCGTATAAGAGATCTTTGGGAATACGTTCATCCTCCATTTGAGATACATGGCCCAACCATGATTGTTGGGTGATGAAGTCAGTATTTGAATAGACTAATGGGCACTTGTTGGGTTGATGAAGTCAGTATCTAGCCTGCCGTCTTTACTTCCCAACACATTCTCTGTACCCTTTTAGGCAGAGTCGGCCTGGAAGTTTCCAGGTCAGTTAGGAACAATCTAAATTTGCCCAGCTGCGGATCAAATCTGTGACCTTCTGGTTGGCAGGTAAGTGTCTAGCCATTACGCTACCGAGGCTCCCAGGAAGATACACTAAGGTAGTGTAAAACAACACATTATTGTCAGATGTTTTTCATCCACTTGTGAAAGTGTAACTCTTTTGTTTAGGACATGTGGGTGTTGAATTTCTTTCTATCTCTCTCTCCTTTGTCTCTTTCTATCTTTTTCTTTTTCTCTCTCTGTTTTGAATGCTAGCACAGTTTCAGGCTCGGATATTTTCCAGTTTTGATATTGAAGGACATGAATGATTGAGGACTTTTAGGACATGTGGGTGTAGCATTTCTTTCTCTCTCTCTCCTTTTGTCTCTCCTTTTCTATATTTTCTCTGTCTGTCTGTCTGTCTGTCTGTCTGTCTGTCTGTCTGTCTGTCTGTCTGTCTGTCTGTCTGTCTGTCTGTCTGTCTGTCTGTCTGTCTGTCTCTCTCTCTGTCTGTCTCTCTGTCTGTCTCTCTGTCTGTCTGTCTGTTTTGAATAGTGGTAAAATTTCAGTCTCAGATATTTTCAAGTTTTGATATTGATGTTATTTAAGAAGATAGCATCGAGGTGTAAAGTTTTAGATCTTCACATAATCTAGGCGATGGCATGTGAGGTTTGGTATCCACTTCCCTTCCTCAGCACCTTTCATTGCCAGAAGATTGTCTGGTGCCCATTTTTAAGAGCCTGTGTCGACCCCCAAAGCCATACTGATCAGAAAAAAATCATGTTCTGCTGGGAATGGAACCCAAACCATTGTCTTGGTAGGCACACGAAACACTGTTGCTCCCATTAATGTCATACCTGGTCAAGGAGAACATATTTGGACATTATAACCAAAACAAAATATAAGTTTGGTCAAAATTGCTTGCCACAAGTACTGGCCATCCGTCACAAATGCTTGGAACATGTAGCCCCAAATACTGGCTACCCATCCGTGGAGGAGTTAGATTGCAACTACTGATTACACATATATAATCTCATGTCATGTGAAGACATACTGTATAAAGTTTATCAAGCGTTATTTATTCAGTTCTGTATATGTAACCAGACTTTTGTTTCTATAGAGTGAGCTTTAGTGGATTTGGTTTTTCCCAAATGTGTCGAGTAAATTTGTTGCTGTAGCATGATGTGGAGAAGTTTTCTTGAATTATTCATGTACACAATTGCTGTAACTGACATGGAGAAGCTTTGTTTAATTTTCATGTACACTAATGCTGTTGTGACATGACATGGAGAAGTTTTGTTCATTATTCATATACACATTTTCTTTTGTTGCATGTCATGGATAAGATGTGTCCCTTAATTCATGTACACAGATGCTGGTGCATGATGTGGAAACATTGTCCTTTGATTCATGTACACAGATGCTGGTGCATGACGTGAAAACGTTGTCCCTTGATTCATGTACACAGATGCTGGTGCATGGCATGAAGTTTTATTCATTTGTTCGTGTGCATGAAATGGGTTTGTTTACATTGACAGTACTTATGCTGAATGTTTGCTGGGTTTGCTAGTTGTTTTGTGGCTTTGGTAAAAGAAGTTGTCTGGGATTGGAGTATTGTATAGGATTTAGATCTATTGCAGTAGTGCAATCCACAACACAGAATGGTATAGAAAACCTAATAACCTCAACTCAATTGAATAGTGAAAATCACAACTTTTAACATAGCAAAAACAAAGATAATGCATGCAAATAAAACTACTATGGAGAAAGAAATATGAAAAGGAGAAAAGAAAATATGTTAATGTGGAAAAATTGGAGATGGTGTAAAATTTTGAATACCTTGGGTTATTGATTACCAGCAATGGTGACATTGAAAGAAATTAAAAGACGAATGTCTATTGCTCTTCAAAGACTAAAACAATTGAATACATTGTTGAGTGGGATAAATAGAACTACAAAAATTAGATTTTTAACAGCATGCATCTTTCCCATAGCAACATACGCCTGTGAGACCTGGACACTTACTAAACAAGCTGAACACCGCATACCATATAAATGTTATAGACGGGTTCTAAGAATATCTTGGATAAAGAAAAGAACAAATGCATCAATAATTCTAGAGCTGAATATTGAAGAGAGTTGGCTATTAAAGATGATAAAACAAAGAAAACTGAAATATTTTGGTCGCTTGAAACACCAAGAAAGTTTGGAGAGAACAATAATGGAGGGGTATATGCATGGGAAGAGGAAGGCCAAAGAGAATATGGGTACAGGATGTGGCGGATGATCTCCAAATGGGTGTATCTAACACGGAACATCTTGCTTATGACCGAGAGGTTTTCCGGAAGGTTGTTATGGGAACGAGGTTCTGCAAAGGGCATGCTACTGAATGAATTAATTTAGATCTGTGCTACTTTTGGACTAGAGCTGCGGTAGCTTAGCTAGCGTGCTTGCCTCCTGGCTTGATGGTCATGTGTTTGAATTCCCCTTGAAGCAGGATTATTAAACAGCTGGCCTTGACTCTCAGGTCAACCCAGCCTAAAGTGGGCACAAAGTGTCAGGGTCAATGTTTGAAAGTTGACCTTGTTGGGATTTCAGCCGCTGAGCTGGTAGGCAAACATGCTAGCCTCTGTATTATTATCGTTCCTTAGATATGTGGTGTCTGGTAGGACAGGCAGGGGGGTCGACCAGCATGAAGATGGAAACAGGATATTGCAGACATCTTTGGTATGAGTGGTGTACATGAGGCAGTGGAACTGGCAAGAGGTCAAGAGTGTTTCTGACACACCGTGATCAGGGCCGTGTTCTGTAAATGGCCTGCAACATGATGATGATATTTGTGGGTCAGATACTGTATTAACCTGGCAGACAGCGCTGACCTTCTAGTGAAACTGTTGTTTTGTTAACTGCATATGTGGGTCAGATACCATATTAACCTGGCAGGCAGCGCTGTCCTAGTGAAACTGTTGTTTTGTTAACTACATATGTGGGTCAGATACCGTATTAACCTGGCAGGCAGTGCTGTCCTTCTAATGAAACTGTTGTTTTGTTAACTACATATGTGGGTCAGATACCGTATTAACCTGGCAGGGGGCGCTGTCCTTCTAGTGAAACTGTTGTTTTGTTAACTACATATGTGGGTCAGGTTGTCCTTCTAGTGAAACGGTTGTTTTGTTAACTACATATGTGGGTCAGAGACCGTATTAACCTGGCAGGGGGCGCTGTCCTTCTTGTGAAACTGTTGTTTTGTTAACTACATATGTGGGTCAGATACCGTATTACCCTTATAGGCAGCGCTGTCCTTCTAGTGAAATGGTTGCTTTGCTAAATACATATGTGGGTCAGATACCGTATTAACCTGGCAGGGGGTGCTGTCCTTCTTGTGAAACTGTTGTTTTGTTTACTACATATGTGGGTCAGATACCGTATTAACCTGGTAGGCAGCGCTGTCCTTCTAGTGAAACGGTTGTTTTGTTAACTACATATGTGGGTCAGATACTATTTTACTTTCATTAGTTAACCTTCCCACCATTTAACTTTGGCCTTTATTTATTTGTCTTACAGATGTTGGCTATATATATATATATACATGTTAGCTATCAGTAGTTGTAGCTAGTATTTTCTTAATGACATCATGTTTATATTGTGAATTTAATTGTCTGAGCCATTAAGCAGCTGAAAGATGTGCATTTTAAACCACACTTTTTGTTTACAACGACACTTAACCGGGTAGTTGCCTTAAATTTTTCTGGAATATTTTTCCTGTATAATTCACCACTTTGCATTCCTGAATTTTTTCTGCAGTAGCCTATTATTTTAATTATATTTCATGAACATTGTTAGCAACTATGTTTAGGATGTTCAATTCATATTAATATATGTGTCTTTCAAATGAAGCAGTATGTTTAGTCAAGTTAATCTTTTTTTGTGTTTATAATAAGTATTGTTGATTATTGTTCATTTCATAATGGCTGGCAGGTGTATTGTTAATGGCACATAAAAAAGTGCATTTCATGATGTAAATTAGCCTTTATCCTGTGTTATAAAATATGACATTAATTCCATAAATTCACCTGCAAAAGGAGTGGAGAGTTCTAGAACTAACATTTACTAGATCATGGCATTATAGTCAAGTTCAAGAAGTTACGGTCATTTGTACACGCCTAAGGAGCATTAGGCATATGGAGAAAGACCACTTATTTCTATACACTAAATGGCACTCTGTGAGTGATGTGGCTGGTATCACACTGGCTTCCCTTACTTCCCAAGACGTTTCCAGTTGACGACAGAGCCTCACTGAAGGAACAAGTGGACTTTGATGCACAGTCAAGTTTAGCTGGCCCTTCCGCGCGCCCCAAACATCGTGTCGTGCATCTTCCTACTCTTCCACTCTCCAAACAGTTTGACACAAAAATTTTAATTTCTCCTCCAAAGCATACTACTGTGCACCTGTTATAAGTAAATTAAAGAGAATGGGAGTTGCCACAGGGCTAGCCAGATTTGTTTAGATTTTTTAACGAAATGTAAAAAGTATGAAGATACATGATAGAATGAATAGAAAAGTTAGTTAGTTGCACGTCCTTTTTCAGGACATAACAGTGAACCAAGCATTGTTTGGCTGTTTGCTATTGTCAAGTTTATGTTCAGTAGGTTGCCATTACTTTTTGAATGACCGACTCTCTTACCATTGTGTGAAAATCAGTGCAAGGCAGTCTACTTACAAATCACCTGCAGCTGTGTTTCGAACATGGTATGCGGGAATTGTGAATCGCGTTCTCAACACCTTCACCATAGCGCCGGCGCATAGAAGGGAAACATTACATGCTATTTGTTACTTGCATCTGAAAGAGTTAAATCATTAATTGTCAGGGTTGGTTGGCTGGCTGGCTGGTTGGAAGGCTTGAGTTTTAACTCATGTGTTGATGTTCAGATCATGTAAGCCCTGAAAAGGGCTTGCATCTATTGGTGATGTTAGTGTAAGGACTTTCTTCCTAACCCAGTCCCAAAGTACTGTCTCCATGGGGACTCTGCTGCAGGGCTATCTGTCCCCTCTCCAAGTGAAGAAAACAGAATGTGTGCAGTGCCAGGATATGAGGTTCACATCTGTGGATTCTTAAAACGTTAGCCAGACTGGGAACTTTGCTAGGCCTCTGTGGAGAATTTGCTCCAAGATCTTGGCTGGTGTTGGTCCTGGTCCTATTTCCCAGTTTTCAGGGTTAGAGTTAGGGTTAAAGTTAAGGTTAGAATCAGAATTAGGGTTAAAGTTAAGGTTGGAGTCAGAAATTGGGTTATAGTCAGTGTTAGGTATAGGGTGTGATTTAAGTTTAGTGTAGGATTAGAGTGTGGTTTAGGGATAGGGTGAGATTTAAGTTTAGTGTAGGATTAGAGTGTGGTTTAGAGTTGGGGTTAGTGTCAGGATTAGGTAGAGTCAGGTTTAGAGTTATCTTCAGTGTTAGAGCTATGGTTAGGGTTAGAGTTTTTGCTTAATGTTTAAAGAGTTAGATTCAGGATTAAGATCACAGTTAGAGTGAATGTTAGGACCACCGTCTCATAATGACTCATTGTGGTGTACTTCCATAATGTATTACCTGAAACCCCTATGTTTATTACTTGAAATGCCCATCCTTGTTCTCTAATATATTAACACTGGACTTTGCTCAGTTTTCAAATAAGCGTTTGATCAGCTTCCAACCCATGGTCTCCACCTTTGACATTAACACACTGAAGTGGACAGAATGTTTGCTGTGCTGTTAACAGTTCTAATGAAATTAACATGCCAGGTTGAAAACATGGCCGGCCGTTTTATATTGTGATACAAAAGAATGTATTCCTTAGTGAATTTAACCACAGAAGCCACAAACAAAATGTTGCACGATTTATTGCCTGGCATAGTTTACTGAATCTCATCAGGTGCATGCTGCAGAGTTGTGTATCATATGAAGTGAATAAATGAATAATACTTCAGCTGAAACAATTTAAACACATAGATATATAACTGCAGTATGCATCTGATGAGATTCAGCTAAATATGCCAGGCAGTAAATCGTGCAACATATTGTTTGCGGCTTCTGTGTTTATATTGTGATGTCAAAAAGGACTGGCTTATATTTGATGCTGTGTTTATATTGCTGGATTGTGAAAACCACATTATTTAGCATTTTTGGGTTGATAAATAAAGTTTTGTAATAATAACAACAGTGTTTACTGTTATTTCATCTCTCTCCTATGTTCTGTCTGTGTTTTTCATTAACTCACTCTCTCGCTCTTCCTCTCTATTTCTCATTCTGTTATTGTCTCTCCTTTCTTCTCTCTTTCTGTCTCTCTCTCTCTCTCTCTCTCTCGGCTTCCTGTTTTCTCACTGTGTGTTTGTGTGCACATGCATGCTGATAGAATCTCTGACTTGCTTTGTCCAACCTTGTCTGAGCAAAAGACAGAAAGCAGTTTCATAACCATACATATGTGAATCTCCAGGATGTGACATATAATGGTTTGAACCATTCGTGTGTGAAACATCATGACCTCACATATAATAGTTGAGCCATACAAAAGTGTGAAATATTTAGGACTTCAAATATAATGGTTGAGCCATACATGTGTGAAATATCATGACTTTACATGTAAAGGTTGAGCCATACATGTGTGAAATATCATGACTTTACATTTAAAGGTTGAGCCATACATGTGTGAAATATCATGACTTTACTTATAATGGTTGAGCCATACATGTGTGAAACATCATGACTTTACATATATAATGGTTGAGCCATACGGGTGTGCAGTGAAACATCATGACTTTACATATAATGCTTGAGCCATACATGTGTGAAACATCATGACTTTACATATAATGGTTGAGCCATACATGTGTGAAACATCATGACTTTACATATAATGCTTGAGCCATACGGGTGTGAAGTGAAACATCATGACTTTACATATAATGCTTGAGCCATACATGTGTGAAATATCTAAGACTTCACATATAATGGCTGAGCGATGTGAAATATTCACACATGTAATTATTGATAAATATGAATGAAATATACAGGACTTAGTATATTATGTTTATTCATGTGAAGAATATCTACAACTTCACATATAAAGGTTGAGCCATTCATGCATGAAATATTCTGGACTTCAACATATAATGGTTGAGCCATAGAAATATGAAATATTCTGGACTTCACATTTAATGGTTCAGCCATACATATGTGAAACATTCATGACTTTTAGCCACATATATATACAACACCCAGGCTTCACATATAATGGTTGACAATTTTATGAAGTTGAGAAACCAGTTCCCTTCACCACTACTTTTCCATTCCCAACAGTAAACAGTTCTTATTTCATCACTGTGGTGTCACAGTTCTAGCATCTTGTATGAAACCCCCTTGCCTAGCTCACATAGATCAAGTCAAACCCATGAACATAAGGCTCTGTGGAGGTTGCAAAAAATTAGAGTACAAAAATAAGAGCAGTTGGTTAGTAGTTTATGTATATAATTGTAGCTAAGTTGAAACTCTCAAAGGGTAGCACAAACATCTGACTAAGAATATTAAACAAGGATAGCAGTTACATCTGTCTAAGAATATATAAACAAGGATAACACAAACACCTGTGTAAGAATATATAAACAAGGAAAACAAACACACCTGTCTAAGAAAATATAAACAAGGGTAACACAAACACCTGTCTAAGAATGTATAAACAAGGATAACAGAAACACACCTGTCTAAGAATATATAAACAAGGATAACACAACCATCTGTCCAAGAATATATAAGCAAGGATAACACAAACATCTGCCCAAAAATATATAATCAAGGATAACACAAACACCTGTCTAAGAATATATCAACAAGGACAGCACAAACACTTCTCTAAGAACATATAAAAAGGACAGGACAAACACCTAAGAACATACAAATTACAGCACAAACACCTGTCTAAGAACATAAAAAGGACAGCACAAACACCTGTCTAAGAACATAAAAAGGACAGCACAAACACATGTCTAAGAGCATATAGAAAGGACAGCACAAACACCTGTCTAAGAACATATAAAAAGGACAGCACAAACACCTGTCTAAGAACATATAAAAAGAACATCACAAACACCTGTCTAAGAACATAAAAAGGACAGCACAAACACATGTCTAAGAGCACATAAAAAGGACAGCACAAACACCTAAGAACATATAACAAGGACAGCATAAACACCTATCTAAGATCATAAAAAAGGACAGCACAAACACCTGTCTAAGAACATAAAAAAGGACAGCACAAACACCTGCCTAAGAACATATAAAAAGATCAGCACAAACACCTGTCTAAGAACATAAATAGGACAGCACAAACACCTGACTAAGAACATATACAAAGGACAGCACAAACACCTGTCTAAGAACATAAAAAGGACAGCACAATCACCTGCCTAAGAACATATAAAAAGATCAGCACAAACACCTGTCTAAGAACATAAATAGGACAGCACAAACACCTGACTAAGAACATATACAAAGGACAGCACAAACACCTGCCTAAGAACATATAAAAAGATCAGCACAAACACCTGTCTAAGAACCGCATACACAAACATCTGTCTAATATTGAAACAAGGACAGTACAAACAATATTCCATCATGTGTAGCATTCTACTCGTAACTTGAGGAGGTTTGCTGGACAAAACCAGATTATATGGCTGCTGAATAAGTTTCACTGACAGGCGGCGCTAGGGACGTTGATAGCGAACTACACTGGTAATGCCATCAGCAAAGTCAGACATGGGCTGTCTGCCTGGGCTACTCACTTGCCACAGTGAAGGAATGACTGGCAGCCTCTTCCTCCTTGCTCAAAGCCTACAATATTATTGGCACTGTCACATCACAGACCCATAGCAAGAAACTACTATGGGACTTTTTTTTAAAGTAATAAGTTTCATTGTCCGCACACAGTACAACAGAACAACACTTCCGTAAGAAGCTACGAAAATGTCTCCAGTAATTCCCACAGCAGTAGACTAATGCAGTGGTTCTCAACCTTTTTTGGCCCATGACCCCTTCACCATATGTTCAGAATGTCATTCTCTCCCCCACCCCTTTTCGCATTTCCTCCCTATAAATTCCCCCCCCCCCCCACACACACAGTATAAATAAAAATGGAAGCTAAATTTAATAACGCATATAAGAACAAGTCTAGATGTCTACATAAAACGTGATTTGAGGGTCTACTAAAGTTATAAAACGAATTTCAGAAGGGCGAGAAGTAAAGAAATGTAAAGTATGGAGGGAAAAACAACATCAAGTAATCGGTTCTTGTATTAACACGATCTTGAAATAATCTTAATCCCCCTCCCCCCCCCCCCCCACCGAAATCCTAAAATCCCCCTGGGGTTGGGGGGGGGGGGGAATTCCCCACCGGTTGAGAACCACTGGACTAATGTATGTCTCTACTGGTACTTGGCTAAGAAGTTGAGATGAAAACATTTGAAGCTGGCCAGGACTTCTCGAAGTTCCTCAATCTGCATAACAGAACAATAGTATCACTTTAAAGGTAGCTAAAGTTGATAAAGCATTCAAGAATCAACAATAGCGATCAAAAACATTAAATATTGCAGCTTCTTTTAATAAGCCGGAAAATCAGAAAAGTTATTTTAAGAAAGGTTTTACAAGGTAATAGAATCGACATCATTATACCGGGTTTTATTCCTGGTGGCCTGCTGGAGCGCGACCACTTTGTCGCGGAGACTCCAAATTGAAAAGTATCACCTTTATTACAGTTGACACAGGGAGCTGTGGTAGTGCAGTGGCAAGCACGCTTCCCTTGGGCACAGTCCTCATGTGTTTGAATCATTTGATGCATATATAGGGTGTATTTTTAATGACTGTGCAGTGTTTGAAAATATTGCCGGTCTAAGTTTTATATTCACTCTCTGTAAAGTTCTTGCAACATAATAGGTAAATACAAAACTTGGACGGCAATATTTTTAAACACTGCGCAGTCATTAAAAATACACCCTGAATATATATATATATATATATATATATATATATATATATATATATATATATATATATATATATATATACAAGAGAATGTTTGTTTGTGTTTCCTTTATGCGTTCCCGAACGGTCCACCTGATTGAGATGAAATTTTGTACAGATGTTCTTCTAACTCCCGCAGAGCCAACTGACATAGTTATTTAGTTTAAAATCAACAATTTTTCCTCAAGAACGAAAGAAAAAGGCAAGCGCTTCAGAAAAGCATACCCAGAAATGTCACGCCATATTGATCAAAGGGAACTCACTCTCTGATTAAACCAGAAATTAGTTAGGAACAGTTGTTGTTCTTCATTCTCGCGGATCAAACTGAAATATAACGGGATCATCAGGGACAGACGAACACGGGAACAGACGTGAACGGATAGATAGATGGATGGATAGATAGATAGATAGATGGACGGACGGACGGACAGACAGACAGATAGATAGATATAGATAGATAGACAACCGGGCCGGGTCGTCAGACAGACAGAAAGATAGATAGATAGACAGACAGACAGACAGATAGATAGATAGGTAGGTTTAGTTAAGTTTAGTCGACGGATCAACATGACGGCACACGGTTTAACCCATAAGTGATCCGTTTTCCTCCTAACTCAAACCTGAGTCTGGAGAAACTCAGCTCAATGCATGAACTCCGTTGCATCTGCGAGGATCCTGAAATACTTTGGATAGATTTTTAACTCGAAATTTTGCCCGGACAGCGCCGGTAGGCTACTCTTTTTCGATTTCCAACTGCCAAGGGATGTTTTACGTGCGCAACAATACACACGGGCGTTCGATCTCACTACCCAGAGACCAGGGGAAATTTTATTACTGGAAGTCCAGGTGGATTTTGATAGTTAGGTAGATAGATAGATCCCCGCCAGGGGCTGTGCGAAGCTGGGCCGGGTCAGCTAGTATATATATATATATATTCCTAGGCTAGATTACGCTCATCAGCACGCCACGACTTTCTGAGCGACCGGCTCCATACTCTCATAAGTCACTTTTGCGATTCGAACCACTGCTAATTCTCGTCGCGTCACGTTACGAGAGTATTCGGGGTTAGCGGAGAAAGCTGCTAACCCCTCGGCCATGGAGCCGGCTATATATATATATATATATATATATATATATATATATATATATATATATATATATATATATATATATATATATAAGCATGTGACATCACGGTGCAGATGAACACAGTGATGTCATAAGGACATTTTAAAAATGACCACCCCACTTTTGACATGCACCAAAGAGGAACAGGGTTCTGTTATCCATTTTTTTTTTATACCAATGAAGAGCTGAAACCTATAGAAATTCATCTGCGAATGAAGGCCCAGCATGGTGATGCATGCCTGTCAGTCCAGAAAGTGTATGAGTGAAGTATGAAGTTTCAAAACGAGTGGTGACCCCGAGTAGATTTGTCTGCAGGAATCCAAACACTTTATCTCCGCTGGAGGATTTGCATTAAACGCATTGATGACTACATCGAAAAATGATACCCCCCCCCCCCCCGAATATATTCAATACAAAAAAAAGAAACATTTAAGGTTTCCATTTGAAGCCCCCTATACACACACGCACTTCTTAGTTGCATATTCTTTACAGGACAGGACGTTCCAAGCTACCTCAGCACATATATCAAATACATATATACATACATATATATATATATATATATATATATATATATATATATATATATATATATATATATATATATATATATATATATAAATATATATATATTGTGCATAGTCTTTTTACAGGAAATCGTCAACATCAGCATTTTACTGCTCTTGTTGATGTCTTAGCGATTTTACGCTCAGTAGTTTCCCATTGCTTTCTGAACGACTGGCTTCCATACCAATTCCATACCCAGTGCAACGCAGTCTGCTGCCTAATCTCGTGTAGCTGTATTTTGAACGCAGGTAAGCGGAATTACAAACTCTATCCGTAACCCCATAGTCACGGAGCAGGCCAGCATATATTAGCAGTTTGTAATTTTCTAGGCAATTTTTTATTCAGTAGTTTGCCAGTACTTCCAGGAACGACCGATACTCATACCATTGTGAAAATCAACACAAATCGATCTGCTCCCAAACTGCCTGCGACTGTCTTTGAACAAAGTATGGCTGGATTATGAAACTACGTTCACTACCCCCAGGATATATATATATATATATATATATATATATATATATATATATATATATATATATATATATATATATATATATATATATATATATATATATCCTTAAACACACACTCAGATGTGACAATGTCCTCCTTGAATAAGCAATACATAACATACCAATTCTGATATATAACCTACAAGAGTCATTGGGTAACAAATCAATGCCGTTGAACTAAAACTTAAAACAAACTTCGACATATCCCATTGTGTGATTACGTGGGAGCCTGATTTCAATGGTGCGTCTCCTGGCTGTTTGCCTCCGTCTTCAGCACCTTTCCTTTGCTGGAGTAGACTGTGGTCTTACTCGAGTTTAGATATGTATGCGTGTGCACACGTGTATAAGCATGTATGTAGGTACATACACATCTAGAGCAGTCTGGTTCTTTTACGGGGCCAGAGACTCGCTGTTGCCCTTTCTCCTGTTAATTAAGGACGTGAAGGTCAGGAGATGGACTTTTGCTGCTAGCGGTGATGAATGCACAAGCCATGGGGCGCTCACCCCAACTCTGTGCCCCTGGCTATACAATAATAATTTGGAACCTACGTGAACTAAATAAAAAACGACAGTTGAATTCATACAAGAGACAACATTGCAGTTATAGATAAATTTCACGGGAACAAAAAGAAGAAGAAGAAGACACAAACTTCACCATGACTAAACAATATTACCCACCGGTGGCAAAATAGTGGTGCGGAAGTGAAACGTCCCCATCTCTTCCATGAATCCACTGCCAGGCACAGTACAGATACCAGTCTCCTCTAACAGGGCGAAGCAATAGAAGATATCTGGAGTCTGACCAACCGCTTCTGCAGCCTTGATGGCTTTCTCTGGGAGGTAGATGCGGGGGAAGGCATACATGGCACCTGCTACCTGAAAACATTGAAGGATCGTTGTTTTGTGTGTGTGTGTGTGTGTGTGTGTTTTTATGTTAAAGGATTTAATAAATATAAGGTAGAGTTTAACAGACACAAACGTATTTAGTGACGACAAATGAAATTGTCTGAAAATGAACTGCAAGAAACGCGTTCCCTTAATTATTTATCCATGTGTAGGTTCATCATAAAGTCTGACATCTATTCATAAAGCAGGACCACACACTGGTCTCAGAGCTGGATATTGCCATGTCTCGCGCAAAGAAAACAACTGCAAAGCTTGTCATACTTTTCACTAGATTCCATTTGAAAGGATCGTTGTACAAGCTCTTGATAGATGTTGCTCAGCTTTTACTGTCATCATGTTCAGATACGACACTCTTAAAGTCTTCGAGTTCAGTGTTTAGGCATGAAATTTCTAATCGTCATGAGAGGATAGCTTTTACTGAATTTTTAAATTTATTGAAATTGTAAATATCTTCTTTACTACCACTCAAAACATCTTCAAAACTATGATTGGAATCTGGAGGTCTAAGTCCTCCTATCTGTTCCGAGCTCTCCAGGCCCGTTTATGTAATGTTATCTAAGGGTCTGGATGCATGAGGTAGTTATTGCCCATAATAATACGGGCCTCCTACTTCCTCCTCTTCATTCTGCAGTCACTGGGTAACAACACACTGAACTATGAAAGCACTGTACAGAGCAATGAAAAATTTCAAATCCTATAATTGATTTTTTAAAATTTTCATCTGTAGGAATACACAGTCATATTCACTATTTAAAATAATATTCCAAACTGTTTAATCTTTTAAAGTTTGCTCGCTTTGAACTCAAGCTTCGTTTATAAACGTGCTACGTGCAGTGGACTAATCTGTGCGTGTGGAATAGTGTTCCCCATTACCAGTGTCCCTCGCTGACGGGCACTCTGACTGCAGAGGTGCTTGTAATGTACATCCTCAGGTCAGGGACGAGAAGTTAACAGTTTATTCCAACTGACCGATGTAGGTGTTGTACCTGTTACCACGGCATCAGCACCCCGGATGTTTAAGACCGAGCTGTCTTATCCATTCGGCCGTACTGACCTCCTTATTATAAAATGACATAACCTCTATATAACAAAATCTACAATGATTGGCAGCAATGTGACTTGCTAACGCCAAATTCTGGGTTTCAATCCGTGAGGTTCCCTTCTCCGTGTCTCGTCGCCCACTAACGCTTTTTGTGAGTCTTTTCAACTCTTACGTTGGAGGTTAGGGTTGATGAATGGAAAAAAGCGCTTTACAACAACAACAACAACAACAACAACAACAACAACAACAACAACAACAACAACAACAACAACAACAACAACAACAACAACAACAACAACAACAACAACGACGACGACGACGACGACGACGACGACGACAATAATAATAATAATAATAATAATAATAATAATAATAATAATAATAATAATAAATATTTGACAGTGTGTAGAAGTATTTCCCATAAACATTACCAAATTGTTCTAATTCCTCTCACTTCGACATTTTAAAAGATTTAGCAGCCTTGGTAGATAATGTAGGCCGTGGGTCAAAGGAAAAGATGAGTTAATTAAAAATAATGTAGCTGACAACCCCGACATAAGTGTGTAACATTCTCCCAACGTAGCCATTACAAAACTGTGTCAAACTCTCACACTGAAACATTAAGACCATCCATCCATCCATCATGTGCCATGCCGTTAAGCGTGGGCGGTCATGTTTTGCCATCTCACTCGATCACCAGAGTCGTGGATCAGCTCAGTGTTTCTGTCTCAACCATGCCACGTGGCCAAGCCATCCAGGTATTTGCCTCTAGGTCTTCCTATTGGTCTGTTTCCTTCGATCTTACCAGTTGTCACCAAGTTCTCCAATTCATTTCTTCTTATAACATGCCCAAAAAAGTTTGACTGTCTGCGTCTAATATCTCTAATCAGTTTAAGATCTTCATTTGTTTCTTGAAGGACTTGTTCATTGGTCTTTCTGGCTGTCCATGGTATTCTTTGCATATTCCTCAGAAGCCACATTTCTACAGCCATCAGAAGTAGTAAGGAAGGGTGGAAACGATTAGTATTGAGGCATAAAATACCTCATATACAAAGAATATATAGAGAGGACCATGAGGAGCCATGAGGACCCGCATTTTTTAGTAAGCTCAAAGAAGGGGGAATGGGGGAACATAATTTAGGCATAATCGATTGGTGTGCGCAGGCTGTTACGGGTTGGTGTATTCGTATATTTGTTAAGATAGGCGACCATCTGTGAGCAAAAAGTCGATATTGCCGGCAGGTGTATATTAGTGTCGGGGTCGAGGGAGGTCGCTGGTGCCATCTGTTGTTTTTAATTACGGGCGGTGTCGGAATAAAATAATAAGAGCAGAGAAAGATGTGTAGGGTGGGTTGGTAAGTGGTGAAAGACGGGGTGGGTGTGCGTAGTTGGTCATAGTGGGATATCACCAATGTGTAACAGGGGTTCTAGTTACTGCCATTGCGATTGACAGGTTCGAATCTCAAGGTTTGGTTGAGGTAGTGTGGTGGTGGTCGAGTTGTAACGGAGCTAGGTGGTAGCATTGGTGGTTCGAATCACGCTGCTGGTCGATAACGATGTCCGCCCTAGACGGGTACTTTTTAAATGGCTACTGAGGGATGGTGAGGGCTGGTGAGGGATGCCGGGTGTGCGAATCTCAAGGTGTGGTTGAGGTAGTGTGGTGGTGGTCGAGTTGTAACGGAGCTAGGTGGTAGCATTGGTGGTTCGAATCACGCTGCTGGTCGATAACGATGTCCGCCCTAGACGGGTACTTTTTAAATGGCTACTAAGGGATGGTGAGGGCTGGTGAGGGATGCCGCTGCCTCCCACGCCCTCGTGTTGGCTTGTGGTCAGGGTCCTTCCAAGCTTTGTGTTTTCCTAGCTCGATATTTTTTTTATTGTCTGTGGGTTAAAAATGAATGTAAATACCAGTTGTTGATATTAATCGGGGTATGTGTAACAAAGCACAGGTCGCCTGATACAGTACTCTGTATTGTTCATACTCCCAGTCATCCTAACTGTGGCGCCAGGGGTCTATGCCTCATGGCTCGTGGTGGGGTCTATGCCTCCCTCGTGTTGGGTTGTGATCTGTGTTCTTCCACGCTTCGTGTTTTTCCTAGATCGATATTTTTTTGTTGTTGTTGATTGTCTGTGGGTTAAAAAAGAATTTAAATGGCCGGTAAATTATGCAAGGTAGTTGGTGTTATTAATCGGAGTATGTGTAACAAAGGAAAAGATCAATTGAACTAGGTGGGTAGGCTCAGTAAAGATGAGTTCGATAACGGCGGCGGCATCGTTCTTAATTGTTTCACAAGCTGTGACCAGCTGTATAACCCTTCCTTGTCTTCACATTTGTATGGTAACACTGACGCATTGGAGATGCCAGCCATGGTAAAGAAGAAAAAAAAATAATAATTATCTTCCCGTTTGTATAGACGGACACAAGCTAGTTGGTACCATAGGCCCCCTCATATGGAGGTGATAGGTTCGAAGCTCGATTCTTTATCGTTGGTAAGTGTATGGGGTGCGTAGAGGGGCATAGGGGATGTGGTGGGATATCACCAGTGTGTAACAGGGGTGTCTAGTTGTTGTCAATGCGCTTGATAGGTTCGAGTCCTTCTGTGTGGTGGAGTAGTGTAGTAGTAGTAGTCAAGGTTGTAACGGAGATAGGTGGTGTTGTAGGCATTGTTTGAGAGTCGAAACACGCACCTGGTTGATAAGGAAGTCCACCCTAGGCGGCTCTTTTTAAGTGTGTACTAAGCCGTAAATGTATAACAACGGTGTCTAGTTGCTGCCATAGCGCTTGTCAGGGTCGAAACCTACTGTGTGGTGGGGTAGTGTGGCAGTGCGCGAGTATGTAACGCAGCTAGGTGGTATCATTGGCGGTTCAAATCACGCCCCTGGTCGCTAACTATACCCAACATAGGTGCCAGAGAAGCGAATGCAGCGGTATCGTTTTGCATTTTCCTCAGAAACCGCAGTTCCAAGCCAGCAGATTCAGCGTGACTGCTCAGTATCTTCACATTCATACAAAAGCATAGGTTCTATGTAGCACCGCAACACTCTTTTTCTCGTAGCAATTGCCATCTTTTTATTGGTCGCTATGTTTTTCATCTTGCTATTCACTTGTTTCAGAATATTCTCATTTACACGTATATTACATCGTGGTATTTCGTTCTTCCTAGTGACAATCATAACCCGTGTCGTTTTATAATTTAATTCTAACCCTAGTTGTTCACTGTGTGCAACAACCGCCTCTTCTAAATATTGCAGATCCTACGCAGTGTCTGTTGATTACATAAATTATATGAAGGCAGTTGACAATTTAAATTAGATGAAGTTATTTTATTACAGACATTAAATGAAGACATTTGACTATAAATATTTAATAAAACGACGAAAAAACGGAGATCTACCGGCGTGAGAAAAAGCATATAAGTATGGTAATGTCAGTTCCTGTGAACATATTTACCATAAGCATTCTGAATAGTATATGAATATTTAGCTTTAAGGTGAAATCAATACGGCTGTACCGATCGGAAACAAGAAGAATGACTAAAACAAATACTAATAAACAACAAACATTTATTAACTGGTGCCCACGTAGTTCACCATTGGCGTTCATGTCTCATTCAACAAGTAGTATAATGTCTGAAGTCACATTTGCGACTTCAACATATGTTTTCATAGTATATGTATATATGAAGATATATTCAAGGTGATTTCTAAGAACACATTTCCACATATCACACTCTACAAAAGACATATTTCGCTCAAACTTAAACATTAAGAGTGGAAAAGAGTATGTTGTAGATACTGTTTTTCCTTTGTTTCTAGTGGGACTTGATTATTTGTTGTTCTATCTGGGCATGGTATGTATATTTTCAACATATCTTCACTGATGTTTTTCATCTTGTCTGCTCATTGCGCCCGCTTCAAAGTCATACAAAAGTACAGGTTCTATGAAAGACAGAGACACTTTGCGGTTATTGTTAACCAAAATGACAAATGAGAGGTCGATTAATATGTAAGTATTTGTAAATAAATAAATATACACAGGGCTGGCTGGTATATAATGATAACAAAGGTAGCTAGTTTTAGAAAACGAAATAGACGTGCTACCATACAGAATTGGTGTTAAGATTTCGCCTACTCCTCACCAAAATCAGACACCGAAGAAGGGTAATGACATTTTTACAGTTGCGAAGTACCGTATTAGAAGCCCAAATATTAACCTCAAGGTGCGGGTTAATCCAAAGCTAGTGAGTGTCTTCATTCTGATCTAGAGTTGTTTACCGTGCCTCCCACGCAAACAGAGGTGGAATAGTGACTATGTGTAGCTTAACTGTGGTGGCACCATCTGGAGATATTAATCAGATACTTGGTACCCAGTGAAGATGACAGATAACTGATGCGGGATAGGTCGAGTGGCCCTCAACAAAACATACAATGAAATAACGGTGAAATGAAATGTTGCGTCTCCGCGAAGCATTATTTTAGAAACCAAAGATTACAATCGATCTGAGAGGGTAACAATAAACAGGTTAATCCTACCAGAAAGAGGTGTCTTATACAGTCGGTACCAACGACAGACAGCTGGCCAAAAAGAACAATACGGGTCTAGAGGGTACCATAGATCATATGGAGGTAACAGCTTCGATTCCGACGGGGTTGTGTGACGGAAATATTGGTTGTTTTAATTAGCTGTGATGGAGTTTACATCTCCGATCAACAGGTTTTGAGAGGTCTAAATAGGCAGTATTTTAAAGAATTCAAGTATATTATTACAAGTTAAATTACATAATAAAATAAATACAGTGATGTGTATAAAATTATAAAAAAACAAAAAAGTAAAAAACACCAGTGTTACATTAGCAAATAAGTGAAAAACACAACGGTATGAATACATTGGTGTATTAGTTACATACAAATGGTACATACAACATGCCCTCATGCAAGCGTAACGGCCTATATGTTAAATCACCTGATCGCTATCTGTTCTATATTGCGACCAAATTACACCGATCGCCCCTCACGGCAGCGTAACAGACTAACACTTAAACCAAGCGCCCGCTATCTGTTCTATATTGTTGCCAACAATTATGTGCATGCCGCCATCATTTGATGTGAGTTTGATGATGAAGCCTGTCAGGAAACAACCATAGAGACATAGTAAAAGTGTAGTGAGAATACAAATCCAAGCGTATTGACTCTCGGTGTATCGTTATTCAGTTAACGTTTCCTGTTTCCTGCTCCAGTCTATTGTTGTAAAATCTTACCGAGGTGGACACTGTGGACCAAACCTACATGAGTGAAGTAGGATAGATACGGTTGTCATATGTGTCTTATAGGGATTGGTCATTGGTTTTATAAAAACTTATCGATGGAAGAAATGGCCCTTATACTACAAACAGAATAAACATTTACATTAATAATAACCACAACAAACACAGGACCAGCTACACTGGAGGTGACAAAAGTGACAGTCTGCTTAGAGAAAACAGCGAATTTTCAACGAAAACATAGTCTATGTGTTATCTCCTTGGAAACGTAAATCTGGTTATATTTAAATCACCCTATGCACTCATGTCTCCCATGAAAACTAGCGTAATGTCTGAAGAAGTCAAATTTGAGGCTTCAAAATATGTTTTCGTAGTATATGTATATATGAAGATATATACAGGTGTTTTCTAACAATAAATTACCGCATGTTGCGCTTTACGTCCATACACAAGTATAGGTTCTATGAACGACACAACACCTACAAGTTGCTAAGATTGGCACCGAGTTACCAACAGCATTTCTGTCTAGAGTCAATACCACAAGACAAGACAATGTTTTTTTCGGCCTCTGATTGAGAACAACAGATATAAACGTAATTATGCAATTACCTCTTTACCACAATACCGAGAAAGTTAAAAATATCATTTTAAATACGCTGACCACCATAGTAACACAACCAGTTAATTCTGCTTGCTCACTTTGTGTATTACCCACACCTACTATAGATTGTAGAAAATTTTCATTTCTACAACCAAGGTGAAAAATATCGGTCAAACTTACAAATGTCTGGTCCGAATTCATAAAAAGAAGGAAATAATGTTAGCCAAATATGAAAAATATGGGTCAAACTTATAAATGTCTCATCCAAACTTATGAAAAAAGGGGAACATTTGTTAACCTAAGGAGAAAAAATATTGACCCTGTAAAGAAACATTTACAACAAACTTATAAAAATTAGGAACATTTGTTAACCTAATGAGAAAAAAATATCGACATAGAGAGCAATATTTCATCTAATCTTGTAAAAAGTAGGAAAATTTGTCAACCGAAATGGGAAAAGGTCGGTCAAATACATAAATATCTCAACAAATTATAAAAAGTAGGAAATAATAGGGCCAAGTAAAAAATAGCTTACCCAGATTTATAAAAGGTAGGAAAATGTGTTAGCCAAAAGGGGAAAATATTGATCAAACTAAGAAACATGTCGACCGAACTAGGAAAATAAGTGAACCAAAGTAATAAAAAGGTTGGGTAAATACAGAAATATGTTGACCAAACTTATAAATATCGCTGCTAAACTTATGAACACTAGGAAACTTTGTTAAACAAATGTGAAAAAATATCGACCAAACTTATAAAAAGCTCCGCCAAACTTACGAAAAGTGGGAAACTGTGTTAACCAAAGTTGAAACTATATCGATCAAACTTATAAATGACTCGTTCGAATTCATAAAAAGTAGGAAATAATGTTAACCAAAAGGGGCAAAATATTGACCAAGTAAAGAAATGTCTCGTCCAAAATTGTAAAAACTAGGACAAATTTGTTAACCAAAGGTGAAAAAAAGATCGGCCAAACAGATAAATATTTCAACTAAACTTAAAAACAGTAGGAAAAATGTTGCTTCTATAGTTATGTCAAACGTGTCTTGATCTTTTATTTGAAAAGACATTTCACAAGACATAATCACCAACGTCAGCACTTTCCCCTCTTTTACATTACTGAAAGCTTCAACTTATCATTCCAGCGTTTCTGTTTAAGAACCACTTATACAGACTAATCACTCATCACTCCATACTCTTGATTTTTTTTGGTTTAATTTTCGACAATACAAATTAACAATTAAATTGCTACCAGAAACATTCAAATTAGAAACAATAAAGAGAAATTTACTGTATAATTTTTATTGTCGAAAATTAATTTTTTTAATTTTATTGTTGAAAGTTTATTTATTTGTTCCTTCAATGATAGTGACTTATCACCTAAGACACGTTTCATTTTCTGAAATACCTCTTTTGTTGGCCGTATTCTGCTCTTAGGGTCTATTGTGTACCTACCATCTGAGGTTATAAATGACCTCAAGTATATAAAATTATCCACTTGATTAAGCCTTTTCTCTTCTATTTTGATCTATCTATTAGTGTTCTTAATATATATCTTGCCTATTGTGTCTCTTTTCCTTCCATACATCCTTACTACTCGTCACCTCTTTTCACCCTTTATTGTCTTCCTTATTCTTCTCATTGTAACACTGAATAGCATCATAATTTTATAGCCGTCTGTAAAGAAGATTGTTTGTTATTGGTATTCTTCTTAGCAGTGACCATCCTGGTTGATGCTCATAGTCATTGTCTAATAAAGCATCTAGTCGGATAGGGGACAGTCGATTTATCTCCAGTAGGTTGGGGAATTTACCCAGTCAGCAGAAAACCGGTTGTGTTGTAAGCAAAGAGAATGTTAGTGTTAAGTGATATGAAACGTTGAAAATTGGTTAGAAGATGTATTCGCTGGTATTCAAGGGGTCAATATGGCAGATGTTGTATTAAGAAAGACCGACCTAGCAACAGACACTGTTGGTTGATTGTGAAACGACACAGTGAAATAGAGGTGGAAAAAGTGAGAAATGAAATTTTCACTAGACTTCTAGAAAACACCTGCAGTGTTGATAACTGGAACAATCGAAGATTGGTATAGCAGACATTGTGGTATGGACAGTTGAAGATATCAGTTATGGGAAATGGATCTTTGCTGACGAATACTCAGATGATATCGAAACTATCCCAAGTGGAGCCATAGACTGCATTGCCATAAATGTTGTTATTACTATGTCGTTGAAGCTCATGTACAACGAAGGTTTGGAGCTCTTGGTGCTGTGACATGGAAAAGTTGTGAAGCTATCTATGAAAGACAGAGACACTTTGTGTTATAAAGAAAAAAATCAAGAGTATGGAGTGATGAGTGATTAGTCTGTATAAGTGGTTCTTAAACAGAAACGCTGGAATGATAAGTTGAAGCTTTCAGTAATGTAAAAGAGGGGAAAGTGCTGACGTTGGTGATTATGTCTTGTGAAATGTCTTTTCAAATAAAAGATCAAGACACGTTTGACATAACTATAGAAGCAACATTTTTCCTACTGTTTTTAAGTTTAGTTGAAATATTTATCTGTTTGGCCGATCTTTTTTTCACCTTTGGTTAACAAATTTGTCCTAGTTTTTACAATTTTGGACGAGACATTTCTTTACTTGGTCAATATTTTGCCCCTTTTGGTTAACATTATTTCCTACTTTTTATGAATTCGAACGAGTCATTTATAAGTTTGATCGATATAGTTTCAACTTTGGTTAACACAGTTTCCCACTTTTCGTAAGTTTGGCGGAGCTTTTTATAAGTTTGGTCGATATTTTTTCACATTTGTTTAACAAAGTTTCCTAGTGTTCATAAGTTTAGCAGCGATATTTATAAGTTTGGTCAACATATTTCTGTATTTACCCAACCTTTTTATTACTTTGGTTCACTTATTTTCCTAGTTCGGTCGACATGTTTCTTAGTTTGATCAATATTTTCCCCTTTTGGCTAACACATTTTCCTACCTTTTATAAATCTGGGTAAGCTATTTTTTACTTGGCCCTATTATTTCCTACTTTTTATAATTTGTTGAGATATGTATGTATTTGACCGACCTTTTCCCATTTCGGTTGACACATTTTCCTACTTTTTACAAGATTAGATGAAATATTGCTCTCTATGTCGATATTTTTTTCTCATTAGGTTAACAAATGTTCCTAATTTTTATAAGTTTGTTGTAAATGTTTCTTTACAGGGTCAATATTTTTTCTCCTTAGGTTAACAAATTTTCCCCTTTTTTTTCATAAGTTTGGATGAGACATTTATAAGTTTGACCCATATTTTTCATATTTGGCTAACATTATTTCCTTCTTTTTATGAATTCGGAAGATACATTTATAAGTTTGACCGATATTTTTCACCTTGGTTGTAGAAATGAAAATTTTCTACAATCTATAGTAGGTGTGGGTAATACACAAAGTGAGCAAGCAGAATTAACTGGTTGTGTTACTATGGTGGTCAGCGTATTCAAAATGATATTTTTAACTTTCTCGGTATTGTGGTAAAGAGGTAATTGCATAATTACGTTTATATCTGTTGTTCTCAATCAGAGGCCGAAAAAAACATTGTCTTGTCTTGTGGTATTGACTCTAGACAGAAATGCTGTTGGTAACTCGGTGCCAATCTTAGCAACTTGTAGGTGTTGTTTTGTTCATAGAACCTATACTTGTGTATGGACGTAAAGCGCAACATGCGGTAATTTGTTGTTAGAAAACACCTGTATATATCTTCATATATACATATACTACGAAAACATATTTTGAAGCCTCAAATTTGACTTCTTCAGACATTACGCTAGTTTTCATGGGAGACATGAGTGCATAGGGTGATTTAAATATAACCAGATTTACGTTTCCAAGGAGATAACACATAGACTATGTTTTCGTTGAAAATTCGCTGTTTTCTCTAAGCAGACTGTCACTTTTGTCACCTCCAGTGTAGCTGGTCCTGTGTTTGTTGTGGTTATTATTAATGTAAATGTTTATTCTGTTTGTAGTATAAGGGCCATTTCTTCCATCGATAAGTTTTTATAAAACCAATGACCAATCCCTATAAGAAACATATGACAACCGTATCTATCCTACTTCACTCATGTAGGTTTGGTCCACAGTGTCCACCTCGGTAAGATTTTACAACAATAGACTGGAGCAGGAAACAGGAAACGTTAACTGAATAACGATACACCGAGAGTCAATACGCTTGGATTTGTATTCTCACTACACTTTTACTATGTCTCTATGGTTGTTTCCTGACAGGCTTCATCATCAAACTCACATCAAATGATGGCGGCATGCACATAATTGTTGGCAACA
The DNA here is from genome assembly GCA_963921405.1 of Cepaea hortensis. Taxonomy (NCBI): domain Eukaryota; kingdom Metazoa; phylum Mollusca; class Gastropoda; order Stylommatophora; family Helicidae; genus Cepaea; species Cepaea hortensis. The sequence continues at coordinate 84,793,042 of OY992887.1, forward strand.
ATATAGAACAGATAGCGGGCGCTTGGTTTAAGTGTTAGTCTGTTACGCAGCCGCGAGGGGCGATCGGTGTAATTTGGTCGCAATATAGAACAGATAGCGGTCAGGTGATTTAACAGCTAGGCCGTTACGCTTGCATGAGGGCATGTTGTATGTACCATTTGTATGTAACTAATACACCAATGTATTCATACCGTTGTGTTTTTCACTTATTTGCTAATGTAACACTGGTGTTTTTTACTTTTTTGTTTTTTATAATTTTATACACATCACTGTATTTATTTTATTATGTAATTTAACTTGTAATAATATACTTGAATTCTTTAAAATACTGCCTATTTAGACCTCTCAAAACCTGTTGATCGGAGATGTAAACTCCATCACAGCTAATTAAAACAACCAATATTTCCGTCACACAACCCCGTCGGAATCGAAGCTGTTACCTCCATATGATCTATGGTACCCTCTAGACCCGTATTGTTCTTTTTGGCCAGCTGTCTGTCGTTGGTACCGACTGTATAAGACATCTCTTTCTGGTAGGATTAACCTGTTTATTGTTACCCTCTCAGATCGATTGTAATCTTTGGTTTCTAAAATAATGCTTCGCGGAGACGCAACATTTCATTTCACCGTTATTTCATTGTATGTTTTGTTGAGGGCCACTCGACCTATCCCGCATCAGTTATCTGTCATCTTCACTGGGTACCAAGTATCTGATTAATATCTCCAGATGGTGCCACCACAGTTAAGCTACACATAGTCACTATTCCACCTCTGTTTGCGTGGGAGGCACGGTAAACAACTCTAGATCAGAATGAAGACACTCACTAGCTTTGGATTAACCCGCACCTTGAGGTTAATATTTGGGCTTCTAATACGATACTTCGCAACTGTAAAAATGTCATTACCCTTCTTCGGTGTCTGATTTTGGTGAGGAGTAGGCGAAATCTTAACACCAATTCTGTATGGTAGCACGTCTATTTCGTTTTCTAAAACTAGCTACCTTTGTTATCATTATATACCAGCCAGCCCTGTGTATATTTATTTATTTACAAATACTTACATATTAATCGACCTCTCATTTGTCATTTTGGTTAACAATAACCGCAAAGTGTCTCTGTCTTTCATAGAACCTGTACTTTTGTATGACTTTGAAGCGGGCGCAATGAGCAGACAAGATGAAAAACATCAGTGAAGATATGTTGAAAATATACATACCATGCCCAGATAGAACAACAAATAATCAAGTCCCACTAGAAACAAAGGAAAAACAGTATCTACAACATACTCTTTTCCACTCTTAATGTTTAAGTTTGAGCGAAATATGTCTTTTGTAGAGTGTGATATGTGGAAATGTGTTCTTAGAAATCACCTTGAATATATCTTCATATATACATATACTATGAAAACATATGTTGAAGTCGCAAATGTGACTTCAGACATTATACTAATTGTTGAATGAGACATGAACGCCAATGGTGAACTACGTGGGCACCAGTTAATAAATGTTTGTTGTTTATTAGTATTTGTTTTAGTCATTCTTCTTGTTTCCGATCGGTACAGCCGTATTGATTTCACCTTAAAGCTAAATATTCATATACTATTCAGAATGCTTATGGTAAATATGTTCACAGGAACTGACACTACCATACTTATATGCTTTTTCTCACGCCGGTAGATCTCCGTTTTTTCGTCGTTTTATTAAATATTTATAGTCAAATGTCTTCATTTAATGTCTGTAATAAAATAACTTCATCTAATTTAAATTGTCAACTGCCTTCATATAATTTATTTAATCAACAGACACTGCGTAGGATCTGCAATATTTAGAAGAGGTGGTTGTTGCACACAGTGAACAACTAGGGTTAGAATTAAATTATAAAACGACACGGGTTATGATTGTCACTAGGAAGAACGAAATACCACGATGTAATATACGTGTAAATGAGAATATTCTGAAACAAGTGAATAGCAAGATGAAAAACATAGCGACCAATAAAAAGATGGCAATTGCTACGAGAAAAAGAGTGTTGCGGTGCTACATAGAACCTATGCTTTTGTATGAATGTGAAGATACTGAGCAGTCACGCTGAATCTGCTGGCTTGGAACTGCGGTTTCTGAGGAAAATGCAAAGCGATACCACTGCATTCGCTTCTCTGGCACCTATGTTGGGTATAGTTAGCGACCAGGGGCGTGATTTGAACCGCCAATGATACCACCTAGCTGCGTTACATACTCGCCCACTGCCACACTACCCCACCACACAGTAGGTTTCGACCCTGACAAGCGCTATGGCAGCAACTAGACACCGTTGTTATACATTTACGGCTTAGTACACACTTAAAAAGAGCCGCCTAGGATGGACACCCTTATCAACCAGGTGCGTGTGTCGACTCTCAAACGATGCCTACAACACCACCTATCTCCGTTACAACCTTGACTACTACTACTACACTACTCCACCACACAGAAGGACTCGAACCTATCAAGCGCATTGACAACAACTAGACACCCCTGTTACACACTGGTGATATCCCACCACATCCCCTATGCCCCTCTACGCACCCCATACACTTACCAACGATAAAGAATCGAGCTTCGAACCTATCACCTCCATATGAGGGGGCCTATGGTACCAACTAGCTTGTGTCCGTCTATACAAACGGGAAGATAATTATTATTTTTTTTTCTTCTTTACCATGGCTGGCATCTCCAATGCGTCAGTGTTACCATACAAATGTGAAGACAAGGAAGGGTTATACAGCTGGTCACAGCTTGTGAAACAATTAAGAACGATGCCGCCGCCGTTATCGAACTCATCTTTACTGAGCCTACCCACCTAGTTCAATTGATCTTTTCCTTTGTTACACATACTCCGATTAATATCACCAACTACCTTGCATAATTTACCGGCCATTTAAATTCTTTTTTAACCCACAGACAATCAAAAAAAAAAAATATCGATCTAGGAAAAACACGAAGCGTGGAAGAACACAGATCACAACCCAACACGAGGGAGGCATAGACCCCACCACGAGCCAAGAGGCATAGACCCCTGGCGCCACAGTTAGGATGACTGGGAGTATGAACAATACAGAGTACTGTATCAGGCGACCTGTGCTTTGTTACACATACCCCGATTAATATCAACAACTGGTATTTACATTCATTTTTAACCCACAGACAATCAAAAAATATCGAGCTAGGAAAACACAAAGCTTGGAAGGACCCTGACCACAAGCCAACACGAGGGCGAGGGAGGCAGCGGCATCCCTCACCAGCCCTCACCATCCCTTAGTAGCCATTTAAAAAGTACCCGTCTAGGGCGGACATCGTGATTCGAACCACCAATGCTACCACCTAGCTCCGTTACAACTCGACCACCACCACACTACCTCAACCACACCTTGAGATTCGAACCTGTCAAGCGCAATGGCAGTAACTAGAACCCCTGTTACACATTGGTGATATCCCACTATGACCAACTACGCACACCCACCCCGTCTTTCACTACTTACCAACCCACCCTACACGTCTTTCTCTGCTCTTATTATTTTATTCCGACACCGCCCGTAATTAAAAACAACAGATGGCACCAGCGACCTCCCTCGACCCCGACACTAATATACACCTGCCGGCAATATCGACTTTTTGCTCACAGATGGTCGCCTATCTTAACAAATATACGAATACACCAACCCGTAACAGCCTGCGCACACCAATCGATTATGCATAAATTATGTTCCCCCATTCCCCCTTCTTTGAGCTTACTAAAAAATGCGGGTCCTCATGGCTCCTCATGGTCCTCTCTATATATTCTTTGTATATGAGGTATTTTATGCCTCAATACTAATCGTTTCCACCTTCCTTACTACTATCAGATGTTTTTCAGCTTGACTGCTCATTGTCCAAGCTTCACATCCATATAAAAGTACAGGTTCTATGTAGCACCTCAACACTCTTTTTCTCGTTTCAATTGACATCTTTTATTGGTCAGTATGTTTTTCATCTTGCTAAAGGCTACCTTAGACATGGCGATTCTTGTTCTAATCTTTTCAAGGCATCTCCCATCAGATGTTATGACTGTTCCGAGATAATTGTACCTATTCACTTGTTGAAGAATATTCCCATTTACATGTATATTACATTGTGGTATTTCGTTTTTCCTAGTGACCACCATAATCTGTGTCTTTTTACAATTTAATTCTAATCCTTGTTGTTCACTGTGTGTAACAACCGCATCTACTAAATGTTGCAAGTCCTGTTCATTGTCTGCAATCAAGACTGTATCGTCTGCATTTCTAATGTTATTGATGCATCGTCCCCCAATGTTGATTCCTTCCATAACATTAAGACATCTGGTTAAATTCTGCCACATAAAATTCACACACACACACACACACACACACACACACACACACACACACACACACACACACACACACACACACACACACACACACACACACACACACACACACACACACACACACACACACACACACACACACACACACACACACACACACACACACACACACACACACACACACACACACACACACACACACACACACACACACACACACACACACACACACACACACACACACACACACACACACACACACACACACACACACACACACACACACACACACACACACACACACACACACACACACACACACACACACACACACACATGCACGCACGCACGCACACACGCACGCACGCGCGCACGCACGCACGCACACACACACACACATATATATATATATATATATATATATATATATATAATTATCCTAATATAAACATTACTAAGTGTACAGTCCATCACCCTTAACATTACAAAACTGTAGAATTTTCGCAGATAAACACTACAAAATGATGTAAAATTAGCCTAAATATCACAAGTGGTTGAAAGATCTCATCATGTAAAAATTACAACAATAAGGGATTCTTCCATCTAAACATTCTTCTTTTAGTCCACCGCCTACTATCTCGTGTACTGCCAATCATTTTTGTATACTGATGTTCTTCCATCCCATGGTGGCAAGTTGTCCAGAATCTTCTCTCTTTTATCTCCCACTGCTTCTCCTCCCCTCTAATTTTCCCATTGTGATGACATACTTCAGCTTTCCTCTTCTCATGTCATACCCAAAGAATGTGGACTATCTTCTTCTGATGCGAGTAACCAGTTCTCTTTGTGAGTTAACTTCTTTCAAGATATCTTTAATACTCTTTCTATCCATCCAGTGTGTTCTCATAATTCTTCTATAAAACTATATCCGTACAGTTTCCGTATAATTCCCCAGTCGTCTGCTAATTGTACCAAAACATAGCGAAAGTGAATTAGTATTTTACCTCATTACAAGAGATGCCTTCAATAGAATTGAACAGCTCTGTTATCAAAGTTGCCTTCTCCTTCAGTTTAGCCAGAACATCATCTTTCTCTCCGATGAAGAGCTCATACGATGGATCTCCTATCAACACAGTCAGATGTGTCATTATGTATCATTACTAACATTTAATTAAACTGAGTAAGGTTGTCGGCTTATCACCCAATCCATCCAATATATACATCCTTCAACCCGTCCATGTATCCAGCCATAGTACATCCATCCAGTCCATCCATCCAAACATCCGGGTATCCATCCATCCATGTATCCATCCATCCATGTATCCATCCATCCATCCTTATATTCAGCCATAATCCATCCATACATTCATTTATCCAGTCAAAATACATCCATCCAGCCCATCAATCCCCTCATCCATCTATATACACAGCCAAATATATATTCATCCATCTATCCAGTCAATCCATCCACGCATCCACTCCTAACGTTCACACACACACACACACTCACACAAACACTCTCACTCACTCTCACAACGAGAGTGAACGAACGAACAAACGAACGAACAAACTTTATTTGTTACCCTTTTAAAATAAAGTTTGTTCGTTCGTTTATTCGTTCGTTCACACACACACACACACGCACGCACGCACGCACGCACTCACGCACACACACAGTTCATACATCACTACAAAGTGAATGTCTAAACAATCATGTGTGGTTAACCCTGTTTGCGGAGACCTTCTTCTTACATCCAAATTATATGTTTAGTCGACGGATCAGCATCACGGCACACTGGTGTAACCCATAAGTGCTCCGTTCTACTCCTAACTCAAGTCTGAGTCCGGAGAATCTCAGCTCATTGCATGAACTCCGTAGCATCGGCGAGGATCCTGAAATACTTTGGGTAGATTTTTCACTCGAAATTTTGCCCGGGCAGCGCCATTAGGCTACTATTCTTCGATTTCCAACTGCCAAGGGATGTTTTTACGCGCGCAACAATACACACAGGCGTTCGATCTCACTACCCAGAGACCAGGGGCAATTTTGTTACTAGAAGTCCACGTGGAAAGATCCCTGTCCTCACGAGGGCTTGAACCCGGGACCTCCAGCACTCGAGGCGGACACCATACCTCGAGACCACACATCCTCCTTTCAAGTTATATACAAACAATAAAATAATTATAACTATTTTTGTGTGCAGAAACTTCTAAAATTAAGTGACCAGCCTTTTCCTCCCGTAGCCAGCAGCGAGCCTAGGTACAGAGCCCTCGGTCAACCTCGCTTAGGTTAATTTCAGGGCAACTTTACAACTGACATTTTGAAGGCCTGAATGGACGGAGGTCTTTCTCTCACATTAGCGGACGACGAACGCAGACGTCAAACCCTTGTCCGACAGCGCTCATGGTATGATGAGCGCAGCCTCAAGCGACCACACTAACACGAGAAAGAGTGTTTTCAAGGTGATATGGTCGTAGACAAGAAGTATAGGACACATATTTATGTTGAACTGTAGAGAGATGCTGAGAGCAGGAAACTATGGAGGGGCGTGATCATACGACTCTAAGACCAGTCTTCGGACTGACTGACCTCATGCATGAATGAGACGCGCGTATGTATTACTTTATATTAAGAAAACAAAAACATGAAAAATAAGGAGTTAACTGATATAGTACCATTTGATGATTAATCGTTTTAAGCGACTTCCTATGTCTGCTGTTGGCAAAAAGTTTTCCCTATGCAACCCTCTTTAATTTGATATATAATACATGTATGCTACCATATTAATAACTTTTAAGTCATTACTGTGACACACCCCTACTTCCCATTTTCCGCCATCCATTTTGTTAGTTAGTTAGTTAGTTAGTCGCAGTTCCAACTTCACGGCAACGGGTCGTCCCCATATTGCTCCGTTCATGTACCAGTGAATATCACAAAATGCTCCTCACTGTCCCATGTGAACAATGGAATAGACAGGAGTTTCGGCAAGCCAACAGCCCGCACAGGTACACTGTGCATAATGCCGCCGCCAGAATGCCAACACAAAAGTCCTCCACGAAACATAAGTTCATCGTCGATGAAAAAGGCAGTCACCAGAAAGACTTCATTTACCGGGATTTTATCCCATATGGCTCGGTCTCTTTCTGCAGGGCAACTCACCGAAGGCGCCGCACAAAGCACGAACGAACTCCATAGCTACAGCGACGACTCCCAGGAATCTCCTGAAAAATGCACTAGTGAACCGAAAAGGCAAACCAGTTAATCCAGCAACAGCCGGCCGTCATCATTCCGAACATGCAGTTCACGCGAAAAACAACCGCCGAAAGATGCAAAAGCATTCCACGCGAAATTCACAGCTCACAGTGTCGCGCCACGCACTCACTCAGTAGCAGGGCGACGGAACCATAGCCTCCTTAGTCGCCTCTTACGACGTGCATGGTAGGCAAGAGTGTTACTATTCTTTGCTCCCCCGTATGGGCCCCGGCAACACACGGGAGATCCATTTTGTGTGTGGTCCAAACCTACTTTTTGTGTGGCACTGAATCCGTTAAAGTACCAACTATCTGGGACAGAGAGAGGTTGAATGGTATTCGTGTAAACAGATTTCTGTACCTGGTTTTGGCGGGTTAACCACACAGTCCAACACAGCCTGGCCTGAAATTGGAGGGCAGGCTTTGACTGAAATACTCTTGTAGTAGTGTGCTCTCACTTCTGGCAATAGGTTGATGACCTACAACACAGAAAGCTGATAAATACTTAGACACATGCACACTGTAAGCTGACCAAGATATACTTAGACACATGCACACTGTAAGCTGACCAAGATATACTTAGACACATGCACACTGTAAGCTGACCAAGATATACTTAGACACATGCACACTGTAAGCTGACCAAGATATACTTAGACACATGCACACTGTAAGCTGACCAAGATACATTTAGACACATGCAAAGTGTAAGCTGACCAAGATACACATAGACACATCACACTGGATGCCGACGTTGCGCAATGACCAGCACGCTATTGCCGGCCATTAAACATGTGTTCAAAACCTCACCAAGGCGAATGGTTAAGTTTGGCCTGGTTCCATGTTGACTCAATTTAAAACGGATATCAAGAAATACTCTGGGAAATAAAGGCAGCCGGTATGGTATTTACCCCATCATCCATGGCTGTTTCTGAATAGACTGATTTGCCTTTTCGGTTCACGAGTGCATTTTTCAGGAGACTCCCGGGAGTCGGCGCTGAAGCTGCGGAATTCGTGCTTTGTGCCACACTTTCGGCGGGTCGCCCTGCGGTAAGAGACCGAGCCATGTGAGAAAACCCGGGTCAATGAGGTCTTTCTGGTGACTGCCGAGTCCATCGACGATGAATTGTGGTTTTCGTGGATTAATTTTGTGTTGGCATTCTGGCAGTGGCATTTTGCACACTGTTATCTGTGCGGGCTGTTGGATTGCCGAGACTCCTACATATTCCACTTTTGACATTTGACAGTGGGGAGCATTTTGTGTGATATTCCCTGGCACTGGAACGGAGCATAATGGGGACGACCCGTTGCCGTGAAGTTGGAACCTCGACTAACGAACGAACGAACGAACGAACGAACGAACGAACGAACGAACGAACGAACGAACGAACGAACGAACGAACGAACGAACGAACGAACGAACGAACGAACGAACGAACGAACGAACGAACGAACGAACGAACGAACGAACGAACGAACGAACGAACGAACGAACGAACGAACGAACGAACGAACGAACGAACGAACGAACGAACGAACGAACGAACGAACGAACGAACGAACGAACGAACGAACGAACGAACGAACGAACGAACGAACGAACGAACGAACGAACGAACGAACGAACGAACGAACGAACGAACGAACGAACGAACGAACGAACGAACGAACGAACGAACGAACGAACGAACGAACGAACGAACGAACGAACGAACGAACGAACGAACGAACGAACGAACGAACGAACGAACGAACGAACGAACGAACGAACGAACGAACGAACGAACGAACGAACGAACGAACGAACGAACGAACGAACGAACGAACGAACGAACGAACGAACGAACGAACGAACGAACGAACGAACGAACGAACGAACGAACGAACGAACGAACGAACGAACGAACGAACGAACGAACGAACGAACGAACGAACGAACGAACGAACGAACGAACGAACGAACGAACGAACGAACGAACGAACGAACGAACGAACGAACGAACGAACGAACGAACGAACGAACGAACGAACGAACGAACGAACGAACGAACGAACGAACGAACGAACTAACTAACTAACTAACTAAATAACTAACTAACTAACTAACTAACTAACCAACCAACCAACCAACTAACTTACTAACTATCCATGGCGTTCTGGCAAAATGTGGAATGTTTGCTTTTTGGCAAAATATGGAAGGTTTGCAACAATTAATTTCTTAAGATAGGACGGGTTAAAGGAACACCATTCTTGAACTAAGAGAGTTAATGGCATGTCAATGATGTCAGCTGGAGGTCCATTTCAGCCGGTCTACAATGTGGCGAATGCTCTTGATGATGCTCGTTATGTTTGCATAATGTTTACTGAGCAAACCAAATAATGCATCTAATTTAAGATACTGAGCAAACACAATAATAATTATAATTTATAAGTTGAGAAAATAAAATAATAAATATAATTTTAGATACCAAACAAAGAAAATAATAAATCTAATTTTAGATACTGAGCAAAAAAAATAAATAAATCTAAGTTTAGATACTGAGGTAGCATAGTAATCAATCTAATTTTATATACTAAAAAACACAATTTTAAAATATAATTTTCTACACTGAACAAACACAATAATAAATCGAGTTTTAAAAACTGTTGGGGTTGGAACTCTTCGCTGGCTTCTGAGGATGGGGACGGTGCGCTTATGGGAATGCCCCGAATGCTGTGATGTCGGTTCCTAAATCAATCAATCAATTAATAATTAAACACTGAAAACATAAAATAATAAATCTAATGTCAATTTCTGCAAACAAAAGTAATTAATCTAATTTTTTTAAAAACTAACTAAACAAACAAAAAGATCTAACCTCGGCATAGCCACCTCTGTAGCCACACTCTCCCATGAAACCCTTGGATGCCGACATGAATGATGCCAACTCCATCTGATCATATGGTGACCCAAGCTCCATCAATGTCTGCTTGAAGGAGAAAAAGGCAGCACCTTTGGCATAAATGTTATGTTGATAAACTTCATCAGCTAAGATGAAGAGCTTTTCTCGCTTGGCGAACTTGATAATTTCCTGGATGTTCTCCTTGGTGAGTACAGCACCTGTGGGATTACCAGGATTGATGATGACAATGGCTCTAGGCTGGCAATGTGGCCTGGCTTCAGCAATGGAACGCCCCAATTCTGTGACATCCAAAGACCATTTGTTCTTTTCATTCAGGTAATAGGGAATTGGATAGGCACCAAACTCTGAAATAGTCGCAGAGTACAGTGGATACTGAGGGATAGGGATCATAAATCCAGCTCGATCATTTCCTCCCTTGGCCGTCAAAAACAAAGTCATGACCGACTTGATAGCATCAAGAGCGCCTGTACTCATAACAATATGAGAAGAATCAGATGGGTAACCATCTCTCTCAGAGATGTACCTGGCGATGTCTTCTCTGATAAACTGCATCCCGCAGCTGTCAGAGTATGAACCAATGCTTTTGCCTTTACAGTTATCTAGAATCCTTCTAGCCTTGGCTTTTACATCTTCAGGGAATATTTCTAAGTTCAGCAGATCTGGATAAGTACATATAGCCAATACTTGGCGGATGAAAGTAATCGGTTTCTGACCCGTTGCATGACAGTCACCATTATTTGCTCTAACTACTAAGGGAAATGGTTTTTGAACGCCTGCATTCAGCTCCCTCTCTAACTCTGCTGCCCTGTTCACAATGGGGCCTCTAACTGCATACTGTAATTCTATAATGTTCGGGTTGAGAGTGCCCAGAGTCAACACGTGTTCGTCCAGCGTTCCCATAGTGTCCAGTATATGTCGAGGGCGTTCTGCAACAAACAAAAACAAAGCTTTAATCACTATATATGCAATTATACCACACATTTTCTTGTGGACTATTTTGGTGATGATATATAACCCTGTTTGATAATATGTCTAATCTAGTTATACTTCGGTGTGATGGTATCTTAACCCTGTTTGATAATATGTCTAGTCTAGTTATACTTCATCATCTTATTTTTTTTTTCCGCCGAGGAGAATGCGTCACGCTTAGGTGTGGCGGGACAGCCCCGGCAGCATCATAATTACACAAGTTAAAAAGGAATTAAAGAGCCCACATTATTTTTCTATCATTCTCTAAAAGCATAAACGTCCACCAGAAAATGATAGAAATGCAATAAACTTGAAAACAAGAGGAAAATACATTTTGACCACGCACGCCCCATCATTTCTGTAATGCTAGGTCTGAGAAAGCTTTGATGTCCAGATCAAAGTTAAAACCCAGACACCACGGCACCAGTCGGGGCGGGCGCTATCAAAGGTTGAAAACTCATTGTTTTCAGTACAAGGGACGAGAAAGACAAAGTGTGAAATCTAGGCTGGGGCCGACGGCGTTGATACATCGCGGGGCCAGTCAGTTGAGATTGACGTGTTAGTTTACAAGCCTGCGGTTGGAATAGACACCTAACACCTTAGTTCAACAGAACCCCGTGTGATCCACAGACGGCAATTTAATGCAGGCCTAACACCTATCTAAAAGTCCAGACTTTGTGGAGCCGGGACGTCTGTAATTGCCACCACAAAGGAGCAATTAGGACCAGATGCTTAACACCTCGCCGCAATACTACGGGGCAAAGTAGAAACCCATGGCTGACACATTCCGGCCAGCAACCGAGAAGGCTGGTGTTACCAACCTATTGGAATGTAATGACGCAACTGCATTGCCGCCAAAGCAGGTTTCATTGTTTCAGGCGTGGGGGGCATCGGTCAATTTGATTGACAGATGAAACTACCCTTCACAGGAAAGGAGGAGGGGTGAAAAGAATTTGGCACTTAATCCATCTAGATAAATCATCTTACATGGAAAAATAGGCGGAGTTAATGAAAAGGGGAATATTAATTAGCCAACCTGGAAACTAGCCAGGAATTGAATAGAATAAAACGACATGCATGGCCAGCAAGACTTCAGACGCAAATTCACAATAGCATTCTTAGGATACCTACTGGAGAAATATTAACATTTCGTTCTGTTGGACTTCTGTACGAAGTCGTATGACAGGATTTCCTAGCTATAACCCAGGTAAGACCATTACTCTGATTAGTTGTCTGCTAGTCTGAAGGCTTGTGTAGTTTCGTGTTCTGCATATTCTCCCAAACTTTACACTGGTGGATTTTCTTTGTACTTAATGTTCCAGTTCTAGCTTTACGATTTCACTGAGAACTATTTTCTTCTTTCATTCACCACTTGGTTGTCTGATTTGTTGTATGTGATAATTTGGAGAAATCCATTATCCAAGCTACATGAGCGTGTGGCTTATGCATGTACAGGAGATACATTTAGATTCATCCTGTATGATGTTAAACATTGGGGAGACTGACTACTTAGGAGAAATTCCTGAGAGCTCCCAGTCTCTTGATAGCGTCCAAATTAACGTTGATTATTTGGACCAACACTTTGAGTGCCTACCAAGATTATGGTGAAACCACTTGGTTTGAGGAATGGCACCAGTTCACCTTGTCTGCATGATGTCTGCATGAGGACAGACATGACTTAGGACATTCAATATCCCAGACAGATTCAGGGAAGGCATTTAATGTTCGACAGGACTGTGCGACCAGCCCTTCCGACAAGACAGTATGAATGAATCAGAAAGGGAAAGAGTAAGTGAGGTGAACTTATATGGGAAACACTCCATTACACAAATGTATATGAATATGTATGTTTTGAGCTATAGATGTTCTAAATAGTTTTATTAATATATACATATATATTTATTTATTTAGAACTGATATATGTTTATGTAACATGCCATCATCTATCATCATACCATCATATATTATGACTTGAATGTATGTTTATATGAATGTATAGACATATGTGTTTGAGATGTGTAGACGTAGATACTACCCATCTCCGTTCGTTTCATTCCAGATCTCGTAGGAGCAATGGACAGTCAACAACCCATATCAGGAAGTGACTTAGCCTTGTGAGGGACCAATTTGGACTCCTTCAATCTGACAGTGAACTGCGTCTCACTGGGGGAAGCATGACCTATGTGCTTCTGAGCTTTTCAGCCAGATGAGTTACGTATACCATAATATAATCATCATCACCATATGATCATCAATAGCAATAATAAACACAGTTGTTGTATTTTAAAACTCAATTTGTCCGTATAATTCTAAATGTTTATAAATGTTTGTGTAGCTTAATCAAGTACACACATTATTGTATCATTTAGTGGGGGTTCGCACATATTATCCAGAAGTGGGAATCTATGTCCGGGAGGTATCTTGCCTATGCAGTCATAAGTAACCAGATTACGTTGCATGTCTTAACTCCTCCTTTCTCACTTCTGGTGATACCAAGTACAGCCAAAACTATATAGATATATTCTATCTTCAACGAGCCACTTCTTGGCTGTTTTCTTGAGTATCAGGGACAGTGTCTTAAATCAGCATAAAAGACATTAGTTCCACGTTTTCTCTCTGGGATCTGGGTGGTAACTAGTCCCTTCTGACAGAGTTAGGGGATCTTAAACTGCATCCAGAACTAAACACCAGTAGAAGAAAATGATTTTGGCTGAGTGGTTGCCCATCTGGGATCTACCCCCAGCCAGTTGGTGACATATTGGGACGGCTCGTCCGCTATAGAATCCGGGAGTAAACCCTAAAGCCTAGTGGTCTGCTCGCCCGCTATAGAATACGGGAGTAAACCCTAGAAAACTTGGTTCGCTCGCAAGGAACGAACCTATTTCAAATCTGTTAGTCTGGTATTATTCTGGTCTTGCCCATGGATAGAACCTAGGTAATTCTCACTTACATTCTTAGCAGCATTAGTTAGTTATAATTTATTTCTAATGTAATAGCTTGCTTGATTGTAGGCAAGATTTTGACACATCAGGACTTCTCATCCATGATAGAATCAGAGAATAAATTCTAGACTATTGATTTTCATAAACCATTCTTTCATTCTTCACCCATTACATTTGCTAAGTATTAACTTAGGAATTTGTTTCTAGGGAAGTCTGTAGAATTTAAATAACTTGTTAAAAAGTTAATAATGGATAATATCATATGAGTTAATTTACATCATTCACCACTGTAGAATTAATGATCACATTAATTAGTGATATTAATTAGTTTATTGATGATTTACTTGATGATTTTTTGATTACATGCTTTATCATTTGATTTAATCATGAATAATTTGATAATTCTTAGTTAATTCAGTGTATGACGGACTGCTTTGCATCAACTTTCTCACTCTAATTCACTACTATCATTCTCATAGCAGTGTCTGTTCCTCTTGTCACTATCCTGCTCTAGCATAAATCTGACTAGCTCTCTGTAGGGTAATAATATAATTACTTACCTGAGTTTAAGCTGAGAAGAGATCATGGATGCACGCACAGATTTCTTAGAGTCCGCTAGAGGATGGGGCATAAGGCTCGGCTTAGTAGGAGAGAAGCTAGAACTATTTATTAGAGAAGAAATGGATTGGTGGGACAAAGAAGATGAGCAGATGATGAAAAGAGTTGCAGAATTAGAAGCAGATATGCGTCACAAAGCTGAAGAAGATGAGATGAAGAAGAAGCAAATTGAAATACTGAACGTGGAGGAATCTACCAGCTCGATTGAGGAAAAGCCAATCACTCAAGCCGAAACTCTGATAGAAAGCGGGGAAGCTGACCGTCACAAAGAAGAGGCATGCATTCCTTCGCAAATCCCCATGGCTCAGAAAAACAAAAACTTGCGCACAGAAAGGCAGATGCTTCCCTCGCCTATTCCTAAAAATATTAAAAATAAACGGAATAGGAATAAATGTACCAAGCGTTCGGTAAACAGTCACAAACGTGATAAATGTTTACACCGCAATGAAAGCGGATTAGCTGGCTTGGCAACCCAGCAATCTCAGGAGCTTCCTAAGACTTCCCAAAGGAGAAAAATCCAGGAGGAGGAGGACCTGAGGAAAACTATTAAAGAGATCGAAGGCGAGACCTTACCCGACTCTTTTATTCCCTTCAGTTCAGAGAAACTAGGAGTGGAAATGAATTCAACTGAGACCGGAATGGATGTAAAACAGGATTCCATTGTTTCTCACGGTGTGGCCACACAAGATGAAATAATTATCAGTTTGAATTACTTATCTCAGGTGGGATATGGCATTGAAAATGACATCCCACAACATTCACTTCTATTGGATTTGGAACAAGAAAACCAGACCAGGGAGAGAATACCTCAATTGGACTTGGCACAAGAGAGCCCAGCCATGGAGGACAAACAAGACACGGAGGAGAATTCTTACGATGTCAGTATCTTGGAGTCTTTCGAAAAGGAAACTCAAGATACACAAAGCATTCATGTAGGTTATACCACGGACTCTGATTCAGGGACGATAAACATGTCTGCTAACAACAAAGAAGAAAATACTTCTTTGGACAGGATGAAGGTAATGCCTATCATCAACACAGCTGAAGCTAACAGGGGATCACAAATGATGGACTCTGCAGCGGAACAAAACCGGAGCGGTTGGTATACTCAACACTCAGGACCTTGTTTACCTTTCACTTCAACCAATGTTGGATGGGGAGAACAGCTGTTTATGTATACTTCTACAAGGAGTGATACAAATTCACAGTTCTTGGGGAACAACATGATTTCTCAAAGCTGGACAACTTCTACTAGCCTTATACTTTCAAACACAGATTCAAAATGGAACTCTGTTGAAGAGGAACGCACCTGGATAAATAATTATCGAAGGAAGAAAACTCTTAAATCAAGAGGTAGTAAAATGACATCCTACCAAGAAAGAGGCAAGTACGAGTTGAATGCACATCATAAAATTATGATGTTTAGCAAATTTCCTGCCAAAAGGAGGAGATTAAAGGATTTTATTATGATCTTTGGCCGACGGAGGAAAAGAAAATGGAGCAACAGTACTGCGACCAATTCTTTTAAGAAAACACTGATGGCACTTCCTCTGCTTATAGGACAAGGGCCAGAAATTGAGTGGAAAATAACAGTCTCTCTGCGGCGCCGGAGAATCTTGTTATACATTTTGCAATTTCCCGGCTGGGAAAAAGTAAAACCTCCAGAGGACAGGACATTACCGATCAATAGCCTGGAAATCCGACACAACACCAGGAGCAAAGATTTGCAAGATTTATCCTGGGAGAATGGACATGGGATATTTCTTTTGACTCATAGAACATCCCACTGCCACAAAGAATATTGGGAATCCAGACTTGGAGGCAGTTGGAGAACGGAGAGAACTTAGATACATTCTTGAATGCTGCCGAGGCTCTGTTATAGGCTTCATTAATGAACCTACTTAAATTGGAGAGCTATGTGGCGGGACAGCCCCGGCAGCATCATAATTACACAAGTTAAAAAGGAATTAAAGAGCCCACATTATTTTTCTATCATTCTCTAAAAGCATAAACGTCCACCAGAAAATGATAGAAATGCAATAAACTTGAAAACAAGAGGAAAATACATTTTGACCACGCACGCCCCATCATTTCTGTAATGCTAGGTCTGAGAAAGCTTTGATGTCCAGATCAAAGTTAAAACCCAGACACCACGGCACCAGTCGGGGCGGGCGCTATCAAAGGTTGAAAACTCATTGTTTTCAGTACAAGGGACGAGAAAGACAAAGTGTGAAATCTAGGCTGGGGCCGACGGCGTTGATACATCGCGGGGCCAGTCAGTTGAGATTGACGTGTTAGTTTACAAGCCTGCGGTTGGAATAGACACCTAACACCTTAGTTCAACAGAACCCCGTGTGATCCACAGACGGCAATTTAATGCAGGCCTAACACCTATCTAAAAGTCCAGACTTTGTGGAGCCGGGACGTCTGTAATTGCCACCACAAAGGAGCAATTAGGACCAGATGCTTAACACCTCGCCGCAATACTACGGGGCAAAGTAGAAACCCATGGCTGACACATTCCGGCCAGCAACCGAGAAGGCTGGTGTTACCAACCTATTGGAATGTAATGACGCAACTGCATTGCCGCCAAAGCAGGTTTCATTGTTTCAGGCGTGGGGGGCATCGGTCAATTTGATTGACAGATGAAACTACCCTTCACAGGAAAGGAGGAGGGGTGAAAAGAATTTGGCACTTAATCCATCTAGATAAATCATCTTACATGGAAAAATAGGCGGAGTTAATGAAAAGGGGAATATTAATTAGCCAACCTGGAAACTAGCCAGGAATTGAATAGAATAAAACGACATGCATGGCCAGCAAGACTTCAGACGCAAATTCACAATAGCATTCTTAGGATACCTACTGGAGAAATATTAACATTTCGTTCTGTTGGACTTCTGTACGAAGTCGTATGACAGGATTTCCTAGCTATAACCCAGGTAAGACCATTACTCTGATTAGTTGTCTGCTAGTCTGAAGGCTTGTGTAGTTTCGTGTTCTGCATATTCTCCCAAACTTTACACTGGTGGATTTTCTTTGTACTTAATGTTCCAGTTCTAGCTTTACGATTTCACTGAGAACTATTTTCTTCTTTCATTCACCACTTGGTTGTCTGATTTGTTGTATGTGATAATTTGGAGAAATCCATTATCCAAGCTACATGAGCGTGTGGCTTATGCATGTACAGGAGATACATTTAGATTCATCCTGTATGATGTTAAACATTGGGGAGACTGACTACTTAGGAGAAATTCCTGAGAGCTCCCAGTCTCTTGATAGCGTCCAAATTAACGTTGATTATTTGGACCAACACTTTGAGTGCCTACCAAGATTATGGTGAAACCACTTGGTTTGAGGAATGGCACCAGTTCACCTTGTCTGCATGATGTCTGCATGAGGACAGACATGACTTAGGACATTCAATATCCCAGACAGATTCAGGGAAGGCATTTAATGTTCGACAGGACTGTGCGACCAGCCCTTCCGACAAGACAGTATGAATGAATCAGAAAGGGAAAGAGTAAGTGAGGTGAACTTATATGGGAAACACTCCATTACACAAATGTATATGAATATGTATGTTTTGAGCTATAGATGTTCTAAATAGTTTTATTAATATATACATATATATTTATTTATTTAGAACTGATATATGTTTATGTAACATGCCATCATCTATCATCATACCATCATATATTATGACTTGAATGTATGTTTATATGAATGTATAGACATATGTGTTTGAGATGTGTAGACGTAGATACTACCCATCTCCGTTCGTTTCATTCCAGATCTCGTAGGAGCAATGGACAGTCAACAACCCATATCAGGAAGTGACTTAGCCTTGTGAGGGACCAATTTGGACTCCTTCAATCTGACAGTGAACTGCGTCTCACTGGGGGAAGCATGACCTATGTGCTTCTGAGCTTTTCAGCCAGATGAGTTACGTATACCATAATATAATCATCATCACCATATGATCATCAATAGCAATAATAAACACAGTTGTTGTATTTTAAAACTCAATTTGTCCGTATAATTCTAAATGTTTATAAATGTTTGTGTAGCTTAATCAAGTACACACATTATTGTATCATTTAGTGGGGGTTCGCACATATTATCCAGAAGTGGGAATCTATGTCCGGGAGGTATCTTGCCTATGCAGTCATAAGTAACCAGATTACGTTGCATGTCTTAACTCCTCCTTTCTCACTTCTGGTGATACCAAGTACAGCCAAAACTATATAGATATATTCTATCTTCAACGAGCCACTTCTTGGCTGTTTTCTTGAGTATCAGGGACAGTGTCTTAAATCAGCATAAAAGACATTAGTTCCACGTTTTCTCTCTGGGATCTGGGTGGTAACTAGTCCCTTCTGACAGAGTTAGGGGATCTTAAACTGCATCCAGAACTAAACACCAGTAGAAGAAAATGATTTTGGCTGAGTGGTTGCCCATCTGGGATCTACCCCCAGCCAGTTGGTGACATATTGGGACGGCTCGTCCGCTATAGAATCCGGGAGTAAACCCTAAAGCCTAGTGGTCTGCTCGCCCGCTATAGAATACGGGAGTAAACCCTAGAAAACTTGGTTCGCTCGCAAGGAACGAACCTATTTCAAATCTGTTAGTCTGGTATTATTCTGGTCTTGCCCATGGATAGAACCTAGGTAATTCTCACTTACATTCTTAGCAGCATTAGTTAGTTATAATTTATTTCTAATGTAATAGCTTGCTTGATTGTAGGCAAGATTTTGACACATCAGGACTTCTCATCCATGATAGAATCAGAGAATAAATTCTAGACTATTGATTTTCATAAACCATTCTTTCATTCTTCACCCATTACATTTGCTAAGTATTAACTTAGGAATTTGTTTCTAGGGAAGTCTGTAGAATTTAAATAACTTGTTAAAAAGTTAATAATGGATAATATCATATGAGTTAATTTACATCATTCACCACTGTAGAATTAATGATCACATTAATTAGTGATATTAATTAGTTTATTGATGATTTACTTGATGATTTTTTGATTACATGCTTTATCATTTGATTTAATCATGAATAATTTGATAATTCTTAGTTAATTCAGTGTATGACGGACTGCTTTGCATCAACTTTCTCACTCTAATTCACTACTATCATTCTCATAGCAGTGTCTGTTCCTCTTGTCACTATCCTGCTCTAGCATAAATCTGACTAGCTCTCTGTAGGGTAATAATATAATTACTTACCTGAGTTTAAGCTGAGAAGAGATCATGGATGCACGCACAGATTTCTTAGAGTCCGCTAGAGGATGGGGCATAAGGCTCGGCTTAGTAGGAGAGAAGCTAGAACTATTTATTAGAGAAGAAATGGATTGGTGGGACAAAGAAGATGAGCAGATGATGAAAAGAGTTGCAGAATTAGAAGCAGATATGCGTCACAAAGCTGAAGAAGATGAGATGAAGAAGAAGCAAATTGAAATACTGAACGTGGAGGAATCTACCAGCTCGATTGAGGAAAAGCCAATCACTCAAGCCGAAACTCTGATAGAAAGCGGGGAAGCTGACCGTCACAAAGAAGAGGCATGCATTCCTTCGCAAATCCCCATGGCTCAGAAAAACAAAAACTTGCGCACAGAAAGGCAGATGCTTCCCTCGCCTATTCCTAAAAATATTAAAAATAAACGGAATAGGAATAAATGTACCAAGCGTTCGGTAAACAGTCACAAACGTGATAAATGTTTACACCGCAATGAAAGCGGATTAGCTGGCTTGGCAACCCAGCAATCTCAGGAGCTTCCTAAGACTTCCCAAAGGAGAAAAATCCAGGAGGAGGAGGACCTGAGGAAAACTATTAAAGAGATCGAAGGCGAGACCTTACCCGACTCTTTTATTCCCTTCAGTTCAGAGAAACTAGGAGTGGAAATGAATTCAACTGAGACCGGAATGGATGTAAAACAGGATTCCATTGTTTCTCACGGTGTGGCCACACAAGATGAAATAATTATCAGTTTGAATTACTTATCTCAGGTGGGATATGGCATTGAAAATGACATCCCACAACATTCACTTCTATTGGATTTGGAACAAGAAAACCAGACCAGGGAGAGAATACCTCAATTGGACTTGGCACAAGAGAGCCCAGCCATGGAGGACAAACAAGACACGGAGGAGAATTCTTACGATGTCAGTATCTTGGAGTCTTTCGAAAAGGAAACTCAAGATACACAAAGCATTCATGTAGGTTATACCACGGACTCTGATTCAGGGACGATAAACATGTCTGCTAACAACAAAGAAGAAAATACTTCTTTGGACAGGATGAAGGTAATGCCTATCATCAACACAGCTGAAGCTAACAGGGGATCACAAATGATGGACTCTGCAGCGGAACAAAACCGGAGCGGTTGGTATACTCAACACTCAGGACCTTGTTTACCTTTCACTTCAACCAATGTTGGATGGGGAGAACAGCTGTTTATGTATACTTCTACAAGGAGTGATACAAATTCACAGTTCTTGGGGAACAACATGATTTCTCAAAGCTGGACAACTTCTACTAGCCTTATACTTTCAAACACAGATTCAAAATGGAACTCTGTTGAAGAGGAACGCACCTGGATAAATAATTATCGAAGGAAGAAAACTCTTAAATCAAGAGGTAGTAAAATGACATCCTACCAAGAAAGAGGCAAGTACGAGTTGAATGCACATCATAAAATTATGATGTTTAGCAAATTTCCTGCCAAAAGGAGGAGATTAAAGGATTTTATTATGATCTTTGGCCGACGGAGGAAAAGAAAATGGAGCAACAGTACTGCGACCAATTCTTTTAAGAAAACACTGATGGCACTTCCTCTGCTTATAGGACAAGGGCCAGAAATTGAGTGGAAAATAACAGTCTCTCTGCGGCGCCGGAGAATCTTGTTATACATTTTGCAATTTCCCGGCTGGGAAAAAGTAAAACCTCCAGAGGACAGGACATTACCGATCAATAGCCTGGAAATCCGACACAACACCAGGAGCAAAGATTTGCAAGATTTATCCTGGGAGAATGGACATGGGATATTTCTTTTGACTCATAGAACATCCCACTGCCACAAAGAATATTGGGAATCCAGACTTGGAGGCAGTTGGAGAACGGAGAGAACTTAGATACATTCTTGAATGCTGCCGAGGCTCTGTTATAGGCTTCATTAATGAACCTACTTAAATTGGAGAGCTATGTGGCGGGACAGCCCCGGCAGCATCATAATTACACAAGTTAAAAAGGAATTAAAGAGCCCACATTATTTTTCTATCATTCTCTAAAAGCATAAACGTCCACCAGAAAATGATAGAAATGCAATAAACTTGAAAACAAGAGGAAAATACATTTTGACCACGCACGCCCCATCATTTCTGTAATGCTAGGTCTGAGAAAGCTTTGATGTCCAGATCAAAGTTAAAACCCAGACACCACGGCACCAGTCGGGGCGGGCGCTATCAAAGGTTGAAAACTCATTGTTTTCAGTACAAGGGACGAGAAAGACAAAGTGTGAAATCTAGGCTGGGGCCGACGGCGTTGATACATCGCGGGGCCAGTCAGTTGAGATTGACGTGTTAGTTTACAAGCCTGCGGTTGGAATAGACACCTAACACCTTAGTTCAACAGAACCCCGTGTGATCCACAGACGGCAATTTAATGCAGGCCTAACACCTATCTAAAAGTCCAGACTTTGTGGAGCCGGGACGTCTGTAATTGCCACCACAAAGGAGCAATTAGGACCAGATGCTTAACACCTCGCCGCAATACTACGGGGCAAAGTAGAAACCCATGGCTGACACATTCCGGCCAGCAACCGAGAAGGCTGGTGTTACCAACCTATTGGAATGTAATGACGCAACTGCATTGCCGCCAAAGCAGGTTTCATTGTTTCAGGCGTGGGGGGCATCGGTCAATTTGATTGACAGATGAAACTACCCTTCACAGGAAAGGAGGAGGGGTGAAAAGAATTTGGCACTTAATCCATCTAGATAAATCATCTTACATGGAAAAATAGGCGGAGTTAATGAAAAGGGGAATATTAATTAGCCAACCTGGAAACTAGCCAGGAATTGAATAGAATAAAACGACATGCATGGCCAGCAAGACTTCAGACGCAAATTCACAATAGCATTCTTAGGATACCTACTGGAGAAATATTAACATTTCGTTCTGTTGGACTTCTGTACGAAGTCGTATGACAGGATTTCCTAGCTATAACCCAGGTAAGACCATTACTCTGATTAGTTGTCTGCTAGTCTGAAGGCTTGTGTAGTTTCGTGTTCTGCATATTCTCCCAAACTTTACACTGGTGGATTTTCTTTGTACTTAATGTTCCAGTTCTAGCTTTACGATTTCACTGAGAACTATTTTCTTCTTTCATTCACCACTTGGTTGTCTGATTTGTTGTATGTGATAATTTGGAGAAATCCATTATCCAAGCTACATGAGCGTGTGGCTTATGCATGTACAGGAGATACATTTAGATTCATCCTGTATGATGTTAAACATTGGGGAGACTGACTACTTAGGAGAAATTCCTGAGAGCTCCCAGTCTCTTGATAGCGTCCAAATTAACGTTGATTATTTGGACCAACACTTTGAGTGCCTACCAAGATTATGGTGAAACCACTTGGTTTGAGGAATGGCACCAGTTCACCTTGTCTGCATGATGTCTGCATGAGGACAGACATGACTTAGGACATTCAATATCCCAGACAGATTCAGGGAAGGCATTTAATGTTCGACAGGACTGTGCGACCAGCCCTTCCGACAAGACAGTATGAATGAATCAGAAAGGGAAAGAGTAAGTGAGGTGAACTTATATGGGAAACACTCCATTACACAAATGTATATGAATATGTATGTTTTGAGCTATAGATGTTCTAAATAGTTTTATTAATATATACATATATATTTATTTATTTAGAACTGATATATGTTTATGTAACATGCCATCATCTATCATCATACCATCATATATTATGACTTGAATGTATGTTTATATGAATGTATAGACATATGTGTTTGAGATGTGTAGACGTAGATACTACCCATCTCCGTTCGTTTCATTCCAGATCTCGTAGGAGCAATGGACAGTCAACAACCCATATCAGGAAGTGACTTAGCCTTGTGAGGGACCAATTTGGACTCCTTCAATCTGACAGTGAACTGCGTCTCACTGGGGGAAGCATGACCTATGTGCTTCTGAGCTTTTCAGCCAGATGAGTTACGTATACCATAATATAATCATCATCACCATATGATCATCAATAGCAATAATAAACACAGTTGTTGTATTTTAAAACTCAATTTGTCCGTATAATTCTAAATGTTTATAAATGTTTGTGTAGCTTAATCAAGTACACACATTATTGTATCATTTAGTGGGGGTTCGCACATATTATCCAGAAGTGGGAATCTATGTCCGGGAGGTATCTTGCCTATGCAGTCATAAGTAACCAGATTACGTTGCATGTCTTAACTCCTCCTTTCTCACTTCTGGTGATACCAAGTACAGCCAAAACTATATAGATATATTCTATCTTCAACGAGCCACTTCTTGGCTGTTTTCTTGAGTATCAGGGACAGTGTCTTAAATCAGCATAAAAGACATTAGTTCCACGTTTTCTCTCTGGGATCTGGGTGGTAACTAGTCCCTTCTGACAGAGTTAGGGGATCTTAAACTGCATCCAGAACTAAACACCAGTAGAAGAAAATGATTTTGGCTGAGTGGTTGCCCATCTGGGATCTACCCCCAGCCAGTTGGTGACATATTATGCGGCTCTCTGAATCAAACATCTTTGACATGTATCTGTGCAAGACTTTCATTTCCTTTAGACAGATTCCATTCAAGAAATCGGAACTAATATTCTCATTTTCTAAAAATCTTGCCAAGGCAGTAACTTCAAGACCTACTCTTCACGATTTCTAACTGCAATGGGATTTTTGACGCGTGCAAAGGTTGAGTAATGAAACTTTTTTTTTTCGCATATCCTTTTTACAGGACATCGCTGTCAACAGCAGCATCTTTCAGCTGTCTGTTGATTCCTTGGCAAGATTACGCTCAGTAGTTTAGTAATGAAACTACAGAAGAAAAAAAATCATTAACGATCAACATGCAAGACACGTGAAAACAATGAAATATATTATTGCCTGGCATATTTCGCTGCATTCAGGTAAATACTGCAGATGTATGTGCTCAAATTGAGTGAGACATTTGCAAATGGCAGTTTCAGCCAATTTTATGCAATCTGAAAGAGTTCGTTTTAAATTTGAAATTACCTCGGGGATAGCAAATGCTCCACATTCGAGCAATACCTATGACTACGTGCTTTAATTGTTTCAGCTAAAGTATTATTAATTTATTCGCATCATGTGATATATAAGTCTGAAGTATGCACCTGACGAGATGTAGTGAAAGTGAAATATGTCAGGCAATAAATCGTGCACCATATTGTTTGTGGCTTCTGTTTTTAAATTTTCTATGAGGATACATTGTTTTGAAATATATTGTCCTGAGGATCTCACCAAAGTATAACTTTCCCTGGGAGAGCCAGGCTCTTTGGGGAGCCATCAACGCTTACGCCAGCTGGCAAGGCACACGAAGGCAGGTGTATTGATTCGGATTACCAGCTGGAACCAACAGCTGCTTTACTGCCGAGAAAATGAACTAGAGTCTTCAGAATAATTTTGTAAGATGACCTTCACTTATTCTCCCTTATCCGAGAAAATCAAGCATCCAATCTAACTACCCATGAGGCCATGGGTACGTGATTCAATTATACAATCTGGCAACAATGGTCTATTAATGAACGGCCACGTTATTCAAGCAGAAGAAGGACTTTGTGGTTTTATGAACATGTCAAATAACAGTAAATCTGGCATTGCGACAGGCCATAAACTTGCTAAATATGCTATAGTTTTCCCCTGTCTTCCACATGGACATACAAAAATTCACGTGTTACACCTATACTATCGTGGTTAGGTTTCCTCCATTTGATTCATCATCATCATCATCATCATCATCATCATCATCATCATCATCATCATCATCATCATCATCATCATCATCATCATCATCATCATCATCACATCATCATCATCATCATCATCATCATCATCATCATCATCATCATCATCATCATCATCATCATCATCATATCATCATCATCATCATCATCATCATCATCATCATCATCATCATCATCTTCCACATTTGCCGTCAAGCGAACGATGGGTGGCATTGGGTAGTGTCATTCCGTGTGATTGTACAATGTCTTTGTTGTCGTCAATCCATTTTCTTCTTGGTCGCCCTCTTGGTCTCATCGCGGATTATTTTTGATGTAAGGCCAGTGATGGTAGTTGATAGTTTTGCATTCTAACGAGATGGTGAAACCACTTAATCTTCTGTCTTTCAATAAATGTGGCACAAGGTGTTGATCCCACCATCTGTCTGATAACAACATTTCTTATTTAGTCTCGGATTGTTAAGTTGGCAGCTCTCCTCAAACATCTTATCTCACAGGTGTTGATTTTGCAAAAGTGTGATTTGGATTAAGTCCAAGTTTGAGATTAATAGCATTGGGTTGGTGTGAATATGTTGTTTATTATCTGTCTTTTTGCGGACATGGGTATATTTGGATGTTTAGTTTAGTTTAGTTTAGTTTAGTCGACGAATCAACATCACGGCACAAGATTATAACCCATAAATGCTCCGTTCTACTCCTAACTCAAGCCTGAATCCGGAAAATCTCAGCTCAGTGCACGAACTTCGTAGCACCGGCGAGGATCATGAAATACTTTGGGTAGACTTTTAACTCGAAATTTTGCCCGGGCAGCGCCGTTAGGGTACTCCTTTTCGATTTCCAACTGGAAAGGGATTTTTTTACGTGCGCAACAATACACGCGGGCGTCCGATCTCACTACCCAGAGACCAGGGGAAATTTTTTTACTAGAAGTAGTTATTAACAATCCTTCATCTATGGGTTCTCCACACCTTATGGCGGTATTTGTTACATGGTGCCAGCTTCGTATTTTACCAACCAATCGACACCGGGTCTGCGATGTGGCCAATATAAATCCGGCCATCTTTAGTTCCCAGACCATTTTCCGGTACCCATTTAGGCTGAGCTCACCGGAGAGCCCAGTTCAGTTTTTTTTTTTAAATCCACACCTCGAGAGGGGAAGCGAATACATGACCACAAGGTCGGTAGGCAAGCTTGCTAGCCACTAGGCTAAGGTATCCCCCACGATTTAGAGGCAACTCGGTCAACGACGTTTGTTTTCTGTTGCCTCGCTTGTGATGAGAAGAAAGCCATTGGAGAGCATCGTAACAACTGGAAAGATCAATGGAAAAAGAGGCAGAGGCAAACCAATGATAAATACGTCTAGATAGACAGAGACGGTGGCGTGGAGGAATATCATCAGCAGAGTTGATCCAGAACACCAAAGACAAGAGATCTGTGGAGAGACATGAACGCTTACACCAGCTATCATGGCACATGATGATGATGATAATGATGATGATGATGGTGACGATGATGATGATGATGAGGATGATGATTCCTCGCATGTCGTCTCATGTCTGTCACACTTCCTTTTCTTCTATGATCACCACTGAACACTTTTGGTTATTTTATCTTATGTATAATATAATACATCTTAGCTGGTTCACTGTTAAATTTAAAAATAAATTTCTGACTTGGAACTGTCACAAAAACTAACATAGTAAAACATACATCTGTCGCAGAAACTAACGTAGTAAAACGTTAATATGTCGTAAAAATTAACATAGTGAAGCATGCATCTGTTAAATAAACTACTATAGTAAAACATACATCTGTAGCAAATACTAACATAGTAAAACGTTAATTTGTTGCATGAACTAACATAGTCAAAAGTACATCTGTCGCAAAAACTAACATAGTAAAACATACATCTGTTGCAAAAACTAACATAGTCAAACATACAGCTGTACCTGTCCCTGCTATCAGCACAACACATGAACGAGTCACTCTGCTTTGTTGTGACCCAAAGTCCAACAACACGAGGAAAATGTCAGCTGACGGGAGATAATTCAGAATAGTTTGATGTGTTGGGTCTGCACATCTGAAAGGTCGTCGCGTAAAGTAAACCGAATAGATGATCTCAGTTTCTCGGTTCCATTCCAGAAGAGAAGAGAAGAGACTTCACAAAGCAAGAAAGAAAGAAAGAAAGAAAGAAGAAAGATGGAAAGAAAGAAAGAAAGAAAGAAAGAAAGAAAGAAAGAAAGAAAGTTTTATGTTAGCAGCCGACAGTTCATTTTTTTAGCATAGCCACAACCACAGGACTGTCGGACACGCCCGCAAATAACATCGCAAGTGCTTGCTCGTGGTAATATGTGCACATACTCACACATATAAGCGCGCGCTACACACACAGACAGACACACACAACACACACAGACACACAGACAGCCAGACACACTCACACACACACAAACACATACACACATACACACCACACAGACAAACAGATTATCAACCCCAGCATTTTTTTGGTGTTATGATTCCTTGGCAAGTAAAAGTTCAGTAGTTTGCCATTGGCTAAAGGCTTGCGAATGCGATTTGTGAGCCGCTTACCTGCGTTCGAAACACCGCTGCGACCGATTTGGCAGCAGACCGCGTCGCGTTGGTTCTTAACATGTTGGTATGGGAGCCAGTAATTCAGAAATGTTTAAAGTACTTCAACCACGTAGAGCGACACGCCTTGTTAAAGATGTGCTGCAGAGAAAAGAAGAGGAGTAACGTAGAAGAGGAAGGCAATTTTATATATAGGGTACACAATCAAGAAATGACTAGATGAAGACTCTATGGGTGCATCTTGAAGACCCACTAAAGAAGGTTTGGAGACTCACTGCCCCCGAATTTGAAAGCGAAGACCACATTCCGTGTTAAAAGCCCATCTAAATGTTATATGGGCATCCGAGGAAAGACCAGATTGACACATAATCAGACTGCTACTTATATATATGCGTATATATATATATATATATATATATATATATATATATATATATATATATATATATATATATATATATATATATATATATATATATATATATATATATATATATATATATATATATATATATATATATATATATATATATATATATATATATATATATATATATATATATATATATATATTGGGATCTTAGCTGGTTGTTGAAGATAAGTACAGAGCACGTATGGGAATGTCTTGAGTGCTGTAATGTCGGTTTTTGACTCAACTCAATGTCTTTTATGCATGTTTGGATGGCACGATTGTTGACCCTTGTTTCTGATAACCAGCTAGCACAAGATTAGTAATGTAGTCCGCAGTACACATGCCGTCTTTACTTAAAGAAACCTCTATAACTCGCTATAGAACTAGCCGGGTCGTACTCGGAAATATACTCGCCATGTGAACTAAACCTAGAAAAACAGGCTAAGTTAATGAACATAAACATGTTTCCATTATCTTTCCTGAAGTTGTAGACATCAGCTGGCAGCAGTAAACGACCGAACGAACGGACGAACGAATGAACGGAGGCACTAACATATACACGAAAAAAAAACGAAAGAATGAATTATACTCTCTGGCAGTATGTATACACTTGTCCTCATTTGCAGACGACAGGTTCGGGTACCACTGTACCTATAGCCTGTAAGTGTTTTATTGTGTAGTACCTGCTCCTATCTGTAATGCTTTTCTTCACTTCTATGAACGCCTATCAATACCTGCGAATTTATTTCTCATGTTATTTACTCTATGGGTAACGAACTGACTAAACATCCAATAAAAGCTGTATTTACACTCAGAACTTCACATTAAAGACTCAAATAAAAGACTTATTTACACTCAGAACTTCCCATTAATGACTCAAATTAAAGCCATATTTACACTTAGAGCTTCACATTAATGACTCCAATAAAATCCCCATTTACACTCCGAACTTCACATTAATGACTCCAATAAAAACTAGTCACACTCAGACCTCCAGGTTAATGACTTCAATAAAAGTTTACTTATTTTCAGGCTAGTTAAATTTCCGTCAGTTTTCAGTAGAAGCAAGTTTCCTTGATGCCAGATGTTGTTCATGTCCGCTACTATAAGTTGGGCAGGACTGTACTACTAGGTTCCTGGTCATCATGAGACTGTCACCACAGAGATCCGACGTACCAACCTTTAACCTGTGACATTTTGATTGACATGTCAATATGTGTCCGATTCTAAATGGTAAATGATGACAGGATTGGACTTTGAAAGCTCAAGATACGCATCATTTCAGACTGGTTGAGTCGATCAGCCGTTATGGTGTCCGCTTCAAGCACAACCAGATCAGGTTCGTCTCGTACACTCATTGGATTTTGCACAAAATAAGCAAGTGGATTGGAAATCCTAATTTTCCCCCTTCCCTCACAGTATATGGGGTAGTGAATCAGACGTCTATCCTTCTCCGACAAGGGCGAAATTCTCGGGGGGAGGGGGGGGGGGTGAACGTGGGCACGTTATACATCACTCATCAGTTTGAAAACAAAAACACAATAGTTCGAATAGCCGCAGCAAAGGCAAAATTGTCCAAATTAAGAAAGCTACTATAACAGTAGTACAGGTGATATGATAAGGCTGTGTGTGTGGAAGGCTCGTGTCGATATAGTGGACAAGTCTCGTCTGTTATATAAACATGCGTTTATTAGTTGAAATCATACATCTTCAAACTAGTGATGGTAAACACGGACATCTTTCCTGTTCTCCTAGTTGAATCCCCAGTCCCCAGTGACGTGTGTGCAAGCCCTGGATACGTCTACCCATTCGTGCATACACGTTCTCTAACTATGATTTCCCACTAGTTAATGAATGCGCAGCATTCATTAACTCTCCACTCCTAAGCTAACTCCCTTTACTGTTATATATACTTCCCCTTCTTCAAGGAGACTTTTTCCCTGAAAAAGTCTCAATCCCAACTCTTAACCACTTTACTCTACGATTCTATACCACAGCTGCCCAACAATTCCATATATTTCCTAACTCAAATCTCACCCTCCTATTTCATCATAGCCAAATGCTAAGACATACATACAATATCAACAATGCAAAGCTCTCTACAAAATCTGTTATAAAGTTCTCCACAAAAACTCTCTACAAAACTCTCTATAAGCGAACTGCTTTTAAAGTGTCCATCTAAATTATGATTGACAAAAATTGAAGATATTTCCCTTATCTTTTTCTCACTTATTCACTTTCTCGCTATTCCAGGATAGACAGAAAAGTTTAGTTAAGTTGGTTAGGTGCGCACCTAAAAAAAATAGAAAGTAAGGAAAAAGTAAGAAGTAATCACATTTCTCTTCCCATGCATTCTCAAAACTTTATAAAAATAAAGTTTCTAAAATTTATCTTCATTTCCGTCAATAATAATTGTTGTTATCAAAAAGTTGATCCAAAACTACAACCCTTTTGTATTATTCACCTCGTCAAATTCAACCTTTCCTTCAATACCTCCAAACTATTAGTATACTGTTACGTACAGTCTTCTTCTTCCAGTGTCCACTTATTTAAATGCCAAAATTCAACCTGGCATTCCCCCCCCCCCCATATTCTCCCATTAAACGCTGTTCAACCCAGCTCCTATTTCAATCCACGTATTTGCAATACAACCCGTCTAATGTAGTCCCTAATTCAATCCCCCATTTTAACTCTTTCTAAGCTACATGTAATTATCAATTGTTGCTGATACCCCCAGCCACTTTTAAATATACTCCTCCATTACAACATACTGAGTCCCTTCGCTAATCACCACAACTTCCCCCTTAACTCAATCATGTTTCACCCTCAATTTCTATTTATAAACGTTATATACGTTAAACAACTCAACTTTAAGTCGTCTGTTTCACATTTTCTGTAAGTTCCCAAAAACAAGTCTTCATTTTTCCCATAACTTAACGTCAAGCTAGGAAACATTTTAAACACACCCAGGATAACTCATTAAAAGCAAAGTTAAATTTTCCTCACATTTTATAAAGAACAATTGAAGTCAAACAACAGACTAAACAATATCAACCCCCTCATTCTTTGACATCTTCTTTATCCCCACACATTAACCAAATTAAACATATGTGATGAAATGAAAGACCATATATATAGATGCATATTATGACTACTAATCAATTATTTTCCGTCTAAGAAAAACTCAACACTTCAACTTAAAAATCAAAATGATAATAAAGCACATATCAATAAGTCTTAACTTACTACAACATTATGTCTACTCATCCCGACAACTCTTGACTAAGTTATTTGTCAACTTCCTTCCTTAGAAATTCAGAAATACCGTGTCTAACTTCTTCTTCTATCTGCAATCTGCAGAATATTCTACCACGCTATTTATCCCTTCTCCATTTTCTTAATAGCTTCAAATTTTTTTCTATAAGTGCAATATCTGCATCAATGTCGTCATCCTCCTGAGGAGAACTATCTTCTTTCATATCAGCATCTTCATCAGTTTCTGACTTTTCATCCATCTCTTGTTCCGCATCTGTATAGCCATTACTAGCAACCGCTAATCTCTTCCTTTCTAAATCCAATCTAATTTTTCTGTCTTGACGTCTTAATAAATTTTCAAACAGTGGCATATCTTCATCACTTGAAGAATTCACTCTAAACTTCCTTTGCCTCTTAATTTCTTTTTCTTTCTGTCTATCTAACTTTCTTTTTACTGCCTGTCTTGTATTCATAAATGGAGCTTCTATTTCTTCCTTGATTGATTCTTCACTATTATAACCGTCATACGTGTTGTTTTCCTCTGTCATGACTGTTTTTGGTATTGTTTCTTCTTGTTCAGCCGTAGTAGATGCTGTTGTTACTTGTTTCCCATTCTCTATAGGTATTGGATATTCCGTTTGTCTGACAATCTGTCCATCTGACAATATTTCTTCTGAATAATAATAATAATTATTATTCTCTGCATCTTTTTCCTCATTATCCCGTCTTAAGTGCTCTACATGTGAACGTGCAACATGCCCTGTAACTTGATTCTTAATAGTATATGATACTGGACCCTTTTTTTCTAAAATATAATATCCCGGCACCCAATGAGCATCAAACTTAGAATTTTTCCTATGTTTTTTGTAATAAACTCTATCACCTATGTTGAACTCTTGTAAGTGTGCATTTTTATTTGTGTATTTCTTCTGTCTTTCTCGAGCCTTAATTATATTATTTCTTAAACGTATATGTGCTTTGTGCATTTCTTGCAACCTTGTTTCCTGAAAATCTTCCCCCATATATTTTCTCCTAGGCTTTAATAAATTGTCAATTGGTAATATTGGTTCTCTCCCATGTACTAGGTAAAATGGTGAGAAACCTGTTCCTTCATTTTGGTGTGTACGGATCGCCCCTAATGCTATTCCCAAATAAAGATGCCAATCCATATCGTGTTCTTCTACATTTTTCGCTAGTATGTTGTATAATGTCCTATGTTGTCGCTCATTTTTGGCATTCGAAGATGGTCTGTAATATGAAGTCTTAATGTGTTTTATATTCAAATCTTTTACCAATTTCTCAAACTTTCTATTTACAAATTCTTTCCCATTGTCTGTAAGTATTATTTGTGGACACCCAAACCTTGGTATAAATTCTTGTAACAGCATATTTATAACTGAATCAGCACTCTTGTCTGGAATTGGATAAACTTCCGGCCAAAGACTATATGAATCTACGATATGTAGTAGGTATACGTTTCCCGATAATGTTTTTGGATGAGGACCTGAAATATCCAAACTTACTTTCTGCATTGGAAATTGAGGAATATCGGTATCTTGTAAGGGACATTTAATTATCTTCATGTTTCTTAACCTACACTTTTCACATGCTTCAACATATTCATATACACTTTTAAATAAATTCGGCCAGTAATATTTACTGCTAATAGACTTAACTAACTTATCTCGTCCAAAATGACCATTATTATCATGATATGCCTTTAAAACTTCTCGTTCTAAATGTTTCGGAATATATTTTCTTAATCCCTCACCTTTTTCACTGATATAATATAATTGATTGTCTTCTTGTAGCTCTACACATTTTCTTTTAAAACTATTTTCCCCTGTTTCTTTCAGTTTTCTTTTTATCTGTACTATTTTTGGATCTAATTCTTGTTCATCTTTCATATTAAATTGTGATAAACGTGGGTCTTCCGCTCAGGTTCAGACTCTTGATCCGACGGTAAACTATCAAAGTCTTCTCTATTTATTATGGCAGAATCTAATATATTTACTTGCCAGTTTCGATCGTCTATTTCTGGTTCTCCTTCATCTTCTGTGTTTCCTGATGACTGTGGATACGGGATTCTAGACAATAGATCGGCGCATGTATTATGTTTTCCTGAAACATATTCCACTTTAGCATTGTATCCCTGTAGATTCAATGCCCACGTTTGTATTTTCCTATTTTGTATTGGTGCTTCTAATATAGACTTTAATGGCATGTGATCAGTTCTAATAATGAAATTGGCGTTATGTAAGTAGTAATTTAGTTTTTGAAGAGCGTAGTGTATAGCATAAGCTTCTTTCTCAATAATCGGCCATTTCCTTTGAGACTTGCTAAGTTTATGAGACAAGAAATAGATTGGCCTTTCATTTTTAACCCCTGGTATTCCAGATTCTTTTCCTTCATATGGTTGAACCAAACACGCTCCTATAACATTATCCGAAGCATCTGTATATAATATTAACTGTTTATTCAAGTCTGGATGTGTCAATAGTGGTACCACTGTTAAGCTATTTTTTAAAAACTCGAACGCTTTTTGACATTCATCATCCCACTTAAATCTAGCGTATTTGCCCGTTAAATTAGTAATTGGTTCTGCAATCTTCGAAAACGCTGGGACAAACCGCCTATAATACCCACAAGTTCCTATAAACGCACGCACTTCCTTTATGTTAGTTGGAGTAGGTAATTCTTTAATAGCCTTTATCTTGTCTTGGTCTGGTTTGATTCCTTCTCTATTTATAATATACCCTAAATATTTTGTTTCTGTTTTTAAAAACTGGCACTTACTAAGCTTCAATTTAACATCATGTATTCTTAATCTGTCAAATACTAATCTAATATGTTTTAAATGATCATCCACATCTCCTCCTGTAAATATCAGAATGTCGTCTATGTATGCTAATGCAAACTTTTGCATACCCTCTAATACCTCATTTATTAAGAGCATGTAGTGAGACGGAGCAGTTCGAACCCCGAATGGCATACGTAAGAATTCGTAAGACCCCATATGAGTACAAAAAGCACTCTTCTTTTGAGCGTCTTCCGACATCGGGATACACCAGAATCCTGACCTTGCGTCTAGCGTCGTGAAGAATGTGGAGCCATTAAGCAACCCCAAAATATCATCAATCACCGGGAGTGGGTACGCTACATTCTTAGTGATTTTGTTCAACGCCCGATAGTCACAACAGAACCTACTCGAACCATCAGGTTTGGCCACGATTACGACCGGAGATGACCATTCTGACTTTGATCTTGTTATTATCCCTGCTTTCAACATATCTTCTATTGCCTTTTCAACAACTTCCCTATTTCTTAATGGAGTTCTATATGGTTTTAAACTAATTGGTGGATGGTCTCCCGTATCTATCTCCATTGT
Source organism: Cepaea hortensis (assembly GCA_963921405.1). Taxonomy (NCBI): domain Eukaryota; kingdom Metazoa; phylum Mollusca; class Gastropoda; order Stylommatophora; family Helicidae; genus Cepaea; species Cepaea hortensis. Next base: position 84,828,779 of record OY992887.1, read on the forward strand.
AACTGTTTTTGTCCTACCCAATTCTAAATCACTAACTGCAAAAACGTCTTGATTTTCTTTCACCAATTTTTCTAATACTTCTCTATTCTCCGGTAGAGCTTTTAATTGTGACAACAATTCTTGTTCTCTTGTCTTTTTGTCAACTGTATTTATTTGAGATGGATGTTTCTTAAATGTATGGATCAATTCATCATTTCGTCTTTTCCAGCTTCTTTTATACTTATTTCTGACATTATTTCTAATCATGGGAGTTTCTGAATAACTATTTCCCAATATGTTTCCTTTTTCTATAGTTAACATGTTATTCTCACTATACTCTACTTTAGCGATTACACAACCTCTATATAATGTAATATTTTTTCCTGTATTATTTAGGAGCATCACTGGAAAGCTGAGATGTTTATCTAGTACTATTAACCCATCGGTGACTTCTAAGCCAGGTTCCTGTATTATTTCTCTCTCTAATTCCGTTATTTTAACTGTTTGTCCAACCGAAAAGTACGGATTTTTTTTTATTTTTGCCTGTATTAAATTAACCGTTTGTGGTTTCAAATTCATGGTCGTTTTGACTCTAACTAGTGTCGACACATGCATATCCTCTTCTAAATCTACGTAAACACCTTGGAATTTTAATTTATGCAAATCAAAAAAAAGTCTCACCCCATTTTCCAATAAAAAATCTCTACCCAATATCATATTTCTATTTAAATCCTTGACCACATGGAACGTATGCCTAACATTTATCCCTCCTAATTTAAAATTTATCATCGTTTGTCCAAGCACTTCTAATTTGTGTCCAGTTAACGAATGAAGATTCTCCTGAATTCTAAATATTTTACAATTTTTTAACATTCGATATAAAAATGTTTCTTTAATCACGCTAACTTGCGCTCCCGAGTCAACTAATGTTCTAACTTTATATTTCCCTATTTCTATTATACATGAGCTAGGATCAACCATATTTAGTGACAACTGTTTTATCTCAACTTGGGGAGATAACTTCTTATGTTTTTTATTTCTAAATGTCCTATTATACTCATCATTTGGGTTTTTAATACATTGATTCATCTTTTGGACCTTACTATCTTCCCCCCTACTGCCGATCCTGTTCAGTAAGCGGGATGCCAATTTCCCTGATTTCCTGACCTTCTAAAATTTCTCTGCACTTCTCCATAATTCCCACTTCCTGATCTACTATTTGTAGTTCTATTCTGTGTACTATTCTGAGCACCTCTATTATTTTGTGTATTCGATGGGACACGTCTGTTACCACAGAAGCGAAAAATGTGCCCACGTTGGTGGCATCCCCAACAAACCACATTTGTGTTATTTGTGTTACCCACCATGTTTCTTACAGTATTTCTCACTTGTCCTTCTCTACCTTGATTATATACGTTACTGTTTCCTTGTACCATCTGTATTTCTCCTCGTCTTCCTCTCCATCCATGTCTATACTGTCCTATTTCCATAGGTTCTTCAATTCTATCTTCCGAACTACTACCTAACTCTCGTCCTACCCTCAATCTAAACCTTCTCCTCAAGCTTTCTTCTTGTATAGCGATATCTACCGCTTGTGACAACCTTGCAGGATTCTCTCTCAATAATTTAAATTTCAGTCCATCTGACCTAATCCCATCAACAAAAATCCCCACCAACATCCGTTCCACTTCTTCAGCTCGTACATTCTGTCCCAAAAATGACTCTTCAGCTAAATTGATTAATCTATCACTGTATAGCTGTACACTTTCTGTAGTACTTTGTCTCGTTTGTCGCAACACTGAGAATGCGTGTTGTGGATCAGTAATTTCTGCGTATTTATGTGCCAGGTCGTTTTTGAATTGTTCCCAGGTTTCATCTCCTCCAGCTTCTAGTTTTCTTCTTATATGGTCTGAAACAGGACTTGTACTAGTTCTATATGCTAAATTCTTTTTATCCTCATCTGTAGCGTTCACTAGATAAGCATGTTTCTCAATAGAAATAACCCATTTCTTAAACTGGTTCGCCTGTCCATTAAATCTCTCGACATCACTGATTACACTTTGCTGTCTTAATACTGCGTCCAACTTTGATATTGCCCCACCAACTCCACTCAGTACTTGAGAAAAATCCTGGGGCTCCATCCTAAAAAATCTATAATAGAAATTACCAAGCAATATAATATACAATTATTTTCAGACAATATTATTTTAAAGTAAGTTGCTGTATGGCTCTGAAACCTGGAGTACAACGAAAGGAGACGAAGCCTTGTTACAAACCTTTGAGAACAAAATTTTAAGACGCATCTTTGGACCCATTAGGGATACACAAAGTGGAGAGTGGAAAAGAAGAAGTAACAAAGACATTTATGATCTGTTTAAGTCCCCGCTAATCACTGGTATCATGAAGGCTAATAGACTACAATGGCTGGGGCATATAGAAAGAATGGAAGATAATAGGGAAACAAAACTCGCTTACACTCAGGAAATAAATGACCGTAGACCCCGAGGTAGACCAAGAAGGCGGTGGAGAGATAATACATGTACAGACCTACAAGCACTTGGAATCAACGACTGGCAAGAGAAGGTCCACCAGAGAGACGAATGGAGACGGATTGTATTTGCAGCAAAGAACCTCAATGGCTCGGAAAGCTGAAGAAGAAGAAGAAGAAGTTGCAAGAAATATTCTGTTCAATTTAGTATGTTCTTAACTAATCTAAAATTAACCATTACCCAAACTTAATGAAAAAGTTTCCAATCGAGGATCCCGCTGAAAGTGACTCCAATCGACAATCCTGATGAAAAAAATTCCAATCGAGGATCTTGCTGAAAGTGACTCCAATCGACAATCCTGATGAAAAAAATTCCAATCGAGGATCCTGCTGAAAGTGGACTCTAATCGACCAACTTGAAAGGAACAGCAAAAGAAGAGCCTCTGGATTTCTCACTTCAATCGAAGTCGGTTCCTTCTAGTCGTTTTCATGCCGCTGATTGTGCTCGTCTGGACTTGAAATTACAACGATCGAGACAATACTGACTGATTGATTGATTGATTGATTGACTGATCGATTGACTGATTGATTGATCGATTGATTTTAAGCGTTGGCTAAAAACTCTGGACTTTACCTTCAGACAAGCAAGGTCACCTTCACTATAGTTCAAACGATAAAGGTTAACAGTTCCAGCAAAACCAGAATCCACGGCAGCATATCTGGAACATCCATACGTTTCAAAAAAAAAAACGAGCAGGTCAACAATGGATTGATTCAAGCCTGACGATGGCCACTCTGTTTCATCACTCGGAACATTACGTGTTATGTGGCGTTCCAACAACGGTCAGTTCAAATCAACTGAAACAAATTTGACTAGAGACAAGTTAAACAGATTTAATGTCTTCACTCAGCTGAAGTGACTGTTGACGACCTTGATTCGAGAAGTTCAGAAAGCAAAAATCGACCTTGATTTAACCTCTAAAAGTCCCGTGAGCTGAGATCATGCTCATAAATTTTATCATTCTCGAGATTTCTCTGTTCCAATGGGAGATGATTATTCGGGCGTAGACATAATTTATTTCCCGAGGTACAAGGTTACTTTATAAGTTGTAAGATGTATCTAGCGGTGACGACATCATTACATCATTTACAAATTTCAATGTAAAATAGCAATTCTTGACTTCTACAAAAGAAACAGCGTATATCAGCGATCAAGGCCCTGTATATTGATGAGTCAGGTATATCAAAATTATCAGTCTCTATAAAACAAGATTAGCAAACCTTCTGACCTTGACTTAGAATCCCCTTAACAAACACTGAGAAATCACAACAACTACCCCTGGGCGGGCTTTCAGTTGTTGCGTCTCTTATAATTTACTTGAGAACTTCCATAACATTCGTCTCCAGACGTAGACAAAACAATCTTCGCTTTAGTCAACAATCTCCGCGACGTCCCATGTTTGAGATCTTGAGGTCGACGGCACCAAAACAGCCTATATAACAGTAGTACAGGTGATATGATAAGGCTGTGTGTGTGGAAGGCTCGTGTCGATATAGTGGACAAGTCTCGTCTGTTATATAAACATGCGTTTATTAGTTGAAATCATACATCTTCAAACTAGTGATGGTAAACACGGACATCTTTCCTGTTCTCCTAGTTGAATCCCCAGTCCCCAGTGACGTGTGTGCAAGCCCTGGATACGTCTACCCATTCGTGCATACACGTTCACTAACTATGATTTCCCACTAGTTAATGAATGCGCAGCATTCATTAACTCTCCACTCCTAAGCTAACTCCCTTTACTGTTATACTACCATCAAAATAATTTATAGTGTAACTCGATTCTGCTATAGACTCTTACCGGTGCTACGGAAGGAGGTGGAGAGAGAGATTCGCTGGACCTCTTTGGAGATATCTATGTACAAGAAAAGTGATCCTTTGCAAACCAAGTAATTGTTCATGTGGTCAGTGTGGTCTTTCATTAATTTTACCCCGAAAGAAGCCTTCATCCCCCACTCCCCTCCCCCCTTCCCTTTTATCTCTACCCATGACACAATTTTGCAACAAATAAAGGAAGATAGAAATCTACATGTAGACAAACAGTAGAGAAGGCTGCCGTGGTTTGGTACTAATTTGTTGTTTGAAGATCTTCTAAACTCTTTAGCTCTTTCTGTCCCGGGACCCTCCTAGTTTCACACGTTCTACTCTAGACACTGCAGCCGAGGTAGCGCAGCTACTGACATAATTGCTTATCAGCCCCACGGTAGCGTAGCCACTGACCTGCCTACCTATCGACGCCAAGGTAGCGCGGCTACTGACATGCCTACCTATCAGCCCCACGGTAGCGCAGCCACTAAAATGCTGACCTTTCGACGCCAAGGTAGCGCGGCTACTGACATGCCTACCTATCAGCCCCACGGTAGCGCAGCCACTAAAATGCTGACCTATCGACGCCAAGGTAGCGCGGCTACTGACATGCCTACCTATCAGCCCCACGGTAGCGCAGCCACTAAAATGCTGACCTATCGACGCCAAGGTAGCGCGGCTACTGACATGCCTACCTATCAGCCCCACGGTAGCGCAGCCACTAAAATGCTGACCTATCGGCCCCACAGTAGCGCAGCCAATGACATGCTTGACTCGAATCCCCATCTAGGCAGAAATTCTTTAAAAGTTTCCTGGATCTTCAGGTTGATCCAGCCTAACATGAGTACCAGAAAATGTTCTGCAAAATAACGGCGGCGTAAATGACACTGACTACATTACGTATCGGATGGCATTTGGCCTATAAACATATTGGACTTACACAACTTACCAAATAAGCCTCAAGGAGTAGAAAACCGTCCTTTCTTTAATTCATTCAGTGCCAAACAAAAAAGTAGGTTTGGACTAGACATGGTACACAATCAAATGAACAAGTACTATCATGTAAATTTCCGTTCATTGAGCATTGAAACTGCTGAAGATACCACGAAACAAAACAAATAAAACGATGACCCTAGAATGGCAATATATGGTCATTTTATCCACATTGAAAGTCATATTTTGCGATGTATTATTTATCGGCACTGAATCAGACTGTCTATTTAACATTGGGCAAATGGTGTCCTTTTTATTCTTATAGTATGGCGTTATTTTTTTTTATTCTTATAGGTCTGCAAGGTGTGGAATGCGTCTGGCCCTGCAGCCAGCAGCGTTAGGATCGGCTAGCCTCTCCCAGGAGGGGTGAAGAGCGAAAATTAGTAGCCTGCCGATGACCCGCAGACTACACAAGTCAACCCCCACCTCCGCGTGGTGCAGACCGGGCAACCATGACCGCGAGGTCATGGGCTAACAGGGCTATGGCTCGCCATAGGGGATGGACTCCCTGTGGTCAGATTTGTGTCCTAAACCTGCGACTGGCCTAGCAATCCGGCAGGGGATCTTCATACTGCTCGTAGAAAAACTAAGAAGTATAAACGGGCTCTTAGACAACTTATAGAAAAATCAATCGAATTCAATGAAACACTCTACTTAGCCTTCGTCGACCAAGAAAAGGCATTCGATAGAGTAGATAGAAACAAGTTGTGGCAAATCCTTAAACAATATGGAGTGAGTACACATTTAACAAACCTATGTAGAAGTCTATACAACAACAGTGAATGCATAGTGAGAGCAACTGGAGGACACTCAGAACCCTTCACCATAAGATCTGGAGTACGACAAGGTTGTGTCCTGTCCCCTCTCTTGTTCATAACATATATAGACAACATATGTAAAGAAACCAGCCAAGCAGAGATAGCAAGAATACCACATGACGAGAACACAGAAGAAGAACCATCTGCAAATCTAACCATTAGAGAACTCCTGTTTGCGGACGACCAAGCACTAATAGCAAAATCAGAAGCTGAATTACAAGACCACATGAATAGTCTAAATGAAATGTGTAGGGAACATAACATGAAAATGAGCACAAGCAAAACAGAGGTAATGACTATAACTAAAGAAGAACAAACAACAACAATTCACCTAAACGAACATCCCTTGAAACAAGTGAAGAGTTTCAAGTACCTGGGAAGTATAATATCATCAAATGGCAGATCAGAAGACGAGATCGAAAATAGGTGCAATAAGGCAAATCAACTCATTGGACAAATGGCACCATTACTAAAGAACAAACATGTATCAGTAATTACTAAGAAAGCACTTTACAACACAATCTTCCTACCAACTCTATGCTACCAATGCCAAACCTGGACAATGACAGAAAAAGAGAAAAGAAAAATCACAACAACAGAAATGAGGTTCCTGAGAAGAATACTAAACGTATCAAGAAGAGTTAAGATCAGAAATGAAGAAATCAGGACTAAAGTGGGGGTTAAAGCAGCACTAGATTTTATTAGAAAGCAGCAAGTCAAATGGTTTGGCCATGCAAGTAGGTTACCAGTCAACAGCATACCACAACAAGCAATGATGTCAGACCAGAAGGAAACAGAGGAAGAGGCCGACCACGTAAACGTTGGACGGAGGGATTAGCAGAGTCCATGGGAATATCGATATATGAAGCCCATAATCGGGCACTCTCATGAAGTTTATACTTCACCTCGACACCGCAAGGTACAAGAGGAACATGATGAGATGAGATGAGATGAGTATGGCGTTAGTTCCGAATGTTACAAAGACTGATAAGGGAAGCAGATAATAGTAACACTGTAACCCTTCAGGCCTGGCGCAAGAGGCGACTAAGTAAGGTTAATGTGAGACTGACTAACTCATCCCGTAGAGTACGTTTAGCTGAAAAATCTCTCTTCCTCCCCCCCCCCCCCAACCCCAGTTGTGAACGAGTCTACTATGGGCTTGGTGTGAGTGTCGTCTGGGCCTATGTCTCACTGAGAGATGAATTGTAAAAGAAGAGAATGACGTTTGTAGTTGTGTATGTCGGGGCTTCCTATCTCGCGTGCCGCCAATAATTTCCGATACATATGCATGTAAATATGACGTCAAGATCTTCACTTCTCTCCCTATCTCTCATTTCCTTAAACTGTCACGTTGTTACGTCATATTGAGTTTTCTCCTTCTCAAAATGCGCCCAAAGAATACGAATATTCCACTTGCCATTGGGGATAAATTGTCACCTAATGCCTACAGTATCTTGCGGTGTAGGACACTGGGATCTTGAGCCTGAGGTTTTAAGGCAGCCTGGCTAGTACAATCGCCGTAGATTGTGCAGGTTAAGGTTCTTTTTTTTTTTTTTTTTTTCCTCCGACAGAACAACACCCACACCTTACCGAGGATACGAACCCAGGTCTCCCGTATGAGAATCCACCATTCTATGATTCAGTTATGTTAGACTATTTTCAGCTAACTAAACCTCATACAGTGTGTTGGTTGGTTAGATCAGTGGTTCTCAATCGGTGGGGAATTCTCCATCAGGGGGGAATTTTAGGATTTCCGGGGTGGGGGCGGGGGAGGGGGAGGGGGCTGTGGGGGGGGGGGCCTAAGATTATTTCAAGATCGCTTTAATACAAGAACCTATTACTTGATATTGTTTTTTCCCTCCATACTTGACGGTTCTGTAATTCTCGCCCTTCTGAAATTCGTGTTATAACGTAAGTAGACCCGCAAATCACGTTTTATGTAGACATTTAGACTTGTTCTTTGTTTTTTTTTTTTTTTTTTTTTAGCATATCCTTTTGCAGGACTTAGCTGTCAACACCAGCATCTTTCAGCTGTATGTTGATCTCTTGGCAAGATTACGCTCAGTAGTTTGCCATTGATTTCTGAGCGGCCGGCTCAGTATCCCGCAAGTCACGAGCGGGGGTCGAACCGCCTCAGCTCTCGCTCCGCTACGAGACTCTGCGTGATAAACGGGATTACAGAGAGAAAGTGTTGTAACCCCACAGCCAGAGAGACCGGCAGACTTGTTCTAGCATGTGTTATTAATGTCAGCTTTCATTTTTATGTATACTGTTTAAGGGCGGGGGAATTTATTGGGACAAAATATGAAAAAAGGGTGGGGGTGACATTCTGAACATATAATAAAGGGGTGCATGGGCCAAAAAAAAGGTTGAGAACCACTGGGTTAGATAATGCTTCGAGAGATTGAATTTATCTATTAAGTTCCACGCACTAGCGTTTATACAACTGAGTCCTAAAAATGGTCTGCATCCATCGGCGTGAAATTGACATAGAGACTTTGTTCCCCGACCCGGCACTATCTCCAGGGAACTGTGTTACAGAGATTCCTTCTCCTCTCTGAACTCAGAAATCAGCAGGGTGTGTAAGATTCGTAATGGAACTTCACATCTATAGCATATACGTGCAAAGACCCATGCAACAACTGCTTTTCATCACTAAAGGAACTTTAGTTAAGTTACAGATCCAGCTTCCGTGACACTGTGGCATTATTGGCACATGGTTTTATGCCATCAGCAATATTGATAAATCTAAATACCTGCGGGAAATTATAGCATCAGATGGAAGGTGCGTGGCAAAGATGAGCAAATTGAGTTTAAAAAAACCTGTCATTTACTGCCAATATAGTACCTTGCGGTGTATGGCAGGGGGTCTTTGAGCCTGAGGAATTAAGGCCGCCTGGCTAGTTCATTCGCCTCGAACTGAGGTTAGGGTTTTCTTTTACAACATGTGGGCTTGGACCGAACAACAAGGGATGGCAGAAAATCGGAAGTAGGAGTGTGTCACAGTTATGACCTAAAAGCTGTTATTAAGGTAGAAGACGTGTTGTAATATATGAAAAATTAAAAGACGTTGCTTATAAAAACTACTGTATTGATATTTTAATAGAGACAACATTTTGTAATGATAACATTTAGGCGATATATAAGCCCATGGCAGATACGGGAAGACTAAAGACGATTAATCATCCCATGACACTAAATAAGTTAAGAACAGAATAAGTCGAGCAAAAGCTTAAATTTAGGACATAAAAAAGTATCTTATGCAATAAATCACATAATTGAATGTAAGAAGGAGAGTGCTGAAATGCTATATAGAGCTTGTTGTGCTTTATGGCAGTGAAAATGCAACCTGAATGAACAGATTAAGAAGAGCCTGGAAGCTATGAAGATGATGTTGCCAATACCTTGGACTGCCAGAGTTGCTAACAATGATGCGGGGAAAAGGCTAATGAAAGTAGAACAGTATATACACCTATAAGAAAGATTTACAGAAGGAGTGATAGAGTAAAACACCAGAAGAAGATTCCCGACAATCTTGGTTCATAGCACGGAAGGGAGTCAACACACGAATTGATCCATGCCATCGGAGATCGCAATTTGTGGCGAGGCATGATAGCCCACTCCAGTCGGCAAGGCACTGGATGGTGATGATAAGAAAGAGACAAGCTCCATTCTTTCGTTATATAACGAGAAAGGAGGCGTTGGAAAATGTCGTGATGACTGGAAAGATCGATGGAGAAGAGGCAAAGGCAGACCGAGAGAAGTAATGCTGGCTGGATTGTGAGTGGTTGCAGGGTTGTCAACACAACAGAGGTGATCGAGGCATCAAGGACCACAATTTGTGGAGAGACATGAACGCCTATGCCAGCTGATAAGGCACGTATTCTTGATTACGTCATGCCTTTAATTTTAGACCAATGAATGAAGTGGTCAGTATTACAGACGCCGCTTTTTCCCGTTACCCGGTTTTATGAAGCTGGGTCATTCTCCTACACATCTGACATTGTGATCTGGCATGCGAGTCAAGTGACCAGCCCAGCGAATCTGAATCTTCATTAGTAGAGTGTGGATACTGGGCATGGACCCTCTTTTTAAGACTTCAGTGTCTGGGATCTTGTCTTGCCATTTAATCTTTAATAGCTTCCTACCGCAGACTGTGTGGAAGTGGTTTAATTTCCTAGCGTGTCGCTAATAAACTGTTCAGGTTTCACAAGCATATATTAGTGTGGATAATACAACTGCTTTGTAGACTTTCAGCTTTGTTTGCAGGCTTATTCAATTTCTGTCCCATACATTCTTTAACAGTCTGCCAAAGGCCGCGCTGGCTTTGGAGATTCTTGCATGCACTTCGTCATCAATTGTGGCAGCTTGGGACACAGTGCTGCCAAGATAGGTGAATTTGTCCACAACACTTAGTCTATGACCATTCACTTTGATATTCGCCACGGTGTGATTAATCTCGCTACATACACAGATGTGTTAAGCCATTTCTCCTGCGACGCTGTCTTTTGGGAAGATGGAAACCAAACTAGCACTCATTAATCGTCGGTTTGACACCGGAGCAACCTTCCGCGAAACGACTGGGCAATTAATCACGTGACAGGACTAGACATTGGACAGACGCACTGTAATGAGGCTGTGAAACTCATGGGGAGCAATTGCCGTTCACTTGATTACCACAAGGGCGTTTCCCGGGACATGGTTTGTTTCACACTGAAGGCAGGGCGGAACCGGCCACCTAATTACGTTTCTTGGGCATCTCTTAATACAATATACCACTCCGAGACGCCCCTGCTTTTCTTCATTTATTTCAATACCAGGCAACTCACTAAACGCTGATCGATGACGAAGACAAAAACTGGTTATACTTTCTGACTCACTAATGACCAACCAACTGTACCGAGTGACAGTCGTGATAGCGCAGTTGCTAACACGCTTGCCTGCTGGTCCGGTTGTCGTGTGTTCGAATCCATATATAATTGACTTGGGCTCTCAGGTCGACCCAATCTAAAATGCGTAATGCGTTCCAGGTGTTAGGAACTGTTCTGGAAAATAAATGCATCCCCCATTCAGGGATATATATATATATATATATATATATATATATATATATATATATATATATATATATATATATACACACACTTTTTATAGAGAATAAATATAGTTTTTAATACTAAAAACCAAAAAGAATTTAATATAAAAGAAATATAAAAGACTAATGCAAAGAATAAATGAACAAGTAGCATGGCATTTACCTTTCTGAAGTCTCTTCTTGGCGTTTGGAAGACTGCGAGGAGGGGAAAGAGGGTTACATATATTTTTGTTTGGGAGGGGAATTATTCTCCATAAGGACCTTAGGTATTAAGGCTCTATCTGGGGTCAATTCTTGGTTTTCTTGTCTTTTACAGGGTGGGGCAAAATGATCTGACACATTTGTAACTTTAATAAAACTAAATTAGAATAAATTAACAAAAAAGTATTTTTATTTATAAAATTTACATATGATGCCATTTTGTTTTATTGATTTATTGGTTGTTTCGGGATTTGAAATTTAAATATTGAGCACAACCCACCACTGGAAACGCTCCCAGTGTGTGCCACGTGGTTACACACCCG
>OY992887.1:84845542-85045542 GCA_963921405.1 Cepaea hortensis
CAAGCAATGACGTACAGACCAAATGGAACCAGAAGAAGCGCCAACCATGTAAACGATGGGCAGAGGCAATAACGGGAGTCCATGGGAGTCTCGATTCTTCAATGGGAATCTCGAAAAATTCTAGTAGAAGCTCTAGAGATGTATGTGAGTCCATACTTAGGTATATTGGTGTGTACATACACGAATGTCTAAATTTTAGTAAGACCACATTGTACCCCAGGAAAAAAAAATTGAGGCAACCAGCCAGGAGTCCCACAAATCTCAATATTATGAAGTCTATAAACGAGCACTTATTCGTTGGGTACTGGATACACGAGAAACAACACGAGTAGAAGTAGTAGTAGTAGTAGTAGTAGTAGTAGTAGTAGTAGTAGTAGTAGTAGTAGTAGTAGTAGTAGTAGTAGTAGTAGTAGTAGTAGTAGTAGTAGTAGTAGTAGTAATAGTAGTAGCAGCAGCAGCAGCAGCAGTAGTAGTAGTAGTAGTAGTAGTAGTAGTAGTAGTAGTAGTAGTAGTAGTAGTAGTAGTAGCAGTAGCAGTAGCAGCAGTAGCAGCAGTAGCAGCGGTAGCAGCAGTAGCAGCGGCAGCAGCAGTAGTAGCGGTAGCAGCAGTAGTAGCGGTAGCAGCAGTAGTAGCGGTAGCAGCAGTAGCAGCAGTAGCAGCGTTATAAGCGGTAGCAGCATTAGCAGCAGTAGCAGTGGTAGCGACAGTAGCAGCAGTAGTAGCGGTAGCAGCAGTAGCAGCGGTAGCAGCAGTAGTAGCGGTAGCAGCAGTAGCAGTGGTAGCAGCAGTAGTAGCGGTAGCAGCGTTATAAGCGGTAGCAGCATTAGCAGCAGTAGCAGTGGTAGCGGCAGTAGCAGCAGTAGCAGCGGTAGCAGCAGTAGTAGCGGTAGCAGCAGTAGTAGCGGTAGCAGCAGTAGCAGCAGTAGCAGCGGTAGCAGCAGTAGCAGCGGTAGCAGCAGTAGCAGTGGTAGCAGCAGTAGTAGCGGTAGCAGCAGTAGTAGCGGTAGCAGCGTTATAAGCGGTAGCAGCAGTAGCAGCAGTAGCAGCAGTAGTAGCGGTAGCAACAGTAGCAGCGGTAGCAACAGTAGTAGCGGTAGCAGCAGTAGTAGCGGTAGCAGCAGTAGTAGCGGTAGCAGCAGTAGCAGCACTAGCAGCAGTAGCAGCAGTAGTAGCGATAGCAGCAGTAGTAGCGGTAGCAGCAGTAGCAGCTATGGAATAGCAGCAGCAGCAGTCACAGTCGTAGTAGTAGTAGTAAAAGTAGTAGTAGTAGTAGTAATAGTAGTAGTAGTAGCAGTAGTAGTAGTAGTAGTAGTAATACTAGTAGTAGTAGTAGTAGTAGTAGTAGTTGCAGTAGTAGTAGTAGTAATAGTAGTAGTAGTAGTAGTAGTAGTAGTTGCAGCAGTAGCAGCAGTAGCAGCGGTTGCAGCAGTAGCAGCTATGGAATAGCAGCAGCAGTAGTAGCAGCAGCTGTCGCAGTCGTAGTCGTAGTAGTAGTCGTAGTAGTTCACACAAATTGTTCTTCTCCTATTTCGGGTTGTAGTTTCCTCCTAACTCTTTGCATGATAATTCTCAGCAAAATCTTCGTGATGTGACTCATTATACTAATTATTCGATGTTTATCACATTCCAAGGCTCCTGATTTCTTTGGGATTACAATAAATACAGAGTTACATAATTCATGAGGTATACAAGTATTTGCATTTCCAGTATCATATATTGTATTCAGCAGTCTAGTAACTTTATCTATTCCATATTCTTCTAAAGCATTAATAATTTATGTTGTGATACTGTCTGAACCAGATTTCATATGGTTATGAGCATTCTGAACCTCCATCTTCAAAATTGATGACCCTTCATTATTATTTTGAGTACTATACTGTTCTTCTCTGTTATCATCATAACGGGTTTTGACATAATCTGACCATACATGCAAAATCTGACCCTTTTCTATTATGATTTTTCCATCATTTGTCTTTAGGCAGCCTGCTGATGTATGTGTTCTTTGATTAATAAGCTCCAGAAGTATTTTGTGCATTAGTTTGGTACTGTTGTGTTGTTTTTCAATTTCTATGCAGTTTGTCTCTAGCCATGCTTCTTTTGCCTCCTTACATAATATTCTGACTTTTCTGTGAATTTCTTTATATCTAGCAGGATTACTTGTGTTCTGTCTTCTTGTTTCCATTAGTTGTAAAATTTCTTCAGTCATCCATGTCCTACGACCCACTTTCTTTAATTTTGGAATAGTTTTTCCTGCAGCACAACTGACTGAATTCTTCAACATTTCCGATTGATCATTCACATCTTGAAATAGGATCTCTAGATAAGACAATAAATCAAATTTGTTCTTTACTGCTAGGTTAAAATTATATTGTATTTCTTTGTCAGTTTTCAATTTGCACAAATCACATTTAGGGTTTCTTGTTGTATACTTGACTTTCTTTAACTTTACCCTCAATGTGCCTGCAATTAATCTGTAATCACTGTAAAAGTCTGCAGTGGGAACTGTTTTTACGACTGTTAACGCATTTTGAAACCTTCTGCTAAACATGATGTAATCTATCTGGTTTTAAATCTTGCTGTCTGGACTCCTCCATGTCCATAATCTTCTAGGATGCTGTTAAAGCCAGATGTTTCCTACAACCATTTCTTGTTCTTTTGCCCATTCTACAATTCGGCATCCTCTTTCGTTTCGCTCTCCCAAACCATGGTTGCCTACTCTGCATCCATCGCCTTGATTTCCTACTTTTACGTTAAAATCACCCATTATGATATTTATTTCTGATTTTTTACAGTTCTTCAAAGCAGACTCCATATCATTATAAAATTCCTCTATACTTTCTTCACTCTATTCACTTGTTGGAACATATACTTGAATGACATTTATTTTAAAAGGTCTTCCGGTTAATGTTACTAATAGAACTCTGACGTACAGTGTCCAATATCCTTTAACAGAATTACTATATGCTTGAACTCATGTAAGAGGAATTTCTGATAAGAAGAACTATTTCTTGGGTCCCAGGTGAGTTATCAGGTCTGCACTGTGCACGAAGCATTTATATCAGTTAATCTGTTTATTTTAAGCAAAATCAATTCTATCAATTAATCTGTTTATATTAAACAAGAAGCACATTTATAATTTTATATGTTTATATTAAGCATGAAGCAATTATATAAATGAATATATTTATATTAAACACGACACAATTATATCAATTAATCTGTTTATTTTAATCAGGAAGCAATTGTATCAATTAATTTGTTCATCTCATCTCATCTCATCATGTTCATCTTGTATCTTGCGGTGTCGAGGTGAAGTATAAACAGCGGGAGAGTACCCGCTTATGGGCTTCATGTATTAATTTGTTTATATTAAATAAAAAGCAAATATATAAATTAATCTGCTTATACTAAATATGAAACAATGATATCAATTAATTTGTTTATATTAAACAGGAAGCAATTATATCAATTAATTTGTTTATATTAAACAAGAAGCAATACTATCAATTAAAATTTTTATATTAAACAAGAAGCAATAATATCAAGTAATATGTTTATATGAAACAAGAATCAATAGTATCAATTAATATGTTTTTATGAAACAAGAAGCCACAATATCAATTCATATATCTATATTAAACAAGAAGCAAATTCATCACTTAATGAGGGAGAAACAAAATCAGCACCAATTAGGCGGGAAATGCGTCAGAGAGTTTTACTTTGAACCGGAGCAATGTAATGCATACTCAGAAATAATGAGGACGAAAGCAATTTATTTATGCCAACTGGGAGATAAAGTAAACTGAGAACAAATTAACACAGTACAGTATGCACATGTCCATGTCACAATATGGGAAACATAACAGTCACTCCAGGATTTACCTTATAAACAGTGAAGATAGCAGCAAGAATATAAGTAACAGTAACGACTAGACACGTCCACATGCCTTAAGTTGGATTGAGCATGTTTTGCAGGAACCCCTTTGTTATAATCCAATCGGCAATCGGTTGGTAAAAATTAGATTTTTAAGAGCATGCATCTTTCCCATTGCACAATAAGCTTGTGAGACATGGAAACTTACTAAACAAGCTGAACAGCGCATAAACGCCTTTGAATATAGATTTTATAGACGGGTTCTAAGAATATCTTGGATAAAGAAAAGAACAAATGCATCCATTCTTCAAGAGCTGAACATTGAAGAAGGTTGGATATTAAAGACGATAAAACAAAACAACAACAAAAATTAAAACATATTGGCCTCTTGAAACGTCACCAAAGTTTGGAGAGATCAATAATGGAGGGGTATATGCCTGGGAAGAGAGGAAGAGAAAGGGCAAATAAAAGATGGGTGCAGGATGTGGCGGATGATCTCCAGATGGGTGTATCGGACGCGGGACATCTTGCTTATGATCGAGAGGTTTTCCGGAAGGTTGTTATGGGAGCTAGGTTCTGCAAGCTACTGAATGAATGAACTCGGTTGATGATGTGGTCACATCTGGCCGTCTTTGCTTTTCAAGGCATTTCGTGGTACCCATTTTAGACCGGGAAGATCTGGTAGCCCAGATAAATTTTACGAGGGTAGTCAATAAGTAGGTCACAAATGGCTGTAGAAAAATAACTAAATATGATAACAACTTGAAACCAGTTTATTTGTATACATACATTGTCCCTTCATTTCTCAACATAATTTCCACCAACATTGATAAACCTATCCCATAGTTTTATCAGTTCTTCCAAACCGGCTGCATAGAACTGCGTTCTCTGATTTCTAAACCACGTTTTCACTTCACATTCAACTTCGGCGTCACTCGCGAAATGCCTCCCGCCAAGGTGGGTTTTCAGTGGACTTAGCCCCAGTAAAGCGGTGCATAGTTGGGTAGAAAAAGTTACGCGGGCGAGTCAATAAGTAAGTCACACAGTTCTGTGTGATGGCAGGCAAATGAGAACAGGGCACGCAGATCTATGCAGTTGGTTTGGGAGAACTGATAAACCTATGGGATAAGTGCATCAGTGTTGGTGGAAATTATGTTGAGAAATAAAGGGACAATGTATGTATACAAATAAACTGGCTTCAATTTGTTATCATATTTAGTTATTTTTCTACAACCATTTGTGACTTACTTATTAACTCACCCTCGTATAAATTCGAATCCGCACCGAAACGGATCGAACTCATGACCGCGGGGCCGGTAGGCAAGCGTCTAGCCAGCACTACTCTACTGCCGCTCCCGAGAATATACTATTTAACAATAATGGACAGAGGACAAAAACCATGGCAATATCTAGGATTTCTTATGCTCTACAACTCACATCAGATGAACAAGACCTAATACGAGTTTATAAAGTTACCTTTTTAAAAGTTAAACTATAAGGAAGGATACAAATGTGAGACCTACATTAAAATGTGAAATTCTGCAAAAAAGGTCGAGGCTGGTAGGAAGTCAGCAGAGAGAGAGAGAGAGAGAGAGAGAGAGAGAGAGAGAGAGAGAGAGAGAGAGAGAGAGAGAGAGAGAGAGAGAGAGAGAGAGAGAAGCGAGAGAGAGAGAGAAGATGGGAGAGCGTAGGGGAGAGAGAAATCGATGGAGAGGGAGAAAGTGAGAGAGAGAGAAAGAGAGAGAGAGAGAGAGAGGAGGGAGAGTGCGAGAGAGAAGGTGGGGGAGAGAAGGGGAGATAGGGATTGACAGAGAGCGAGAAAGTGAGAGAGAGAGAGAGAAAAAGAGAGAGAAAGCGAGAGAGAGAGAGAAAGAGAGAAAGAAACATCGAGAGAGAGAGAGAGAGAGAGAGAGAGAGAGAGAGAGAGAGAGAGAGAGAGAGAGAGAGCAACGAACTAAAGCAAACATTTCGTTTCAAGGTCATCTAATCAAAATACACAAGAACATTAAATCAAACAACAAGAGACTGTTTGAGAGGAAAATCTGAACTTAGATGGAGATGGAAATAAACTATGGAAGCTATGGCTAATGAAAGACCCGGGACAATTATGCATTAAGGGGAGAGGGGAGCTGCAAATGCACTGATAACATATTACGTTAGTGCAAATTACATTGATGTCACAACAGAACAGAATATGCAATCAAAGACGAACAGATATATAATTACATAGAACTAGAACGATGGCAACTTTAATAAAAATGATAGAAATGGAAAAAAAAAGGCAGTAAGTGCTCTGAAATCGAAAGAAAAAAGATTGAAATCCTCAGGAAATTATGGAATTACAAATGGAATGCTAAGGGGATTTGATCTGAAATAAAACACACACACACAAACACAATAAAAAGAAACTATTAGCAGTCCAAATTTACAGATGGAAGAGAGGACTAGTCCCTTGGGAAAGGACAGCAGCTGTCTTAATACCAGGCGCAAGAAAGGAAAAGACCTGGCATAACAACATGTCTACCGACCTGTTAATCAACTGAGCTGTGTAGAATGAATTAATGGACGCATTATTAATAGCAGACTAATGTGGCATCTGGAAGAAGAGTACACCTAACTCCGCAACAAGCAGGATTTTGAAATACGTTTCGATTGAAGATCAAGCCATCTACATGGCACGGATAATAGAATATGCCTGTCAAGAGAAGTACTCGGTAGCGGTAAACATAGATTTGGAAAAAAAGAATTTAATAAAATACAGAAGGTAACCTCGCGAAAAATTTCGCCGTGCGAGGAAAATGTACAGATAGATAAGTAACTATAGAAAATTGTGTTGTTTGTCCATCAAGAATGATGATGACCATTCATTTCATCCAGTGGGGTTGAAAGTATGGAGCCGTGAGTTCTAAGATGGCTGATAAGGCCTATTTTGGCTCGAAATGTTCTTTGACAATGTGAAGAAAAGATTGCTTGACTTTTCTGGAGGAGGGTTTCCTGCAGTGGTTTTTCTGTTCTGCCTTTTCTTCACAGCTCTTGCAGTCCTGGTTGCCTCACACGTGACTGCACCCTTGCGTAATGATGCACGCCACGAATTTCGGTCTCTGGCTGCAGTCTCCGAATTGTCATAATGAATTCCAAAAGCACTCAGTGAGATTTTCAGGGTGTCTTTAAAGCGTTTCCTCTGGCCGCATTGGGAGCGTTTACCACAACTCAACTCGCCGTAAAAAATTCGTTTAGGGAGCCTGTGATACGGCATGCGAGTCAAGTGACCAGCCCAGCGAATCTGATTCTTCATTAGTAGAGTGTGGATACTGGGCATGGACGCTCTTTCTAGGCCTTCAGTGTCTGGGATCTTGTCTTGCCATTTAATCTTCAGTAGCTTCCTAAGAGAAAATGTG
Source organism: Cepaea hortensis (assembly GCA_963921405.1). NCBI lineage: Eukaryota > Metazoa > Mollusca > Gastropoda > Stylommatophora > Helicidae > Cepaea > Cepaea hortensis. Next base: position 84,852,815 of record OY992887.1, read on the forward strand.
CAGATAGATCAACCACTGTGGAAAATGTGCCTATAGATCAACCACCATCTTGAAAACTGAACTGCCTAGGTAAAAATACAAAGACACACAAGCAAGACGATGGTGTTGGGGCAAGGTGTCTTCCAAGGATGATTTATGTCACTAAAATAATTTCCAGCATATTAATGACGCTACAGAAGATTTTACATCCAAGCATACATAAATCACTTTACAGAACATTTTCCAACTCAGCATATATAAATGCTTGCTTGATTGCTTGTGTTCGTTGGCTTGAGCTCCTACGCGAAGTCCTGTATGTCGGATGAATGCATCCTGTTGTCCAACATCAGTGTGATGTCATACAGGACCTGAGGTTTACGTGAGTATCCGTTGTCCCATGTCTGGCTTATTGGTGTGCAGACTGGTGGGGCCTCGCCGTACAGGCAGACACTCTCCGACTTCAGAGGAATCGGCGAACCTACTGCCTTTAGCCAGGATCCCAAAGGGACCTGTTGCCCAGGACGCTCGACGAGGACGCGTCAATAGGTCTTGGCCAGTATATAACCCGGCCCTGGTGCCTTGGAAACACCTCTGCGTCCCCATATATAAATTAAATAAGAGGACATTTTCCATTCAAGCATATATAAATGACATTACAGAACATTTTCCACCCCAGAATATATACATGACATTACTGCACATTTTCCAACCAAAAATATATACATGACATTAGATTCCATCTTTCAGTAGTTAATAATTTCTGTCATTGAGTATGGTTTGGGGCTGCTGGCAGTATCAAAGAGCCAACTTGAAAGGTTGGAGCGCATACAAAATTCTGCCATGCGGTTAATCCTGGGGTGCACAAAGGACACACCAATTATATGCATGAGGCATATCCTGGCGCTACCAACAATGACGGATAGGCACAGGGTCCTTCAGACCAAATGGTACCTGAGAGTTGCCGCAGACAGGGATCACCCTGCATGCAACAATGGATATGGTTAAGGGTCATAGACTAAGACGAGTCAGGTCCTGGATGGCACAGGCAGAACTATCTATAAGTCAGGTGTGTGATTTAGAGACCATCAATCGGGAAAGAGAGTGGGCGGAAGTTCCGGAAGACATGACGGACTGGCACAATGTAATAATAACACTGGGTCGTGAGTGCAGAGAATGGGCAGCGGGCCGCACTGAGTTTGAAGTGCAACAGCTGATCCAGAGCAACACACATCAAGGTGACATAGTCATCTACACTGGTGGGTCAGTGTCAAAGAGCTACAAGGAACCTAATAGATAAGATAGAGGTAGAACTATGGAAAGAGACCTAGACAGGATCAGGAGAACATAGCTATCTAGGAAATAGGGACAGAAAGGACAGAAGCACGAGTGAGAACTATAAATAGTTCTTCGACTGGACACACTCGTGTCCAAACAGGGGACACTATACCACGTGAGCTGGAGTTGCCCACAATAGAGTGGGGAAACCCGCATCACGAGAAGTGTTAACGAAACACCAGTAACTTTAAACAGTTGACCAGTTACTAACTGCGTGCTGGAACTCCGAGCACGCAAACTAGCTGATGCATGAAGAGTCAACTGCTCGTGGCTGGACACGCCACGAAGATCGTCAGACCGGGACCCGACAGCGTAGAAGACAGACGGAAGTATTCGCTGTGAATACTTTGTTGCTTACAAAGGACAATAGCAATAGTTGGGACTTAGACTTAGCTTCGATAGATATTACCATCGATATCATCTTTCACATAACATCATCACGATATACCATGATGTGTATTACCTACGTGGTTATCCGCTCGCAGAGCTACTGTACAACTAGCAAATAAAACTGTATTATATTTGTATTCTTTTGTACGTTCTCATTTCGTGTGGTAAAAAAGAGGAATCCTTGTATGCCTGTCAAAGTTAAGTTGTTGACAGGCAGGATCCGATTTGGTGTCAGAAGGTGGGGCTTGAACCACCTTCTAGCACTTTTCAAGACCATTTTCCCACATAAAGTGTAAAAATTTCAACTAAAATGCTATTTGTTATTCCATCGATGTAAATTCGGGAACTTAAACTGTGGTTTTCTGTAAACGTTAAATATGTATCTAAATCACAAGTTTAACGATTATTTTTGAATATTTGTGATACTACATTCATTATGTCAACGTTCATTAAATATAACCACGAACTTGTACAAAGTCAAACATATTTTGTACAAGAGAAGTAAATTAGAAGTCAAACTAAGATCATACAGCACAGCTCAGTCAGAGACAGTAGAAAGTGAAGACAAGACGACAATTGACTATCCATTCGACGATTCATCTCACTATTCATTTGACGATTCATTCATAGGATCATACCATTCATATCATTATATCATTCATATTATTCACATCACATTTGTAATTTGCCGATCGTAAGAACTGTAACATTTAAATTGATTAACACCATGTATTTTGTAACATATATTATGTACTAATTGTTGATGCTCTACAAAACAGAGACATCACACGTACGAGCTAGCCTATCGATTTTGTGTGTGCAAGACAGCGGTGTAACATCCCGAGGGGCCTTATTTTCATCTGTTTAGATGAGTATTTTTTTTCACTATTTTGATAATCACGATTAACAACGCATCTTACTTTTCAGTGATTGATTGTGAACGTGTGAAATTTATTAATTGAAAAAATTATTTATATACCATTTGTGTAAGAACATAAAGCCATACTATGTCAACATTAGGTGAATGCATCCAAGCTGGCAAAGACCTAGGCCATAGCGGGGAGAAATTAGAAAAATGGGCAGAACAGAAATACAAAGAGGAAACAGAAAGAAAAGCTGCAATAGAGAGAGATGAACGAGCACTTGAAAGACAGCATCAGAAAGAGATGAGAGAGTTAGAGCAAGCCACCAAACAAAAACAATTAGAATTAGAAGAAACAACTAAGCAGAGAGAGTTAGAAGTAAAGCAAAAACAATTAGAATTAGATGACGCCCCTAAGCAGAAGGAATTAGAAATAAAGCAAAAACAAATAAAGTTAGATAACACCACAAAGCAAAAGCAATTAGAATTAGATGACGCCACAAAGCAAAATCAAATAGAATTAGAGGACGCCACCAAGCAAAAGCAAATAGAGGTAGACTCACAAACAAAGTTAAAGATGAAAGAAATGGAAATTGACTCAAACATTCAAATAGCTACCACTAAACAGAAGAGTCAGGAAGAGCAAAACAAATTTTCTAAATATAAAGGGATTATCAAGCCCTATAGTCAAGGAGATTCAATTTCAGCCTGGACCGAAAATATCGAGTTTCAGCTCAGATTTGAGAAAATACCGTTAGAAGATTGGGCCATGATTTATATGAGAAATCTCTCTGGGGAGCCCTTAAAAGTTATTGAGTCTATACCAACAGAATTAAGAAACAACTACCAATATACTCATGACAGAATCATGCAGCATTTTCTACTCGATGCTCCTGGATATCAGATTCAGTACTCACAAATTAGACCAAAACCGAACGAAACGTTCCTAGATTATGTATCTAATGTTCAAAGTATATTCAGTAAATGGCTTAAGGCAGCGAAAGTAGGAAAGAGTGTTGACAAGTTACAAGACTTAATGGTTATGGATAAAGTGATATCCACAGTGCCAACTCCTTTTGCTAAGTTCCTTCAACAAGCAGACATTGAATCTCTAGAATAGTTGGAGAAACGTGGTTCGGCGTATTTCTCTTCCAACCGAAATGTATTTAAGTCATCTATACATGATTCTGAAATTAAAGCGTTTGCTAAGAACCAACCAAACAGATCGTTCAACCAGAAATCTTATCAGAAGAAAGATAAACCATACCAAAAGCCACCCCAGTGTGGATACTGCAATTTATATCACCAACAATTCTCGATGTGTGATAAAAATCCTTCATACCCTGCACATCTTGAAATGATGATCAAAAAGCAGGAAAACAAACGGAATTCGTATAAACGTGCAGTTAAATGTTTGTTTTGTTCGTCTTATGGACATTAGGTTCCGGTTTCAAGATGGCGACGGATGGTCGTGTTGTTTTGTATTCGTAAACTTTTTCGCGTAGGGGATGGATTTATTCATCTCTTGCGTGTAATTGGTGTGCCAGGATGTAAAACCAGGAGTTTCTACTCAAGATCTGCGCGGGTGCTACGGAGTTCGTGCATCGAGCGAAGCCATCCTGAGTGAATTTTCAGCAGCGTGTGTGGTTCTCAGTAGTCTGTGTTTACGTTTTTTCAACATGGCGGAACAACGTGTGTTCTCCGAGCGGTCAGCAGTCAACATAACGAAGCGGCTTGGTAGCCGCGCAGGGAGAAAGAAGCAAGGTAAGCGCGGTGGTTTGAGACGTTTTAGACTCAAGTGTCACCGTCTAGGACTCAGGAACATCCGTATTCTATATTGGAACTGTGCCAGTGTAAAACAACGGGGCTCTATTTTAGAAACCCTAGTTTACAGGAACGACATTGTAGCACTCCAGGAGACGAAACTGGGCGATCAGCTACTCCGAATGTTTCTACAACAGACGACATCTGGGAACAGCGATTCTCGTTCGCGACAGCATGGTGGCGTCAGAATTAGACATGTCCAGTTGGGACAGTGACGATATACAAATACAGGCGTTGAGAGTTCATTCCAGTATACCATTCGTGTTGGTTAATGTTTATGCCCGCAATGCGAGTGTGGACGCCAAGAAGTGGCAGTGCTTAAGTGGCATATTAGGCCACGAGAGAAATGTAATTTTCTGTGGTGACTTCAACGCTAAAGGCAGATCATGGGGAAACACTTCCTCCAATACACAAGGGGAGGAGCTCGATACTGCACTGGAAACCATCGACCTGGTTTGTATCAACAGTGGCTGTGTCACCAGGACAGCAAGCCGTCCAGGCGATGAGGACAGTGCTATTGATCTGGCGCTAGTTTCACCATCACTCACTACAGTGTGTAGATGGGGTGTCCTAGGACACCATGGCAGCGACCATCACCCTTGCAGCATATTGGTGGAGAAAGGCAGAACCAGGCAGCACAAGCTAAAGGTAAAGACGTTCCAGTATGACAGTACACGGCAAGATGTGGTGAGCAAAATAAGACGGGACAAGCGCAGAACGTTTCAGGGCAGGAAAAAAAGCTGGGAGCAGCCACCGTGGTGGAGTTTCGAGGTGGAGAAGGCTTGGGTGGATAAGCGTAGTGCTGTAAGGAGATGGCAAAATGCCAAGAAGAACAGAGCTGGTCATCCTAGTCCCTGCTTTCACTTAGAAAGAGAGATGCACACAAAAGTAAGCTATTTAAAAAAACTGGTCAAGGTGGTTAAAAGCGAAAAATGGGCAGAGGTGTGTCAAAGAGTAAGCACAGACAAGTCACTGAAATTGTTCTGGCGACTACATAAAAGCATGAGTGGTGTAGTCAAGAATAAGAGCATTTCTGACTTCCACGGTGCTGACCTCATCTGGCAGAGGACTGACGAGGACAAGGGCAAAGCCCTCTTTGAACGCTACCTTGAGCAGAGCAACCAGACAGACATGGGAGGCCGAAATCTGGCCAAGGAGGTCACCTCAGACAGATGCAAGGCCCAGAACACTTCGGATGAAGACACAGTGACAGTGAAAGAAATCAAGGCTGTGCTTCGACGATCAAAAAACAGTGCTCCAGGTCCTGATGGCATAAGATACGACGACATAAATAGGTGTACCGACAATGAGCTAGAGAAACTAGCAGACATGTTCAACAGTATAGGGAGTGCTAGCATCAAGGAGGAATGGTTACATAGCTATCTGATTCCCTTGCCGAAGCCTGACAAAGACCACAAAAAAATTCAGGCATATCGAATTATAACCATGCAGAATACAATAGGCAAGCTGCTGGAGAAGGTAATTGCCAAGAAAATATCAAGCCAACTAGAGAGGCAAGGTGTTTTCCCACCTACCCTGGTGGGTACCGTCCAAAAAGAGAAACCTGGACCAATGCAGTAGTCTTTGCCCATGATGTCTATGAAGGTTTCCACTCAGGCACTGAAACCGTTGCTGCAGCGATTGATCTTGAGGACGCATACAACAGAGTACCACTGGATTTTTTAATGTTTCAGCTTCTTGAACTAAACATAAGTCCATTCCTCCTTAGTTGGATCGCTGCAGCCCTCTTCCAACGGAAAGTAGTTTTTAGATGTGGCAGTTGGACTTCGGAACCAACAACAATATATCCTGGCCTACCATAGGGATCACCATTATCACCGGTACTGTTCAACGCCTACACAATGAGAATCACCAATGAGCAGATCACTGGACCTGGCAGGACATTGTCATATGCCGATGATGTTTTAGTGTATCGTCAGGGTAAGGATAGAGAGGAGGTTGCTGTGGAACTACAAACCGAACTCAATCGCATAAGTACTTGGTGTGATGAAGCTGGGGCAATGGTCAACCCAACAAAGGCAACAGTGACTTGGTTCTCGTTGAATAATCATATTGTCAACAATCCAACACCAACTGTAATGCTGTGTTCAGAGACGGTGGAAAGAACGCAGGCAATGAATTACCTGGGGATACGGTTTGATCGAAGCCTTGCTTATAATGTGCACATAGACCAGGTGATAACAAAGGCCAAGCGGGGTTTGGCAGCGATGCGGGTGATGGCGGCAGCAAACTGTGAGCAGCGCCATCTATGTCTTCTGTACGAGGGGCTGGTCATGTCTGTTTTGGAGTATGCAATGGCAATCCTGACTCTCAGCCATAAGCAGATAGAAAGGACGGAAAGGATACAGAATGAAGCTATGCGCATTATTCTTGGATGTACAAGAGATACAGCATGCAGGGCGATGCGCTACCTTCTTGGTTTTCCAACCATTGAAGAGAGAATACAAGGTTGCAGGGCACGCGCCTACCTCAGAATTAACGCAAACACACAACATCCACTGCATAGTGAAATTAGGAAGGTGAAGGGCAGCAGGTTAAAAAGAGGACGGTCGTGGATGGGTCAAGCCGAAGACATTCTTCAACAGGTGTGTTCACTTGAGGACTTAGAACCTGGCGAGGAGTGGGTGCAAGTGCCAACAGACTTCTGCACATCCAACTAGATAGAAAATGCAGACAAGAAAATCCGGCTGCTGTTGAGGCTGAAGTACAAGCGTTGATTTTCGAGAATTCGCTAGACGGTGACGCGGTCATCTACACAGATGGGTCGGTCTTCCGACATGTGAGAAGCTCATGGGCCTTTACAGCTCGGGCCGGAGGGAGAATTGTGAAGGAGGACTCTGGTGCTTTCACTGAAACCACAAGTAGCCTGACCATGGAAGTCATAGCAGTAAGTAAAGCAATAACATGGCTCGAGACACAGACATTCACTAGGGCTTGTTTCCTTAGCGACTCAATGAACATGATCAAGAGGATAGAGGAGGGGTCGATCCGAGGAGAATGGTTGCTGCCTCTGAAGCGGTCTCGCCTGGCAAAGATTAGTTTCATCTTCGTGCCAGGGCATGCGGGAGTACAAGGAAATGAGCGGGCTGACAAGCTCGCAGGTGAGACTACTGTGGAGGGCGGACGCGCCATGGACCAGGCTGACATTCTGAATGCTCTACGAGAAGTGAGACTTTTGCGAGAACCAAGTGATGACAGTGAATCTACAACAATGGCCAGACTGCGAGAGCAGCAAATTAAAAGAGGGGTGGCCAAACAAGAACACTACGCAGGAAGCCAAAGAAGATTGATAAACCAACACAGAACTGGCGTCGTTAGCCGCTACATGCTGCGGGATTTGCTGAGGAGAGGATCCGAGCACTTATGGACTGAATGGTTCGATGTGCAACGAGGATGATCTGTCGACTAACAAACTAACTATGGACATTATTCTTCTAAATGTTTGGACAGGCAGAGAATGAAGGCCAGCAACGCTGTGCTGATTGATACATCTTCTGATAATGACAGTGAAGTTGAGTGCGAGAACGAAAATGTATTACCATTCAATGAGTGTGAAAGTGATGCTGTTGTTACTGATATTTTAGACTTCGATAAATGTGATACTTGTCACCAGTTCCATACGAACGGTAAACTCAAATGTGGTCACATTGTACCATGTTCTAATGAAGATGCAAATTCAGCTTTAGCCTCCAGAGGCAATTTAAAGTTCCACGATGCACTGGTCAATGAATATCCATGCCAATGTTTACTTGATAGTGGAAGTACTGTAATCGGGGTAAGGAAAGAACTAATTAACCCAGAGGATTATACGGGCGATTTTGTTAAATGTCGCACTTTTTCTGGCAATATTGAGAAATATCCGCTAGCAAAAGTCCGTATAAACACCCCGTTCCTTTCCGGCACATTTACGTTCGCTAGTTTACAGAACCCCTGTACTGACCTCATTTTAGGGTGCTTACCAACGATAAGACACTGCACTGATGACGAAATACTAGCCTGGAAACAATCTAACACGGCTAATGCAGTAACGAGGTCAGAGACCCAAACACATCAGAATGACCTACAATATGAAATGTTACAATTATTAACACCTAGCGGTACTATTGACAATACCACTCGACAAGAGTGTATCGAGGCACAACGCGCCGATCCAACCATTGCACCTTATTTTAACTTATTAGGTGAAAAGGCCAAATTAACCAAAAATGCCTCCTGTTATTTTAAACTCCACAATGGAATTCTCATGCGATGTTACACCACCAATAACCATGAAATTCAGCAGACAGTGCTACCTTTGAAACATCGGCAAAACGTGTTAAAGATGGCACACGATTCACCGTTTGCTGGACATCTGGCTTATGACAAAACAAAAGCCAAACTTTTAGCACATTTCTATTGGGCTAAGTGTTGTAACGATTGCAAATCTTTTTGTCAGTCATGTACCATTTGCCATCATATAATGAAAAATGAAAAGCATGTACCAGCTGAGGTTCAACAGCTGGGTACCAAAACCCTACACCTTGAACCCAATCAAGAGGTGCTACTTTTACTACCAGATAAACGTAATCTATTATTAACTTCATGGCAAGGGCCATTCAAAGTGGTACGAAAGATATCAGATGTCGATTATGAAATATCGATAAACCAAAAATTAAAGATATTTCATATCAACATGCTGAAGCCTTACTTCTCACGACAAGAACCGACGACAGACGAACAAAATGCACCCACACCAAGCAACCCGACGACAGACGGACATAGCGCAACTACACTAGTTAAAGCGACAGAAGACGACGACAGCGCACATACACCTAGCCAGGAAACAGAACACACAGGTAGTACAACCACAGTACTCAATCAGATAGACGACGATGACATAGAACTACCAGTCCCGACAGTAGACATGACTGGGACAATTGATAGTATACGAATAGAACCGAGACTTACAGACGAGCAAAGACGACAGACAATAGAGCTAGTGACAGAATACAGAGACATTTTTTCCGACATTCCAGGTAGGACTGACAGAATCGAACACTCCATTATTCTGACTGATAACACCCCTATCAAATGCCGACCTTATTCCATCCCATTAAGTTATAGGGAAAATCTCGACAAGGAACTTCTAAATCTTGAGTCGAGTGGAATAATCCAAAAGTCGCAGTCAGAATACTCTTTTCCTATCGTCCTTGTGAAGAAAAAGGACTCTACGATCCGCCTCTGTGTCGATTTTCGCCGGTTAAATAATGTCACCAAGGTCGATGCAGAGACAATCCCATCATGTGAGGATCTGATTCATGATATGTACACCTCTCGAATTTTTTCTAAACTTGACCTAACTAAGGGATAATGGCAAGTCCCGATGCATCCACTTTCTATCCATCTAACAGCATTCTCAACACCTCTAGGTCTGTATGAGTGGCGATTCCTTCCTTTTGGCCTTCGTAATGCTCCAGCCACTTTTGTCCGACTCACCAGGGACCTTCTTCATGGAGTTACAAATACGGCGACTTACATTGATGACATTTGTGTCCATACTGCAGACTGGACATCACACTTACAGAATCTGCGACATGTCTTCGATAGATTGAGATTATTCGGCCTTACTGTAAAGCCAACCAAAGTTGAGTTGGGAATGGAAGAAATTGATTTTCTAGGCCATACGATCACCAGAGGCCAAATTAAGACAGATGAGAAAATTGTCACTAAAATTTTGAACTTAACAATGCCAACGACAAAGAAGCAGGTCAGAAGCTTGCTTGGTCTAGTAAATTACTATAATAAGTTCATACCTAATTTAGCTGAAATAACCAGCGTTTTTTCTAATGTTTTGAAAGCATCTGTGAAATTAAATGTACAAGATGCAGAGTTAATTTATGCATTATCAAAATTAAAACATATGTTCAGCGTTGTACCTAACTTGCGCTTGCCTAACCCCAATCTTACGTATTTTCTTCGTACAGACGCAAGTGCTATTTCCATCGCTGGCGTTTTGGGACAGTTCTATGAGGGAATCTTTCACCCAATCATATATGTAAGCCGCAAGATTACCCCTGCTGAATCGAGGTACTCAGTCTCTGAGTTAGAGGCTTTAAGCGTCATCTATTGTGTCCGGAAGCTTCATAGATTCTTAGCGGGTACCGAGTTTGTCATTGAAACTGACAATTCACCGCTGACAGTGATGCAATCGGGAGTCCACCGTAATAACAGGATTTACAGATGGTCTTTGATCCTGCAAAATTATTCGTTCACGATAAAGCATATCAAGGGGAACATGAACGTTCTGGCAGACACACTTAGCCGACCTTCTCAGATCGATATACCAGAGGTACGAGAAGAGAGCGATCCGACATCACCAAAGTCAGTGACACTGTAATGATCTAGTGCCTTATGTAATGAATACAGACACTGTAGTGAGCTTACCATCGTGAATCGCCTGAACTTGCGTACTATTAACTGTGTCAGTGCTAGTGAAAATGAACAGACACATTATGAGATGTCTACGCCACCACCATATATGCAACCCATGAGTAGAATGATATTTCAACGTTACCCAGGATGAGAGCGTATGTTTCAGACTTTGTCGAAATGAACTCTAATTTTCATCGAGATTCAACAGAGGACGCTACTCCGACAACACACCTGGTTGTAATTAGGTAAGTTAGATATATATAAATTGTATGTGATATGTATAATATTATGTTTTTATAACAGTTGCATGTAACATCATATTTTCGTAGTTACAATAGAGTGTAGAACTATATAACTTTATTTATGTCATTTAATAGTTAAATGTCATTTACATGTAGTTAGATTTGAACCTACACAAATGGCAAAATCGGTAGGATTTAGATTTGGATTTGGTAGAAACTCATTTAGTTTAACCGTTACATCATACTTTTCAACTTAGGAAACATTACTTTAGTTTATCATCATGTAAACACATTTTCTTAGACAGTAATTAGAACATTACTTAGAAATTAATCCCATCATTTAGACATTTATACCATTCTATGTACTAACACACAATAAGGTAACTAACACACTTTTCCCCATTTTCATCATTTAGTTAGATTAGTTCCCTTAGTTAGCTTAGCTCAGTACACCAACTTAGAATAGTTTAGCTAGATTAGTCAGTACCCACAGGATTGGTAGTGAACAATCCTCTTAAATATGTATATTGTGTACAGAAATGACGAGTGTAAAACTAGAGCACAGTCATTTGGCTTGAAAACCTATTTAAATTCAGCCAACTATTTATTGTACATATATATTGTTCATCCATTCTTTTTTCTACAACCATATTTTAATGACAGAACATGTATTTTAAAACCTGTGTAGAATGAAAGAGGAATGAAAGATGTATGAATGAGATGAGAGAATGAATGAAATACAGAAGAGTGAGACATGGTCCGGATTTTTTTTTTATTTTCGCCGCACAATGCGAGTTGTTGTAATTCGTTCGTGTCAATGTGTTAAGACAATGTGTTGTTCTATTTTTAACTGTGCAGTTGCTATACTTAGATGATAGAGATAGGAAACATATTTTGAGCATCATAAACCGGAATAGTAGTCATAAATCAGACTTACACACTCGTTTGTGACTACAATAAACCGCTTTACGGCGCTCGAAAGATTACATACACGTAGATTATAGACACATTCACATATTGGTAAGTTAAATACATATTAGTTTAATAGAAACACGCAACCAACCAGAAAAACTAACACATAAAGATGCATACACCATTAATTGCAAAGAGGAATAACTATTCTAAACAAGGGACACAACCAAATCTTGAAAACCTTAGTTTAACACTGAAATACTTTTTCACAAGCGGAAGCAAAAAAGGTGAACGTGAGCACATAAAGCATGTATACTAGTTGGAGTAAATATTATATGGGAGCATGAATAGTATTCATGTATTGTACTCGTAACAGAGGCAATTCTGTATGGGTTGTCAGTTATATTGACATTGACATAAGAGCATTTCTGACTTCCAAGGTGCTGACCTCATCTGGCAGAGGACTGACGAGGACAAGGGCAAAGCCCTCTTTGAACGCTACCTTGAGCAAAGCAACCAGACAGACATGGGAGGCCGAAATCTGGCCAAGGAGGTCACTTCAGACAGATGCAAGGCCCAGAACACTTCGGATGAAGACACAGTGACAGTGAAAGAAATCAAGGCTGTGCTTCGACGATCAAAAAACAGTGCTCCAGGTCCTGATGGCATAAGATACGACGACATAAATAGGTGTACCGACAATGAGCTAGAGAAACTAGCAGACATTTACAACAACAGTATAGGGAGTGCTAGCATCAAGGAGGAATGGTTACACAGCTATCTGATTCCCTTGCCGAAGCCTGACAAAGACCACAAAAAAATTCAGGGATATCGAATTATAACCATGCAGAATACAATAGGCAAGCTGCTGGAGAAGGTAATTGCCAGGAAAATATCAAGCCAACTAGAGAGGCAAGGTGTTTTCCCACCCACCCTGGGTGGGTACCGTCCAAAGAGAGAAACCTGGACCAATGCAGCAGTCTTTGCCCAGGATGTCTATGAAGGTTTCCACTCAGGCACTGAAACCGTTGCTGCAGCGATTGATCTTGAGGACGCATACAACAGAGTACCACTGGATTTTTTAATGTTTCAGCTTCTCGAACTAAACGTAAGTCCATTCCTCCTTAGTTGGATCGCTGCAGCCCTCTTCCAACGGAAAGTAGTTTTTAGATGTGGCAGTTGGACTTCGGAACCAACAACAATATATCCTGGCCTACCACAGGGATCACAATTATCTCCGGTACTGTTCAACGCCTACACAGTGAGATCACCAGTGAGCAGATCACTGGACCTGGCAGGACATTGTCATATGCCGATGATGTTTTAGTGTATCGTCAGGGGAAGGATAGAGAGGAGGTTGCTGTGGAACTACAAACCGAACTCAATCGCATAAGTACTTGGTGTGATGAAGCTGGGGCAATGGTCAACCCAACAAAGGCAACAGTGACTTGGTTCTCGTTGAATAATCATATTGTCAACACTCCAACACCAACTGTAATGCTAAGTTCAGAGACGGTGGAAAGAACGCAGGCAATGAATTACCTGGGGATACGGTTTGATCGAAGCCTTGCTTATAATGTGCACATAGACCAGGTGATAACAAAGGCCAAGCGGGGTTTGGCAGCGATGCGGGTGATGGCGGCAGCAAACTGTGAGCAGCGCCATCTATGTCTTCTGTACGAGGGGTTGGTCATGTCCGTTTTGGAGTATGCAATGGCAATCCTGACTCTCAGCCATAAGCAGATAGAAAGGATGGAAAGGATACAGAATGAAGCTATGCGCATTATTCTTGGATGTACAAGAGATACAGAATGCAGGGCGATGCGCTACCTTCTTGGTTTTCCAACCATTGAAGAGAGAATACAAGGTTGCAGGGCACGCGCCTACCTCAGAATTAACGCAAACACACAACATCCACTTCATAGTGAAATTAGGAAGGTGAAGGGCAGCAGGTTAAAAAGAGGACGGCCGTGGATGGGTCAAGCCGAAGACATTCTTCAACAGGTGTGTTCACTTGAGGACTTAGAACCTGGCGAGGAGTGGGTGCAAGTGCCAACAGACTTCTGCACATCCTTTTCAGTTTGCATCCAACTAGATAGAAAATGCAGACAAGAAAATCCGGCTGCTGTTGAGGCTGAAGTACAAGCGTTGATTTTCGAGAATTCGCTAGACGGTGACGCGGTCATCTACACAGATGGGTCCGTCGTCCGACATGTGAGAAGCTCATGGGCCTTTACAGCTCGGGCCGGAGGGAGAATTGTGAATGAGGACTCTGGTGCTTTCACTGAAACCACAAGTAGCCTGACCATGGAAGTCATGGCAGTAAGTAAAGCAATAACATGGCTCGAGACACAGACATTCACTAGGGCTTGTTTCCTTAGCGACTCAATGAACATGATCAAGAGGATAGAGGAGGGGTCGATCCGAAGAGAATGGTTGCTGCCTTTGGAGCGGTCTCGACTGGCAAAGATTAGTTTCATCTTCGTGACTGGGCATGCGGGAGCACAAGGAAATGAGCGGGCTGACAAGCTCGCAGGTGAGGCTACTGTGGAGGGCGGACGCGCCATGGACCAGGCCGACATTCTGAATGCTCTACGAGAAGTAAGACTTTTACGAGAACCAAGTGATGACTGTGAATCTACAACAATGGTCAGACTGCGAGAGCAGCAAATTAAGAGAGGGGTGGCCAAACAAGAACACTACGCAGGAAGCCAAAGAAGATTTATAAACCAACACAGAACTGGCGCCGTTAGCCGCTACACGTTGCGGGATTTGCTGAGGAGGGGATCCGAGCACTTATGGACTGAATGGTTCGATGTGCAATGAGGATGATCTGCCGACTAACTAACTAACTAACTAGTTATATTGACAATTTAAGGACAGGTCAAAAGACATTGGTTCCGGATCACACAAACTCCCAAGAAGTATAATGTTAGTATGAGCACAGTCTCTAGCCAACTGTACTAGTGTGGAGTGCTAATCAATTAGCCAAGTGAAGTAGTACAACAGTGTGACGAGGGAAAGGAGAGATCTTGTCCTATGCCTAGAACAGAGGTAGAAAACTCTTGCAGTCTTTGACAAAATTAGACAGCCCTAATTTTTGTTGAGATTACTACTTGTGTTACACCCACAACTTAAAAGTGTGTAACACAACACAGAGGGAGGGAGAGCCTGCCAAAGAGCTGCAAGGAACCTAATAGATAAGATAGAGGTATAACTATGGAAAGAGACCTAGACAGGATCAGGAGTACATAGCTATCTAGGAAATAGGGACAGAAAGGACAGAAGCACGAGTGAGAACTATAAATAGTTCTTCGACTGGACACACTCGTGTCCAAACAGGGGACACTGTACCACGTGAGCTGGAGTTGCCCACAATAGAGTGGGAAACCCGCATCACGAGAAGTGTTAACGAAACACCAGTAACTTTAAACAGTTGACCAGTTACTAACTGCGTGCTGGAACTCCGAGCACGCAAACTAGCTGATGCATGAAGAGTCAACTGCTCGTGGCTGGACACGCCACGAAGATCGTCAGACCGGGACTCGACAGCGTAGAAGACAGACGGAAGTATTCGCTGTGAATACTTTGTTGCTTACAAAGGACAATAGCAATAGTTGGGACTTAGACTTAGCTTCGATAGATATTACCATCGATATCATCTTTCACATAACATCATCACGATATACCATGATGTGTATTACCTACGTGGTTATCCGCGCGCAGAGCTACTGTACAACTAGCAAATAAAACTGTATTATATTTGTATTCTTTTGTACGTTCTCATTTCGTGTGGTACAAAAGAGGAATCCTTGTATGCCTGTCAAAGTTAAGTTGTTGACAGTCAGTGGTGAGAAACAGACGTTGTGACTGGGCTTTATTGCAAAGGCTAATGGTCGAGTCTTGAAAAAGGAGAGTCTGGCATATGAGACTACGACCTCCAGCATGAGAATGGAGGTGGAGGCAGTAACAGCGGCATTCCGGTGGCTAGAGGAGACTACTGCAACACACGTTGTATTCATTACGGATTCAAAGAGTATGCTTAGCAAGGTGGAGAAAGGAATGTTTCGTGTGGAATGGCTCTCGTCGCTTCAGAGGTCACAGATCGTGAGAACTGTATGGATATTTTACCCTGGCCGTGCGGGTGTACGAGGGAATGAACAGGCTGATAGGCTAGCAGGGAGGGCACCTTGGTGGTTTTTTGCCTATGGACAAGGGGGAGGTGATTGTGCGCTTGTGGGACCAGGTGGAGAAGGCGGAGGAACAGACTGAGAACCCATATTTGGAAAAAATGAGATTGCGGGGGATCGGCAGGGGTTCTGGAATAATATCAAATCTGAGAGGGAAGACCTAGATAACTTTTAATCAGATAGCGCTGGCTGTTGAACGAGGGGACGGAACACGTATGGGAATGTCCTCAGTGCAGTGATGTCGGTTCTTAACTCATAGAGTCTATACACCATCCATCATGTGCCATGTTGATAAGCGCGTCATGTTTTGCTATCTAACTCGATCACCAGAGTCGTTGATAATCTCCGTGTTTCTGTCTCGACCATGCCACGTGGCTAAGCCATCCAGGTATTTACTTTTCGGTCTCCCCCTTGGTCACTTCCCTTCGATCTTGCCAGTTGTCATCAAGATCTCCACTTCATTTCTTTTCATAACATGCCCACAAAATTTTGACTGTCTACGTCTAATGTCTCTAATCAGTTTATGATCTTCATTTGTTTCTTGAAGGACTTGTTCATTGGTTTTTCTGTCTGTCCATGGTATTCTTTGTATTTTCCTCAGAAACCATATTTCCACAGCCATCAGATGTTTTTCAGCTTGTCTGCTCATTGTCCATCCATACAAAAGTACAGGTTCTATGTAGCACTTCAACACGCTTTTTCTCGTTTCATTTGATATATTTTAATCGGTCAGTATGTTTTTCATCTTGCAAAAGGCTACTTTAGCAATAGCAATTCTTGTTCTAATTTCTTCAAGGCATATCCCATAAGATGTTATGACTGTTCCGAGATAACTGTACAGATTCACTTGTTTAAGAATATGTCCAGTTACTTGTATATTACATTGTGGTATTTCCTTATTCCCAGTGACGACCATATTGTGTGTCTTCTTACAATTCAATTCTAACCCTAGTTGTTCACTGTGTGCAACAACCGCTTTTACTAAATGTTGCAGGTCCTGTTCATTGTCTGCAATCAAGATTGTTTCATCTGCATATCTAATGTTATTGATGTATTGTCCCCAATGTTGATTCCTTCCATATCTTCTATATTTCCGGAAAAAAATTTTCACTGTACAGAGAAAAAAGATCAGGAGACATTACACATCCTTGTCTCACACCTCTCTTAATAGCCTGATATTGATCTACTCCATTATCAATTCTTATGGCAGCTTGTTGTTTCCAATATATTCTTTTTACAAGTCTAAGGTCTTTTCCATCAATTTGTAGATCTTCAAGCAACTTGATCATGTCGACATGTTTCACTTTATCGAAAGCCTTTGTGTAGTCAATAAAGCAAAGGTGTAGATCTCTGTTTACTTCCATAGAACGTTCGATTACGGATCTCAGTATATACACAGCATTTACTGTGCCCTTGCCTTCTACAAACTCACATTGTTCTTCTCCTATTTCAGGTTATATTTTCCTCCTAACTCTTTGCACGATAATTCTTAGCAAAATCTTCGTAATGTGACTCATTATACTAATTGTTCTATGTTGATCACATTCCAAGGCTCCTGATTTCTTTGGGATTGCAATAAATACAGAATTACATAATCCACGAGGTATATCTCAAATATCCTATATTGTATTCCCCGGGAAGGTTAACACGTTCAACAAATGCCCGCAGAAGTCGGATGTTTCGGCCTAAAGGCCCAAGAACGCAGCTCTGCTGTAAACAGGCACAACGCAATCACGTCCGAAAAAAAACCTAAAAAAACTATTAAAAAAACTTCGGATGAACGCAGAAGAAGAAGACGAAGAAGAAGAAGAAGAAGAAGAAGGAGAAGAAGAAGAAGCAGAAGAAGATATATTGTATTTAGCAGTCTGGTAACTTTATCTATTCCATATCAAAATCCATCTTCAAAAGTGATGGTCCTTCATTATTATTTTGAATATCATACTGCTCTTCTCTGTTATCATCATAAAGTTTTTTCACATAATTTGACTATACATGTAAAATCTGATCTTTTTCTATTATGATTTTTCTTTTTTTAGTCTGTAGGCAGCCTGCTGATGTACGTGTTCTTTGATTAGTAAGCTCCTGAATTCTGTTGTGCATTAGTTTGGTATGTTTACTGTTGTTTTGTTTTTCAATTTCTATGCAATTTTAATCGAGTCATGCTTCTTTTGCCTTCTTACACAATGTTCTCACTTTTCTGTGAATTTCTTCATATTTGGCAGTATTATTTTTGTTCTGTTTTCTTGTTTCCATTAGTTGTAAAATTTCTTCAGTCATCCATGTCTTACGAACCACTTTCTTCAATTTTGGAATAGTATTTTTCTGCAGCCAAACTGACTGAATTCTTCAACATTTCATACTGACCATCCACATCTTGAAGTAGGATATCTAATTCAGACAATATATTAAATTTGTTCTTTACTTCTTTGTTAACATAATCTCGTATTTATTTGTCAGTTTTCAATTTGCACAAATCATATTTAGTGTTTCCTGTTGTACACTTAACTTTCTTTAACTTTACCCTGAATATATATGTAATTAATCTGTGATCACTGTAACAGTCTGCATTGGGAACTGTTTTTACGACAGTTAACACATTTCGAAACCGTCTTATCAGGATGTAATCTATCTAGTGTTTAATCCTGCTTTCTGGACTCTTCCATTTCCATAATCTTCTAGGATGCTGTTTAAACTAGGTGTTTCCAAAACCATTTCTTGTGCTTTTGCCCATTCTACAAGTCTGTATCTTCTTTCGTTTCCCTCTCCCAAACCTTGGTTGCCTACATTGCATCCATCGCCTTAATTTCCTACTTTTGGGTTGAAATTACCCATTATGATATTTTTTTCTGATTTTTTTTTTTACAGTTCTTCAAAGGAGACTCCATGTCATTATAAAATTCCTCTATACTTTCTTTACTGCATATATTGTTGGGACATATATTTGAATGACATTAATTTTAAAAGGTCTACTGTTTAATTTTACTAATAGAACTCTGATACATTCCAATATCCATTAACATAATTTGATGTTCGCCGATCCACTATAATGGCTACACATCTTCGCCGTTCTTCTCCCCCAGAATAAATAATCTAACAATCCTCTACTGTCTTGATCCCTGCCCCTTCCCATCTCGTTTCGCAAATTCCTAATATATTAATCTTCTCTCTTTCTATTTCTTGTTTGATGTTTTTTTATTTTCCATCTGCACTCATTGTTCTAATATTCCAAGTGCCTACTTTCAGTGATAGTAATCGTTTGCACTCAGTAGCCTGCTGACGATCCGGAGTCACCTGGTGCACATGACTATATACCTACCGGGCGAGGCTGCTCCTATAGAGCTCCCATTTACACCGTTTCTATGATTTTCGATGAGACCGCAAAACATAATTTTCTTGGCATCTATAAAGTAGGTAGTTTGCCATTTCTTTCCTTCTTAGCAGTGACCCTACTGGTCAATAACTGTAGCCATTTTATCCCCTAAAACGAGATCCTCTGCCTACCACCGTGAAGCTGGAGACCATAACCTACAACTATCTGTCGGCTGCTTTTCAACTTCATCCACCATCTGCACCCTTGGTTTCACGTAACCCTGATCTGGAGGCTAAACGGGTACTCCACCTTGTCCAAGGGTGTCCCGTAGGCTAGCGGAGGGAAGGAGGAACCTTACTTCTCCTTTGATAGGGAACACCCCTACCCCGCCACCCATTTATTTCACAGTACAACCCCCCCCCCCCCCAAAAAAAAACAAAAAAAAAAAAACAAAACAAACAAAAACAAAACAAAAACAAAAAAATAACAATATATATATATATATATATATATATATATATATATATATATATATATATATATATATATATATATATATATATATATATATATAAATGACATCAAACAACATTTTCCAACCAAGCATATATAAATGACATTACATAACATTTTCCAACCAACAATTATTTAGTAAAATACAGAAGGGCAGACAGTAACATCGCGGAAAATTCCGCCGTGTGGGGAAAATGTAGAGATAGATCAGCCACTACATTGAGAATAGAATTGCAAGGGCAAAAGTACAAGGACAAGCCAGCAAGAGGATGGTGTTGGGGCAAGGTGTCTTCCAAGGATGATTTATGTCAATAAAATAATTTCCAGCATATTAATGACGTTACAGAACATTTTCCGACCCAGCATAAATAAATGACATTACAGGACATTTTCCAACCAAACATATATAAATGATATTGCAGAACATTTTCCAACCAAACATTTATATATATATATATATATATATATATATATATATATATATATATATATATATATATATATATATATATATATATATATATAGAGAGAGAGAGAGAGAGAGCTGATGTTACAGAACATTTTCCAATAAATCATATGTACATGACATTACATAACATGTTCAAACCATGAATATATAAATGACATTACAGACAGTGGGATCAACACCTTGTGCCACAGACAGAAAAGCAAGTGGTTTGGCCATTCGTTACAATGCAATACCATCAACTATCATCACTGCCTTACATCAAAGATCATCTGCGACGAGATCAAGAGGACGTTTAAGAAGAAAATGGATTGACGACATCAAAGACATCGTATAATCACACGGAATGACACTATCCAGTGCCTCCCATTGGTCGCCGGAGCGCAAATTATTCCTCACCACGACGCTTGACGGCTGAAGTGAAAGATGTTGATGATGATGATGATGATGATGATGATGATGATGGTGATGATCATGATGATCATGATGATCATGATGACAGAACATTTTTGAACGACGCATATGTAAATGACACTGCATATTAGTTTTGAACCAAGCATATATAAATGACATTACGGAACATTTTTCAACCAAGCATTTATAAATGATATTACAGAACATTTTCCAAACAAGCATATATAAATGATATTACATAACATTTTCCAAACAAAAAATACAAATGACATCACACATTTTCCAACCAAGCATAAAGAAATGACATAACAGAACATTTTACAGACAAGCTTATATACATGATTTTGCAGGACATTTTCCAACCAAGCACATATAAATGACATCACAGCACATTTACCAACCAAACATATATAAATGACGTTACAGAACATTTTCCAATCTATCGTATGTAAATGACATTACATAACGTTGTCCAACCAAGCATATATAAATGACACTACAGAACATTTCCCAACCAATCATAAATAAATGGCATTACAGAACCGTTTCAAACCACACATATAAAATGCCATTATAGAACATTTGCAAACCAGGAATATGTACATGGCATTAACTGATTCGATGCCGACCGCCAACCGATTGCCAAACAGAATCAACTTTTTGACCCCTTCATCAATATATTGGCAAGATCTTGGCAGTCCGTTTGTTTCTTTCGTTTGCGATCCCTTGCTTAATTTTAATACCCTGAAACGAAGTTTTAGACCGAAAGAAGGTTTTTCATTTACACACAGACCACGAGAGGCAGAAAATGGATGAATATTGAGGAAAAATTCTTAGTTAAAAGTTTTGTTTACTTTTCTGATTTGACAACGGCATCGACCCTGATTTTCGGCCTCACATATTTACATTAGATAATAGTATTAAACAATTTAGATTGTAATTATTCTGATGTAAAGGACTTTGTGAACGATTCTAAACTGATAGCACATGTTAAATGTGGTTGTTTGGTTAAAATTAACTGTGTATGAATGTAAACAAAACTAACCGGCTACCTTAGCTGGTAAGCCGCTAACCGTGAAAGTTTGTCATCATGTCGAATTAGTTAATGGGTCACATTTGTGCCCTAAAGTTTGCTTTGTCTATTACAAAGTATTTAAGGAGTAGTTAAATAATTAAATTTAAAAGAATAATAATTATAACTAAATAAAAAATAGCGTAAATTTTGTGTTTATCAGCAGAAAACGGTCAAAACCTGTCTCGTGATTTTCCGACATTTTCTATTTTATGTGACAATGATGCGCTTCAAAATAGTATGTTTTTATTGTGATTTATTGGTGTTATGGAGCCGTTCTAGTGATATTTGTGTAGCAAAGTGGTGTAGTTATCATAATTCAGTAAGTTTCATTGGATTATAAACAGCGTTG
Organism: Cepaea hortensis; assembly: GCA_963921405.1. Lineage (NCBI taxonomy): Eukaryota > Metazoa > Mollusca > Gastropoda > Stylommatophora > Helicidae > Cepaea > Cepaea hortensis. The sequence goes on from OY992887.1 coordinate 84,875,108, forward strand.
GAGCAGTAGCGCCTTGGTAAGTGGAAATTTCACGTACTTGTCACCTCTGTCATCAATTTATTTTTAACATCTGCTAATATTATTATTATATTTCTAACTTTTAGCAACAGCATCAATACCAATGTGTTCCTTGTGCAATGTCCTTTAATTTGATATATAATACAATATATTTACTACCATTTTAACAATTTTTAGATCATTATTATGAGACACCCCTACTTCCCATTTTCTGCCATCAATTATTTTTTGTTTGGCGCTGAATCAGTTTAAAGAACATTTCCCAACCAATCATATATAAATGGCATTACAGATTTCCCAACCAATCATATATAAATGGCATTACAAAACATTTCCCAACCAATCATATATAAATGGCATTACAAAATATTTCCCAACCAATCATATATAAATGGCATTACAGAACATTTCCCTACCAATCATATATAAATGGCATTACAGAACATTTCCCAACCAATCATATATCAATACATTACAAAACATTTCCCAACCAATTATATATAAATGACATTACAGAACATTTCCCAACCAATCATATATAAATGACATTACAGAACATTTTCCAACCACGCATTTGTAAATGACATTACAGGACATTTATAAACCAGTTATTTATAAATGACATTACAGATTTTCCAACCAAGCATATATCAATGACATTACATAACATTTTTCAACCAAGCATCCTACTTTAACAAAATAACCAAAGTGCAACATTTGAAAAAATGTAGATTAATCACTAGAGATATCATGACAATATGGTAAGTTGCAGTGTTACTTTGCTTCCCTTGCGGGCCCTGGTAACATAGGTGCGATAACCTACATAGAAGGACATTACCCAAGCAGCACCAGAACCCATGCATGTAGAGACGAATCAACAGAAAAATAAAAACGCAACTAAACAATGGAGGTGGAGCAATTCTGCGGAATCTAAAAGAAAAGAATATGGAGCAAAGAAAGCACAGTCAGTGCCAAAGAAAAAGGCTCAATTTTTGACAGGTGTCACAGAATGATGATAGTTTAGTGATTCCCAGATAGATTTGAATGCACCATTAATGGCAATATAGGAGAAGGGTTAACAATCGAGTCGTTCAATCTGAGAGGAGGAATAAAGTAAAGATCATTGACCTACAAATATAAAAATAGGATACAGGTACGTGCCGAGGTCAGTGGCTGCCGCTCGTATCGGCCGACGGAAAAACGAACGGACAGAAAAACTGGGAACAGAAAGACGGTGATCAAAGCATAGATTTCTTTGAAGTGCGACCAGCGATGAACGGAAGAACAGCGTAAGAACGGAGAGAAACGAACAACTAACCACTACGTGATTTCACCGCTTTTTGAGGGGAAAGATACGGCAAATTTGATTGTAGATCAAACAATCAGCGTAGGATTGGACACTTGTTATAAATAGTAGCAACTGAGGTTTCTAGTTAGTGTGTGTTCCAAACTGGGCTGAATGAGATATGCTCCTGAGTGGGGAAAGAAATACACGTCCCTAATGGTTTAAAGAAGATGGGATATTAGTGTGTTATTCGCTAGTGTATTTCGATTCCAGGAGGATAAGTGCATATATAAGGTATTAATACTTTAGAGTAATAGTTTAGCATAGGACCATAGATGTGTAAGCATAGCGTTTATCATTGCTTTCTATTAGTGAATAAGTTAGACTTTGATGAATTCATATGTCTTATGTGCGTGTTTACTTCGGAAGCATTGTCATTATGGCTGGAGAAGGACACTTGCATAAGTAGTATTAAGTGGCAGACACTTATCACTGGATCTGTTATACTTTTCACAGGTTCAAATCCTATCCGGATATAACGAGAAGATAGACACATACTTCGTGTGTGCTGGAAAAGCTTTGAAGATAAAACTAAAGGCATTTCATTTGTGGGGAGAACAAATACCCCAATAAACCAAGTAATAAATTAGACAGGATCAAAGAAGAAATAAACTATACTTTTAAAGGAACTTTGGAAAAGAAGATCCAGATAACTAACGTAATAAGGAAAAAAGGAATATAAGTTTGCAGAAAACAAAGCAGAATAAAAATACCTACGTCTTGTAGGCATAGACAATAGACAAGTAAAAACATTGCTACTCATAGAGACAATATGCTGAACTGTGGTGATGTGGTGTTTTTTCAATGTCGGATAAATACTTTCATGAAACAGACTCGGGCGAAGTCATAAACTGACCGGATTATTATTACTGTACAGTGATACAGCGGTGAACAGTTTGGTTTCATTCAATAACGGATTTACCGTCAGACTCAAGCATACGGATCATCCAGGGTGAGAGCTTTCCTGTTTGATGTGCTGTCCTGTGGTTTTGCATAATGAGTGGGCGAGATGTGACACCGCTGCTAGACATTCAGAGTTCATTCTGGCACCAACAATAGAATACACTATCAACTACGCTTACACAGTCCATACATACACCAGACATAGTTTTTATTAATAAATCTTTTATTTATCGTTGAAAGGAACTGTTGTCGGAGTATGTGTTGAGGGAATAACAGAGAGAGTGAAAGAAATAGATATATGGAAGGGAAGACAGAAGGGAGGAGTGTAGACAGAAGTCAGTCAATAATCCCAACAGATAATAAGTTTGAAGATGTGCTTGTTGATTCCACATTCCTCCCGGGAAAACAAGTGACAACAGGGAATACAAAAACAGCTCTCTTTATAGATGAAAAATAAGTTGTTTTTTTTTTTAATATTGAAAAACAAAAACAATGCAGAACTCGCAGACACAAGGAAAGTATTCAATGAATTACGTCGGAAATGCAAAGGGGATCTGCAATGCAAAGTAGCCCATCAAAAAGCAACATACCTGGAAAAGAAGTGATTGACAAGATTGGCAAAGGAAGGTGGAAGACTACGTCAGCCCGATGTAGACATAACCTACGATGAGTGCAAGCGATTAATAAGAAAAGATTATAGAAGCAAGCGAGATTCAGAACTTCCAAGCCAATAGATAGGTGATGTGGTAAAAACTCCGCTCAGAGCAAGCACGACAGAGATTTTCTGATCGTCAGAAGTAGAGTCCCCTCCGCGAATGTTTCGGCCCTTTTATCGTCTTGACATTCTCTACGGGCGGGCCTGTCCAGGTCATGACTCCGGGTGTTTTTCCCCCTGCCCTGCGAGAGACGTTCGGTCGTTTGCGTTGTCCTTGCATTGTTCCGTGTTTGTCCCATACTTGCGAACATATCTGCTCCCAAGCCTCCCCTCCCTCGGAGAAGAGGGTATGGTACACCCGGTGCTTCGTGCCCTCACAACATCCTAGCACCTGTGGTTGTGGGAAGCCAGCTTCTTCCCCGCCACTGGCTCTGTTGCCTCCGTTAGTTTTTGTTGTCATGTTCCCTCTTCGTGCCCTGTTCACTGCGCCGCGCCATAGGAAGCTGACTTCTCCTCTGGGATGCATTTTATTAAGAAATGCACGGAAGAGAACATGTAACGATCTTCAGACTACGCCATTAGATGTTTCTCAGCTTCGCTGCTTATTGTCCAAGTTTTACGTGCACGTAGCAATAAAACAACAACAGCAAAAGAAGATACAGGAAAAAAAATCTGCTCACACATGAAGTGTTTCAAATTCGATGTTTCCTTTTCATTCGTTCAGAGGCAACACAAAGAGCAGACATTCAAAACATGGAGAGAAGCAGAAGTGGCAACCGCGCGAAGAACCCCTAGGTCTTTAAAGCACTTCTCGGTTTTGGTCTTTTATTGGCAGTGGCCCAAGGGAAATTGTCCTATAACTGAGCTTGTATGTCTGTCGCAGCGTGAGCCAGACGGTGGGAGAAAAACTGATTATTGGGGATTATAGGGAGATTAGCGTGGTAAGTCAGTGATTATTACTGCGTTGGTCGTCTCCCCTGGGCTAATCGCTCTGCTTAATGGAAAATAGATTATGGCCTTGTGTGCATTGTGAGGTAGGTTTCTTTCTTTCTTTCTTTTTTTCGGTTCTTTATTGTTTTAAAGTGTCTTGCTTTATTTCCTTCCCGCTTCCTGTCTTCTTTTTCTGTTTGTCCATCTGCAGTCTTTTTGTTTTAAACTGTCCGAAAACCGCCTATCTATTTAATGCACACACATTTATTCTAAATTCAGTATGCTTTCGTTTGAGTATCATCCACCATTTACAATAATCGTCCTTTCAATCTTGATATCAGATATCGTGACCACACGAGAATCCTGACAATTTGAAAACTAAAACGTTTGCAATTTGCCAGGTTAAACAAGGAAATCTACCCGAGTCTGCTGCAAAAAAGCACATTAAAATAGGTATACACATGGGTGAACTAAATTATAGTTTTCCTTGCGACGAGTTCAGGGATGTTCACATTTTGCAGAATAATCTTATAAGAAGAAATTATCAAGTCGTAAACAAGGTTATGCTTGTTGTTGTTGAATAGGCTATTATTATTATTATTATTATTATTATTATTATTATTATTATTATTATTATTATTATTATTAAATTTGTTACTGTTATTGTCGTGAAATGACGCCTTAACATCCCAGAATATTTTTCTCGGTCTCCAAATTTGAGAGGCCAAATTGAGAAAGAATGAATTAATCACGCTACTCCAAGGTTATCTAGTCGTGAAGTAAGATTATTCACAAAAAGCCTCTAGCCATGACGTAAGCTTGCAGATGGCAAGTAAAATGGGATACTTGAGATGGACACAACTAGATAATTTAAATTAGTCTACACCTGGGAAAACTGCTGACCCAGACGGGCTATGACACCACACAGACACATTGGCACCTTCTCGTCCAGGTAGACCCTGGCTGAATCAACAATGAACTGGGCCAGTGGTTGAATAAAAGCAATTAACGCCAGATGGAGATAATAGCCCCAGGGCTATAAACAAGCCCCATCCACTCTGACTGGCAGACCCAGGTAGGTGTGAAATCACTGATAAGACTGTGAAACTGATCTGGGGCTGGCAACGCAAAACCATCCAGGTGTGACACTATGGTGAGGGTTAGTGGTTAAAAGAATGTGTATGACTGGACAGACTTGGAGTTAATTGCAATTACTGTCAGGAGGAGATAAGAAGAATTTATGACGGGACTGCCAAAGAGATAATAGTGTCTCAGACACTGTCTGCTAGACTCAGCTTAAATAAGGGTCCCTAGCCTGTTTTATGTTAGATTAAGTCTGACTTCAGAACAGGTGAGACAACCAGCTCGTTTTGTATGATTCTTAGGTTGCTAGATTTAACTAGGAGAATTAATTCTTAGTAACTAGTCGAGTTTTAGATGGATGTAATGACTCTCAGTCTATATCTGACCTAGGTTACTTCCAGAATTATCATTGCTTCAGGTTACTTGAGTATTCTTTCTAAGTTATGTGTTCAATATCATATTGCTTTAAAGTGTTACTCTTCTGAGACGTAGAACCTTATGTAAGACAGATCTTGTCTAAGTATACTTTTAGGTGTCTTGGTAGATGCTTGTCATTTCTTTGTACACTATCGTAGTTGCCTGTTGGTGAGTGCATTTGTTGTACAGATTATAGTCAACTGACTATTTATTTAATTCTTACAACAGCAGTAACTAACTAGTGCATTATGCTATTATGTTAAAGTATCATAATATGTCTAGTTTAATCAATATGTTTATGTGTATTGGATGTTTGATATATTGATTTGTCATATGCAAACCTGCCAATATGAAGTGTTATGCTATTGTCTGCGCATTGGCACATGGGCCAATGATTGTGTTGGAAGCAGAGGTGTAATGGTACAGACATTACCCACAATTGGTAGTATAGGGTATATGGTGCTAAACTTTCTCAGTGTATTGTGGGCGTGCGTCCACGGTAATGCATGGAAACCTGGCACAGCTACTAGTCACGGCTTGCAAGCCCGGATGATCAGGCATTGTTATAATACCCTTACCGACCCTGTGAGCTGCTAAACTAACATTGGACGGAGCGGCTGTACGACACAGAATTTCTGTATTAGCGACATGGACATGGGGCGGCAGAAATGTAATCATTACAGGCGTGTGAGACAATTGAAAAGCCCGTCCCAGACTAAAGACAGTAGGGAGAAGGAGGATGGTGAACACAGTAGAGCTGGAAGATAAACTTGGCCAGACTGGTCATTGTATATGTTTGTGTTATGATATGTTTTAATTAGGATTGCGCTGATGTAGAACTGATATAACACATTCTTGACTTTCTTTCAAGCTCTCACAAGGAGCACCTATGTTATAGATCTCAAGAACGAGTTATGACTAGGTAAAGCCAGGACTGGCAGACGTTAGAATACCGGCAAGCTGTTTCTTTTGTTGAGTCTACTGGAGAGTGGGGATCTGGACCACAGTTCCAGATAGATGAAGTAACAAGTAAAGTTACGTAATGTTTCTCATCACAATATGTTATATGATTTTATCATCCTCATATTGACAATCATCCGATGTCTATTGTTATGATTAGCAAATAAATGTTGTAGTATTGTAACTCATAGTTCTGTCGTTATATTTTAATTCCAATTGTGCATACGTGTTGTGTGTGTACATTGGTGGGGGTTCACTTACACACCAAGGAAGGGAGCAGTCAGGGAGAAAAACCTGTACTGGAATAGTTGTCTTTACACTTTAATTCAGACGTAAAAATCTATTCTAACTAACCTTCTCCTTCCCATCCTTGGCGAATATTCAGCACAGTTCATTTCAATTTTGTAACGAGCCACTAGGAACTGTACGTTGGATATTCAAGGGCTTAATCTGTAGTTCAGCCATATAGATTTTGTCCCTAGTCAGTTTCTGACTATCTGGGGTTGCTCGCCAGTGAATAATACATTCATCTAGCCGGTGGGGCACCCCGACTTCTGACAGTTATAGTAAATAATGTTGCTATTGTTGCTCATGCTGTTGTTGATGATGTTGTTGTTGTTGTTCTTGATGTTGTTATTGTTATTCATGTTATTGTTATTCTTAATGTTACTTAGTGGGAGTCTCCATGGCAAAGTGGTCAAGCCGTCTAACTCGGGCTCCGAAGTTTGTGGGTTCGATTCTTGGGTTCATGAGTGCATTTTTCGGAGACTCCTGATGGTCATCGCTTGAGCTACGGAGTTCGTGCTTTGTGCGACACATTCCACGCTGCGGAAAGATACCGAGCCATATGGGATAAAAATCCGGTGCAATGAAGCTTTTCCTGATGATGTTATTGTCCTTGATAACGTTACTGTCCTTGATGATGTGGCACTGACGTTGATGATGCTATTGTTATAAAGTTATTGTTGATGTTCTTTACGCTGTTAGATGTTGATTTAAAATACAAATAATGTTACTGTAGTGTATGTTCCTTTAGCTTGTGTCGCTTTTAATTGATATTGTTGGTATTGTTATTTATGTTTGTATTTTTTTTTTGCTGTTATATATATATATATATAGCCGGCTCCATGGCCGAGGGGTTAGCAGCTTTCTCCGCTAACCCCGAATACTCTCGTCACGTGACACGACGAGAATTAGCAGTGGTTCGAATCGCAAAAGTGACTTATGAGAGTATGGAGCCGGTCGCTCAGAAAGTCGTGGCGTGCTGATGAGCGTAATCTAGCCTAGGAATCAACATACAGCTGAAAGATGCTGGTGTTGACCGCAATATCCTGAAACAGGATGGAAACGCGGGAAAAAAAAAAAAAAAAAATATATATATATATATATATATATATATAGCCGGTCGCCGTGGCTAAGGTCTTGCGAACGCGGTTTGTGAGACCAGTATACCCGGGTTCGAAACACAGCGGTGCTGGTTTTTCGAAAAAGGTATAGGAGCCGGTCGTTCAGAAAGCAATGGCAAACTACTGAACGTAAAATTTACCCAGGATTCACGAACAGCACAAATGCTGGGGTTGACAGCTACGTCCTGTGAAGGACATGCAACTGTATATATATATAAATACTGTTATTATTCTTGTCTATGTTCATGGTGATGTTGATCATTTTGTTGCTGATGTAGTCCTTGTTGTTGCTGTTCGTTATTGTTGGGGCCGTTGTTGTTCTGGCTGATATTATGATGTTCGTTGGTGGTATTCTTGATCTATTCCTGTTCAAAACAATGTCTTCCCTTAGCTAATGTAAACACAGAAGCCACGAACAATATGTTACACTATTTATTGCCTGGTATATTTCGCTGTTTCTATTAACATTCTGCCATACCGTGAACAAAGAACAAGCGTTTCGCACATTGTATTCGACGAAAAATGAACTAATCTCGGGTAGAATATCCACGAAATTCCTCGCGCAAGAGGATTCAAAGAATATGCCCCAGCAATGTTATACACGTCCGTAAGATTTGGCCCGGCATGGCACATGATTGATTGATTGAAGATTTGGCAACAGTTTGCCGAAGAGAATTATTTTAGTTGAGTTGAGTTGAGTTGAGTTGAGCCAAGAACCAACATCACTGCACTCAGGACATTCCCATATGTGCTCCTTCCTCTTGTTCAACAGCCAGCGAAGAGTAATACTACTAATTGTTCCTACCGCTATCTGATTGAAGGTTCTCCTTGTCTTCCCTCTCAGTTTTGAGACCCTTCAGGAACCCCTGCCGATCCCCCGCAATATAATTCTTTCCACATACAGGTTCTTGATCTGTTTTCCCCGACGTCTCCACCTGGTCCCACAGGCACTCGACTACCTACCCCATAGTCCCTTGGTAATCTACCACTAAGAGGTGCACCCCCTGGTAGTTTATCGGTCTGTTCATTCCCCTGCACACCGCAGAGTCAGGGCAAAACATCCATACAATTCTCACAATCGGTGACCTCTGAAGCGAGGATAGCCATTAAACACGAAACGTTCCTTTCTTCGCTGTACTAAACATACTCCTTGAGTCCGCAATGAATGCAATGTGTGTTGCGGTGATCTCAAACCAGTGGCATGCCATTGTTACTGCTTCCACCTCCATTCTCATGTTGGATGTCGTAGACTCATATATCAGACTCTAGTTTTTCAAGCATCGCCCATTAGCCTTCGCGATGAAACCACAACCACTACGTCTTTTTCTCACCACTGACCCATCGGTGTAGATCACTATGCTATCTTGACGTGTATTACTCTAGATAATTTATTGCACCTCAACCTCTGTGAAGCCTACTGCCCATTCTCTGCACTTACGACCCAGTGTTACTATGACATTATACCAGTCTGTCATGTCTTCCGGTACTTTAACCCGCTCTTTTTCACGATTGATGGTCTCTAAATCACACACCTGGCGTATAGATTGCCCCCCTGTGTCATCTAGGACCTGCCTCGTCTCAGTCAATGACCCTTGACCTAATCTATGACTGCATGCAGACGGTGATCCCTATCTGCAGCAACTCTCAGGTACCATTTGGCTTGAAGGACCCTATGCCTATCCGCCAAAGTTGATAGTGCCGGAATACGCCTCATGCATATAATTGGTCTGCCCTTTGTGCACCACAGGACCATCCGCATGGCTGCATTCTGCATGCGCTCCAACCTTTCAAGCTGCCCCTTTGACACTATCAGCAGCCCCAAACCATACTCAATGACAGAATTTATTAACTGCTGAAAGAACCTGTGAAGCATCATCTGCTCTACCCCAGCTGCTGCCATCGCCCTCAAAGCATTAAGTCCCCTACCAGTCTTCACCAGCAAAGCTTCCACACGATTCTGAAAAGACATACACCTGTCAAAGGTAATTCCCAAGTACTTCAGTTTACTCTCTCTAATAAGAGGACATCCATTCAATATAATACATAGGGCATCTGCCTTCACGATCCGGTTATTCAAGGAGCACCACACACCCGATGCTTTGTCTGGGTTGATAACAACTCCTGCGTCCCTGCATCACTCCGCCATTCTGTTTACTGCCATCAGTAAGTCTACAGCTAAACATTCCCTGTTTCCTTCCTGTCTGTACACCAGCACATAATCTGCAAATGTCAACATTCTACCAATTCCTGGTGTCTCAATAGCTGCGACTTTGCTGGTGTAGACATTAAAAAGCACTTGGGGAATGGCAGATCCCTGTGGCAGCCCAGGTGTAATGATACAGGGATCAGAAGCCCAGGAACCCATGCGTAATGCAATTTTACGCTCATAAGGACCACCATAATCAATTTCTTGCATTGATGGTGGGTTAGTGCGTTCATTCCCTATACCGTTCGGTTGGACTTTACGGTAAACTGATGGCTATGAGATTGCATTAACGGTAAACTAATGACTATGGGATTGCATGGAGTATCACCCTGCGGTTGATCGCATCGTCTTGTAAAGGATATACAAGATTTTTTTTCTCTCTCTCTCTCTCTCTCTCTCTCTCTCTCTCTCTCTCTCTCTCTCTCTCTCTCTCTCTCTCTCTCTCTCTCTCTCTCTCTCTCTCTTTCTTTCTCTCTCTCTCTCTCTCTCTTTCTTTCTTTCTTTCTCTCTCTCTCTCTCTCTGTCTCTCTCTCTCTTCCTCTCTTCATCTCCTCTCTCTCTCTTTCTTCTCTTCCTCTCTTCATCTCCTCTCTCTCTCTTCTCTTCCTCTCTTCATCTCCCCTCTCTCTCTCTCTCTCTCTCTCTCTCTCTCTCTCTCTCTCTCTCTCTCTCGTATACTCCATAATCCAGTATGTGGTTTCTAACAAGTCACGTCTGCCAAGAAAGCCGACGCAGACACGACGAAGACATTTAGACACTTACGCAAGCACATAAAATACCGATTGTTGCAACCAGGTTTTGGTTGCTGGCAACGTCTCAGTTTCACAGGCTGTCTCCGAGTGGTACTCAGTTCCACGTTCAAGACCAGAGCAACATGAAGTAGTAATGACACCTGACTAGTGTCAGTTCCTCAGTTAGTATTTCAATTACCTGCGTATAGAACGTCTACCCGCAGTCAGGTGGATACAGGTAGAGACGATTACATTATTTTTGTTTATTGTATTGTTATTATTGTAATAATTTTTTTAACAACTTGAAACCAGTTTATTTCTATACATACATTGTCCCTTTATTTCTCAACATAATTTCGACCACCATTGATGCACTTATCCCATCGTTTTATCAGTCCTCCCAAACCGGCTGCATAGAACTGCGTGCTCTGTTTTCTAAACCACGTTTTCACTTCGCATTCAACTTCGGCGTCTTTCGCGAAATGTCTCCCGCCAAGGTGAGTTTTCCGTGTTTATGCTAACAAATGTTTATCACGTAAAGCGGTGTATAGCCGGATAGAAAAAAAACGACTAGGGCGAGTCAATAAGTAAGTCACACAATTCTGTGGGATGGCAGGTAAATGAATACAAAGCACGCTGTTCTATGCAGCCGGTATGGGAGGACTGATAAAACGATGGAATAAGTTTATCAATGTTGGTGGAAATTATGGTGAGAAATAAAGGGACAATGTATGTGTAAAAATAAACTGGTTTCATGTTGTTGTCATATTTAGTTATTTTTCTACAGCCATGTGTGACTTACGTATTAACTTACCCTCGTATTTAATGTTCTGCACGCATAGTGAGTTGATTAGTACAACAAATAACATTACTTATACTCACTCATGAGTCAAGATTAATAGGCAATATCAATGTACGTAGACATCATTCAATGAGGAATTTAAATAGTTCCCACCGGTTCTCTGAGTCCACAAGACAACCACCACGCGGCTACTCGCTTGCGGTGTGGTCTGCTTCATACTCCTAAGGTGACGTCATTTATTCCGTCTACCCCGTAATGTCAACCAAGGGACCCTCTTGGCGTCCTGTACAATACAAGCACAATAATAGTTTATTTGATTAAGATAAACAATAAAAAAAAATGCAGGCCCTGATCTTGCAGTGAAACAACAAATACATACTCAGTGTGAGAAAGCCGTACAAGCATATTTGTTTAGTATTTTCACTTGCCATTCATATATCAAAGCAATAAAGAAAACAGTCAGCTACCAGTGTCAAACCTGGACATTATCCAAAGCACCCTTACGCAAAGCCAACACCGGTGAGATGTGATTACGGAGAAGGGCTTCCGATCTTAGACCGAGTAAGAATGATGTTGTTAGAATCAGACAGGTCAACACCTCTTGCTACACACACTGAAAGACAGACGATCAACTGATTTGGCTATCTTGTTAGAATGTAACATCATCAGTTACTAGCACTGACGCTACACCAAAGATTTGACAGAAGAGTAAGAGGAAGCCGAGAAGGGAATGGTTTGACGACATGAAAGACATTGTACAATCACACGGAATGATATTATCCAGTGTCACACGTTGGGCGCTGGATCATCGGCTATTATTTCCTACGACGCTTGATGGCAACATCAGAAGGTGATGACAATGATGTCTTAGGTCTGATGACAATGACGATGAGCGGTCAAAATTATAAAATACACGGAAAACAGATGGCTTTGGAAACACGTGGCCAAAGCTGTTCGTCACGACACAAGCTGCCGATGATTGCTAACTACGCCGTTGTGTCAGATCTGCCATATTTGATTAATGATGGTTGACTGCAGTCTGTGAAGGCAACTACCCGTGGCATCTGTTTATGAGCAATGCCTGGACCGCCCGCCCCTATGGAGACAAGTTATTGTTCAGTAAACATAAAGGCCAATAGTAACCAAGCGTGGAATTAATCACCCGCCGGTCTTTCATTTTTGTCCCTTTTTTATCCCGACAAGAAAATAACACGAGAGGAACGCAGTTTTTGTTTCAAAATGGCAGCCATAAACAACAGTGACCTCTCGCGGACATAACCATCTCTCGGGTGCCATAAATGTGAGGCAATTCCATTTGTCGCCAGCCTAATGCGCCCATTTGTCGTCTGTGTATGCGCCCCAAGACTTCAATTCTCACTCCCGAACGTCTGAAATGAGTATTAAAGAGTGCTAGCGTAAACTATGCGGGATCGTCGTTTCACGATGACAACAAAATTATAGGGAGAAAATCGGTAGCCACGTAGCAAAACAGTGGGAATTGTAGCCCAGCTAAGGGGAGCCAACTTACAAACGATCCAAGGAAGGCTATTTTGTAACGGTTGCATTTGTCGTGCTGGCACATATAGATTTTTCTCTCTACCAATCACTCAGCTTTGAAAGACAATGCATTTAATGTTTTTCTTATTTATAACGGAGTACGACAACGTGTTGTATCTATCTACAGATGAAAGATGATTGTTGTTCTACTTTAGCTCATTCCATTATGGGGTAGATGATGAATTTTCCATCTGGTGTTGTCCAAAACAACGTTGCTATCGTGTTTGAGAAGTATACTACAGACACAGCATACTACCTTTATATTGTGTTCCAAAAGTATAGTATAGATACAGCATACTACGTTGGTACTGTGTTTCAGAAGTATACCATAGATACAATATGCTACCTTGATATCGTGTTTGAAAAGTATACTATAGACAAAACAAACTACCTTGATATCGTGTTGGAGAAGTATACTATAGACCAGTGTTTCCCAACGTGGGGCCCACGCCCCACAGGGGGGCAATTCGATTGTTAAGGGGGGCAATTCGAAAATGGACTCGCTTCCTCAGCGGTGGTTATTGTTGAGGTCTGTGGTTTTTGTGGGTTCATTCACCCTAATACTTGTCTTGTGCACTCTTACGAGTGAGTCCTATCTCGGACTGGTTATGTTGGTTTGTTTCTGTGACGTCAGCTGGGGGAAAAGGGGGGGGGGGGGTTGTTCGGCAGCTGTCCTTTGTTCCCGTCTCTTGGTGATTTCTTTTGTTGGTAGAGGATCTCTGCTTATCTGGCTTGACTGGTTGCAGTCCTTATAAGGACTCTTTGTTTGATGTTTCGTTATCTTTCGTTTTGTTCTGAGTTTGTCTCACCTTCTCGTAGTTTCTGTGGTATTCTTCCCTCATTTGTTTCCAGATGAGTTGCTTTTCCATGTGAAATTTATCGTTCCATGTGCTGGGGTCATTTTGTATTGTTTGCATCGTAGTCTGGCTTGCCTTAATCTTTCTTCGTAATCAGCTTCATATATTACTTTCCTCTTGTAGAAAGCTACGAAGGGACAGTCTTCTTCGTCTGTGCTCCTGTTATCTTCAGGCTCCTCTAGGTCATATACATCTGCCTGGCAGGATGCTGATTTCCTCTCGGGTTGCTTAGGTATCATGGATGGACTACTGGCTTCTGCTTGCTGTTTCTGATTGGTTTGTGGCTTGTCTCCATCATGCGTATTTTTGCCTCCTTTTTGTGTGAATTGAGTTAATCAAGTTTTCGATGTTTTTTTGTGGTGCTTTATCTTGCTTCATCTCATCTGTTGGTTTGGATTGGTGCTGCGTCCTTTCCGAGTTCAGTAGTTCTCTTTCGGTCTTGATCATTTGTGGGATTTCCTCATTTCCTTCTTCATCTTAGCCATGCGTTTTATCTCTTGCTTGATGTTGTGCTGGATCTCTTTCCTGTCGGCCAGCAGCTTCTCATTCTCGCTGGTTGGTGCTGGCGTCAGTATTGGCTTGACTTGCTTCTTTAGCTGGTCTATCTGGTTCTGCAGTTGATTTCTTTCAGCTTGGGATATATACGTGGCCGTCTCGCACCTTCGCCTTGCTTCTTTGTATGGCGTCTTTGTGTTAATGGCGAGCTTTAAAACGTCTCTGTGTCTTTGGAGGTACGGACAGCCCAAGTATCTTGCTCCATGCTTGCCCACGCAGTTGTCGCACTTTCTTTTGCTGCTGGGTGCTCGGAAGTCCGTGTCCAGCTTACTCGAGTTGGGTAAACATACAGTATAAGTAACTTCTGTCTGACATGTTAGTAGCCGTGATTTCATTGTTAGACGTTAGAGTTGAACTACTGGTTATACTGGGCCGGTACTAAGCATTTTGCGCTATTTGTTCTGAATAGGGCAAAATGCTTAGTGCGGGGATCTCAGTTTCTGCAGTGTTTTGCAGTAACGCTAAGCATTCACCGTTGGTGTTAATTTGAAAAAAGTGTCTGTTAAATTGTTGTAAAAGTCTCGTTGTTTAAAAAAAATATATATACACTGTATAAATATAAGTGATATATAAATGGTATGTAAATTCAATTGGTAATTTATATTAATTTCAGTTTTAGAAGCATAATTTTCCAGACAAGTGTGTCAAATGAAAAAGTCTGTTTTTATTTTATTTTTTTTTTTTTTTTTTTTTTTTTTTGCGGTGGGGTAAATGTGCCATAGATATTTAAATATGCATTTTTAATCTACGTTTACTACAGTTCATATTATTTTTTTAAAAAAGTTTTTAATTGATCCTATATTTATTTATTTCAGCCCATAGTGAAATGAATTGTGCAAGGAAGGAAAAAATTTGACAGTATTCGAAGGAATATTTAAAATTTAGTTTCATACCCGCTGTCCACGATGAACGGTCACCTTTGTGTCTTGTATGCCAACAATTCTTGACCAACGAATCAATGAAACGAGGTCATCTTGAGGCACATTTTAAGGCGAAATATAATGCTCATATTAATTAAGATGTTAATTACTTTCAAATTTTAAAGAAACATTTTGAAAAAAAGAGTAACATTAAAGTCTCTATTTACTGCTAATAATGCAACTATCAATCATACTCGTAAGGCTAGTTATCAAATTTCATTACTCATCGCAAAATCTGGGAAAAGTCATATTATATGGGAGAATTTAATCAAACCATCAATATCAGCATTTCTAAAACGGTTCTGGAAAAAGATGACAAAGACATTAAAGCTATGCCACTAAGTAACAATACTGTTAGCAGAAGAATAGACGAAATGAGTGAGAATATTGAAATACAACTTGTTGAAAAGCTGAAAACAAAATTCTTGGTGCAAATGGATGAATCAACTCTGAGAGACAATGAGGCCGTACTTATATCTTACGTAAGATATATTGATAGAGGTGATTTTGCTGAAGAAATAGTGTTCTGTAAATCATTAGAAAGCACCACTACCTCCAAAGATATATATATATATATATATATATATATATATATATATATATATATATATATATATATATATATATATATATATATATATATAGTAAGCTAAAAAATTACTTTGCTGTCAATAATATACCAATGAAAAATATAATATCTTGTGCTGCAGACTGTGCTCCTAATATGATAAAAATGTTTTGCGTATCCTTTTACAGGACTTAGCTGTCAACAGCAGCATCTTTCAGCTGTCTGTTGATCTCTTGGCAAGATTACGCTCAGTAGTTTGCCATTGCTTTCTGAGCGGCCGGCTCAGTATCCGCAAGTCACGAGCGGGGGTCGAACCACCTCAGTTCTCGCTCCGCTGCGAGACTCTGCGTGATAAACGGGATTACAGAGAGAAAGTCCTAATATGATGGGGAAGAAAAATGTTTGCTGCCAGGATTGCTGCTTGTGCATTGTGTTATTCACAGGGAAAACCTGGTAGCTAAAAACATTTCGCCTGTTCAAAATGAAGTACTAAATTTAGTTATAAAGTGCATCAATTCTATTAAAGCTAGTGCCAAATGTGAACGTCTCTTCAAATTATTTTGTGAAGAACAAAATGAAGACCATGTGAAACCTATACTTCACACTGACTTAAGATGGCTCTCGAAAGGAACTGATTGAAAATATTTATGGAACTATTTGATACTCTTAGTGACTTTTTAAGCGACAAACCTGAAATGAAACATCTGTTAACGGTCAATGGTAAGGCATTTGTGAGTTTTTCATCCGATATCTTTGAAAAAACTAAATATATTAAATAAACAACTTCAAGGAACAAATCTCCCCCGATGGTGTTTCCATCTTGCCGTGGTGGGGGAGCTTGAGTTTCTCAATGACCCTGAGAGCTATGCCGGCGGTAGCGTAGCTACCAGCAGGGCCCCCCCCCCCCCCCCCCCCCCAAGCCGGACAGGTCAAAGGGTAGAGAACAGATAAAGAGAAACACCCTGGTCCTCCAGGTTGGGGGTTGAAGCGTGGGGTTAACATCCCCACCTTTGTAAAAACCATTTTTGTTACGAAACAGATACATGAGCCTCGATTTCGGACTGACTTATCTGGACAACGACCTTGGAACGTTAAAGGACTTTTGAGATTCGGAACATGGAATGTACGGACACTATATCGAGCTGGAGCGGCCGAAGAACTAACCCGGGAGCTGGTTGAATATCAAATGGATATAACAGCAATTCAAGAAATAAGGTGGCCAGGAGAGGGTACTTTAGAGCAAAATGGAATGATTATAGTATATGGAGGAAACACCCAAAATAAACATGAATTAGGAACAGGATTTGTCATCAAAAAAGAGTTATGGGGGAACGTTTTAAACTTTAAAGCTGTTAATGACAGGATTAGTAAATTACGAATAAAAGGTAAATGGAAAAATATAACGATGATTAATGTACACGCACCTACAGAAGAGAAAGAAGATGATATTAAAGAAGACTTTTATAATGATCTGGAAGATGTCATAGAAGAAACCCCCAAACAGGACATCCTGATTGTGCTGGGAGACTTCAATGCAAAAATAGGTAGAGAGCAAGCTAATAAAAAAGTTGTCGGTATGGAAAGCCTACATACAACTTCAAATGATAATGGATAGAGAGTCATCAACCTGGCAGAAGCCAAAGGTCTGCAGATTAGCAGTACCAGACTACAAAGAAAGGATATACACAAACAAACTTGGAAATCATGTGACAAGAGAACCTATAATCAAATAGATCACATTTTAATTAACAACAGAAATGCATCAGACATACAGCAAGTCAGAAGTTATAGAGGAGCTGAGTGCCACAGTGACCACTTCCTCGTTGGAGCAAAATTTAAAATAAAACTTAAGAGAGCTTTCTATACTAAATTACAAAGATTACACCCAACATTTAACAGAGAAAAACTACAAGAAATTACAGTCAAAGAGAAATTTACAGATGAAATAAAATGTAAACTTGAAACTCTGCAAAACCCTTTGGAGGAAAGCGTTGACCAAACTTGGTTGAACATCAAGAATACAATTCAATCTACCGCAGAAGAATGTCTCGGTGTGTTAACCACGCGTAGAAAGAACAGATGGTTCAATCAAAAATGTGAAGAAGCAGTCATTAGGAAAAAGAATGCCAGACATTTATGGTTAAATGACATCAACAACATCCAAAAGGAAGAGCATTATAGAAATGAATGTAAAGAGGCTACAAAAATAGTCCGACAGCACAAGCGAGAATATATGAGTAATATAATCAAAGATATGGAAACTAATCACCAGAAAAATGAATCCAGAAAGTTTTATAAAGAACTGAAGTCAATGAAACGAGGGCAGCAACAAAACACATATGGTTTAAAAGACAAAAATGGGAATATGATAAATACCAATGAGGAAATGTGCAACACATGGAAAGAATATTTTGTTGAATTACTAAATTGTGAAGCTCCAAGTAACACTTTCCCACAGGAAGAGGTTCTAAGATGTGAACCACAAATTGAAGAACCTACATTTGAAGAAATCCTATATGTAATCACACGACTTAAAAACAATAAGGCAACTGGGACTGATGGAATTGCTGCTGAATTTATAAAGGCAGGTGGCCATGCATTACATCTAAAGCTATACGAACTAATAATAAAAATCTGGAGGACAGAAGAATTACCCCATGACTGGAAAGAGTCATTATTGATACCTATCTTTAAGAAAGGAGACAAGTTCCAATGTGAAAATTATAGAGGAATATCACTACTGTCCACAAGCTATAATATACTATCCGCAGTATTACTAAATAGACTAAAACCATATTCAGAAGACATATTAGGTGACTACCAGGCGGGTTTTAGACAAAACAGATCAACGATAGATCAGGTATTTATCTTACGACAAATAGCCGAGAAAAATTGGGAATATAAAAGAGATCTCCATAACATATTTGTGGATTTTAAAAAGGCTTATGATAGTGTCAATAGGAATAGTCTATGGAATGCTATGCAGGAATTTGGAATACCAAGGAAGTTATCAACATGACCAGACTATGCATGGAAGATACTTATAATATAGTAACATATAAAGGCAGGAAATCAGACCCTTTCCAAATAACATCTGGCTTGAAACAGGGTGATGCACTATCACCGCTACTCTTCAATCTGGCTCTAGAGAAAGTTGTAAGGAGAGTAAAGGAGGAATGTGATATTGGAGGAACATCCAAGCTGCTTGGTTATGCAGATGATATAGATATTGTAGGGCAAAGTGAACAAAAGATATTGGAAATATTGACTCACTTAAAGGAAAAAGCCCAACAGATGGGGCTGGTTATCAACCAAGATAAGACAGAATATATGGTAATTTCAAGAGACGGAATGGCTAAAAACTCTGGCCACATACAAATAGATAATATGACCATTAAAAGAACGGAAACATACAAATACCTGGGTACAATCTTCAACTGCTCCAACATCATAAGGGAAGAAATACAAACTAGAATCAACTCTGGAAATAAGATATACTATGCACTACATCATCTACTAAAATCAAATGCGCTATCTCGTAACACCAAAATCACAATATACAAAACACTGATCAGACCAGTTGTGCTGTATGGTTCTGAAACCTGGAGTACAACGAAAGGAGACGAAGCCTTGTTACAAACCTTTGAGAACAAAATTTTAAGACGCATCTTTGGACCCATTAGGGATACACTAAGTGGAGAGTGGAAAAGAAGAAGTAACAAATACATTTATGATCTGCTTAAGTCCCCGCTAATCACTGGTATCATGAAGCTGGGGCATATAGAAAGAATAGAAGATAATAGGGAAACAAAACTCGCTTACACTCAGGAAATAAATGACCGTAGACCCCGAGGTAGACCAAGAAGACGGTGGAGAGATAATACATGTACAGACTTACAAGCACTTGGAATCAACGACTGGCAAGAGAGGGTCCACCAGAGAGACGAATGGAGACGGATTGTATCTGCAGCAAAGAAGAAGAAGAAGAAGAAGAAGAAGAAGAAGAAGAAGAAGAAGAAGAAGAAGAAGAAGAAGAAGAAGAAGAAGAAGAAGAAGAAGAAGAAGAAGAAGAAGGAACAAATGAAACTCTTGTTGATGCAAAAGCGAAGATATTTGGTTTCATTACCTTTACTGAATTATGTCAGACACATATTTATTATAAAATAAAAATGTTGAAAAGTTTCATTGCCTCCAAAAATGTGAAGCGACTGATACCGCTATATATTTTACTGTCGATCATCTGAAAATTTTATCGGCTGATTTAAAAGAAAGATTTACTGATTTGAAGCAATTGATTTCCCAACTTGGATGATGCGGCCAATGTTAGTGAATTTGTCTGATATTTCAAATATGCAGTATCAAGAAGAATTCGCAGAAATGCAAAATGATGAGTCAATTAAAACTTCATTTAATATAAAAGGTGCGAAGGCATGGCTTTGTGAGGCAACCAAAATAAAATATCCAAATGCAACCAAATGTGCAAGAGAACTATTGTTACCGTTTCCATCTTCATATTTAGATGAATGCAGATTTGCTGCTATATAAAAAAAAAATCGGCTGGATATAACAAAACGGGGAGACTTGAGACTGAAGTTAACTAAATTGGAACCTGACATAAAATCTCTTTGCAGCAAGCATCAAGCGCAATGATCTCACTAAATTTAAATAATAAATAATTACCAATAATTAAAATAATATGCAAAAATCTTTCAGTAAAATTATTTTGTACTTGAATTTCAGTTCTCCAATATATGTTTTGAATATTTACTTACTGTGTTTGCTCAATAATTTCATAGTGATTTCTTCCTAAAACCTATCAATCAAGTTTCTTTAGTGAACATTTCAATTTTTTAATATTAAAAATTATGTGTGGGGGGGGGGGGGGGCATAATCATTTTAGAAAGGCTTAGGTGGAGCATAGCACAAAAAAGGTTGGGAAACACTGCTATAGACACAACATATTAATGGAATTCGATTTGTAGATTTTCTTTAGCTCTACAGTCAGATCTCTTTTAGACGCATATCTTTATTTATTACTTTCCCCCCAGTTCGCTACAAATCTCTGTCTCCGATATTCTCTTTCTGTCTTTATTTATCACTATCTTTATCTTACAATACTTTATCTGTCTGTCTGTCTGTCTGTCTGTCTGTCTGTCTGTCTGTCTGTCTGTCTGTCTGTCTGTCTGTCCGTCCGTCCGTCCGTCCGTCCGTCCGTCCGTCCGTCCGTCCGTCCGTCCGTCCGTCCGTCCGTCCGTCCGTCCGTCCGTCCGTCCGTCCGTCTATCTGTCTGTCTGTCTGTCGGTCGGTCTGTCTGTCGGTCGGTCGGTCTGTCTGTCGGTCGGTCGGTCTGTCTGTCGTAATACCATGCGTAAACCATGCGTAATATGCATTGTTTATGCTTACAAAAACCATCTGACAATGTGTTTTTTCCCCTATGTAAATGTAACATGCACATTTGATGAATGAAAGATGAGTGATCGAAAGGGCCGAATGTAAGACGGGCCTACGTGCCCAATTTGCTACCCTTTTAAAATAAAGTTCGTTCGTTCGTTCGTTCGTTCGTTCGTTCGTTCTCTCTCTCTCTCTCTCTCTCTCTCTCTCTCTCTCTCTCTCTCTCTCTGTTTCTCAATGTCTATTTCTCCCATTATCCTTCATTCTCCTTCTTTCTCTTTCTCCATCTCTCTCATTTTCTATCCCTCTCACTCTATATCACTCACATTCTTCTTTGTATCTCTGTCACTCTATCTCTGTCACTCTATCTCTGTCACTCTATCTCGCTCACTGTATATCTCTCAGCTTCTATTTTTCACACTTTGTATTTTTTAACCGTCTTTCTTCGCTCTCTCTCCCCTTTTCATTCTATATCTTAATGTCTATTTCTCACACTTTATATTTTTCACCCGGCCTTTCTCTCCCAAATCCCCACGCCCAATCTCTCCAATTGTATATATTTCTCTCAATCTCTATCTCACACATTTCGTTTTCTCTCTCTCTCTCTCTCTCTCTCTCTCTCTCTCTCTCTCTCTCTCTCTCTCTCACTCTCTCTGTGTATCTCTCACGCCCTATCTTCACTCTCCCCCACACTCTCTCTGTGTATCTCTCACACCCTCTCTTCACTCTCCCCCAATCTCTCTCTCTCTCTCTCTCTCTCTCTCTCTGTATCTCTCAAGCGCTCTCTTCACTCTCCCCCACACACTCTCTCTCTGTATCTCTCACGCCCTCTCTTTACTCTTCCCCACACACACACACTCTCTCTCTCTTTCTCTCTCTCCCCCTCTCTCTCTCTCTCTCTCTCTCCTATTCATCAGGACTCCTAGACTGTATTTGCTACTACAGTTTAAAGGTCGATGATCTCAGCCATTTCTTCACAACCCACATTCACATTGTCCACAAACACAGAAAGAATAATTCAACGCCATAACCAGGACGGCTGGGTGACATTTCTGAGTACAAGATATGGCCTGAGACTACAAGTTCTCTTCACAAACGCTGAGAGTATAGGTAGCCAGGGAACCCTTGAGGCAACTGACATAACCCGAGTAATACATTTCCATGATGTCTAGAGTATAGGTAGCCAGGTAAACCCTCGAGGCCACTGACATAACACGAGTAGTACACTCCCATGATGTCTAGAGTATAAGTAGCCAGGGAAACCCTAGAGACCACTGACATAACACGAGTAATACATTCCCATGATGTCTAGAGTATAGGTAGCCAGGGAAACCCTTGAGACCACTGACATAACACGAGTAGTACATTCCCATGATGTCTAGAGTATAAGTAGCCAGGGAAACCCTTGAGGCCACTGACATAACACGAGTGATACATTCCCATGATGTATAGAGTATAAGTAGCCATGGAAACCCTTGATACCACTAACATAACACGAGTAGTACATTCCCATGATGTCTAGAGTATAAGTAGCCAGGGAAACCCTCGAGGCCACTGACATAACACGAGTGATACATTCCCATGATGTCTAGAGTATAAGTAGCCAGGGAAACCCTTGAGACCTCTGACATAACACGAGTAGTACACTCCCATGATGTCTAGAGTATAAGTAGCCAGGGAAACCCTCGAGGCCACTGACATAACACGAGTAAAACATTCCCATGATGTCTAGAGTATAGCTAGCCAGGGAAACCCTTGAGACCACTGACATAACACGAGTAGTACACTCCCATGATGTCTAGAGTATAAGTTGCCAGGGAAACCCTTGAGGCCACTGACATAACACGAGTAGTACATTCCCATGATGTCTAGAGTATAAGTAGCCAGGGAAACCATTGAGACCACTGACATAACACGAGTAATACATTCCCATGATGTCTAGAGTATAGGTAGCCAGGGAAACCCTTGAGACCACTGACATAACACGAGTAGTACATTCCCATGATGTCTAGAGTATAAGTAGCCAGGGAAACCCTTGAGGCCACTGACATAACACGAGTAGTACACTCCCATGATGTCTAGAGTATAAGTAGCCAGGGAAACCCTTGATACAACTAACATAACACGAGTAGTACATTCCCATGATGTCTAGAGTATAAGTAGCCAGGGAAACCCTTGATACCACTAACATAACACGAGTGATATACTCCCATGACGTCAAGCGTACAGCTAGCCTGGGAACCCTTTGAGACCACTGACATACCACGAGTGATACAATCACATGTATTGATCAATGCTGACAGAAAGCAAATAAGATAACTAGAAATCTGAGGACATAGAAAACCTGACTGTGTGTAGCTCACATGTGTTCGAACTTAATTACACAATTTATTTGTCCCGAAGCATTTTCCTGATATGGGTGTATGATGTGATAGCGCCATTAAACTTTTTGGGCCTGGATGCACAGAGGAATAGGTGGCTAATCTTTCCCTCACTTAGGCAAGCGACGAGCCCAAGCATCGAACAATTGTCCTACCCTGTTCATGTCATTACCAGCGCAGTTCGCTAACAACTTCGCTAGCTCGCCTGTCGGTGACCGAATTTACCGTGATAAGATGACAGCGCTTCCTTTACGGAAAGTGTTGACTTCGGTGACCGTCTATAAATCTCTTTGTTATCATGATGAGAAAAGAAAATTGGAGAACATTGTTCCGTCTGAAAAGATCGAACGAACGAACTTTATTTTCAAAGGGTCGCAATTGGGTAGCAGGCCCGTCTTACAATCGGCTCTTTCAAGCCTTCATCTTTCGTACATCAATTAGCTAGATCACTGGTCAGCGGAAGTTCACTGTACAGCGCGAGACCACTGGTCAGCGGGAGAAGAGACTGACGAATAAGATATTGGGTGAACTAAAAAGGTGGCATGGAGGAATATCATCCGCGGAGTTCACCCAGAACACCAAGGACTGAGATCTGTAGAGAGACTTGGACGCCGACGCGCGTTGGCGGACACGTGATGATGATGATCATGATAATGATGATAGACGAGTACCTAAGCACCAAAATCTTAAAAATAAAAAATTGCCACCCCTAATCAGATGTATTATCCTCCTAAACCCACAACAATGGAATATGTGAACTTGCATATCCATCCACTTTATAACAGTCTTGGTATGAGAGATGTGTGTTAGTCAAGTATGGGTACAAAACATAGATCTACCCCAAGGCTCTGATGATTGTGTGAGCATGCGAAACTCAACAGCCCACGTCTATCGACATGGCACATCATGGTGACAATTTGTCAGATAAGAAACATAGAAACACATGTGACAGTTGTGATGAGTCTAGTAGCAATATGTGTATGGATGTGAAGCGTGGACAATGAACTGACAAGCTGAAAAACATCTGATGGCTGTGGAAATGTGTTTTCTGAGGAAAATGCAAAGAATACCATGGACAGAAAGAAAAACCATTGACCAAATCCTACAAGAAACAAATGAAAACCGTCAACTTATTAGAGAAATTAAACGTAGAGATTCACAATGTTTTGGTCACGTTATGAAAAAAAAACACAAAACAAATTAGAGAATTTAGTGACAACTGGCAAGATCGAGGGGAAGAGAACAAGGGGAGGACAGAAAAGTAAATACCTGGATAGCTTCGCCACGTTGTATGGTCGAGACAAGAACACCGAGCTGATCCACGACTCTGGTGATCGAGTGAAATGGCAAAATATGACCTCCCACGCTTACCGACATGGCACATGATGATGACGAGTAGCAATATTGCTTGACCCTTGCAGGACGTTACAATCAATCCTAACCCCAGGTTGATTTTCTAGACAAGTTTACTCTAGACAAGTTTACATTCAGTATAGGGTGCATTTTTAATGAGTAGGGTTCTTGCCGTTCCAAGTTTTATATTCACCCCCTGTAGAGTTCATGCAACATAAAAGGTAAATACAAAACTTGGAACGGCAATATTTTCAATAACCCTACAGTCATTAAAAATACAGCCTTTATTTGCGCTTGCTCGCTTTGAACTCAAGCGGTCCATACACCCTGCTTCTAGTAGTAGTGGGCTAAATTTTGCGCATGGATTAGCTTTCCTTATTACCAGTATCCCTCGCCATCAGGCGAACTCACTCCGACTTCAGAGATACTTGTAAATTCTGTTACCAAGTAAAAGACGATAAGTCAACATTTTAATTAAACTGACCGGTGTAGGGGTTTAACCCCTTACCCCAGCACCGCCATACTGGATGTTTAAAATTGAACACTCTCTTCCATTCGGTCATGCTGACTTCGAGGTAGTTTATAATCCCAGTCGGACAAAGGAAGTTATACAGAACCACCAGGGATGGGCGAGCTTATTTATAGACCTTCTGGGACAAAGTACAGTAAAATCAAGGAGACAAAGTACAGTAGAGTAAAGGAGACAAAGTACAGTAGAGTAAAGGAGAGGAGACAAAGTACTTTAGACTAAAGGGGACAGGGAATACAGTTAAGTCAAGGAGACAAAGTTCGGTAGAGTAAAGGAGACAGGAAGTACAGTTAAAGTTTTTTTTTTCATATCCTTTACAGGACATCGCTGTCAACACCAGCATCTTTCAGCTGTATGTTGATTTATTGGCAAGATTAAGCTCAGTAGTTTGCCATTGCTTTCTGAGCGGCCGGTTCACATACCCCGTAAGTTACCGATCCGATTCGAACCACAGCTGATTCTCACCGTCATCACGTTACCGACGAGAGTATACGAGATTACGGAGAAAAGTCATAACCTCTAAGCCACGAAGCCGGCACAGTTAAAGTAAAGGAAACAAATTACTGTAAAATAAAGGAAACAAATTACAGTAAAGTAAAGGAAACAAAGTACAGTAAAGTAAAGGAAAGAAATTACAGTGAAGTAAAGGAGGCAAAGTACAGTAAAATAAAGCAGATAAAGTGCAGTAGAGTAAAGGAGACATAGTTCAGAAAAGTAAAGGAGACAAAGTACTGTAAAGTAAAGTAGACAAAGTACAGTGAAGTACAAGAGACAAAGTACAGTAAACAAAGTTGACAAAGTACAGTAAAGTCAAGGAGACAAAGTACTGTAAAGTAAAGTAGACAAAGTACAGTGAAGTACAAGAGACAAAGTACAGTAAACAAAGTTGACAAAGTACAGTAAAGTCAAGGAGACAAAGTACAGTAGAGTAAAGGAAACAGGGAGCACAGTAAAGTAAAGGAAACAAATTACAGTAAAGTAAAGGAAACAAATTACAGTAAAGTAAAGGAAACAAATTACAGTAAAGTAAAGGAAACAAATTATAGTAAAGTAAAGGAAACAAATTACAGTGAAGTAAAGGAGATAAATTACAGTAAAGTAAAGGAAAGATATTACAGTAAAGTAAAGGAAACAAATTAAAGTAAAGTAAAGCAAAGATATTACAATAAAGTAAAGGAAAGAAATTATAGTAAAGTGAAGAAACAAAGTACAGTAAAGTAAAAGAAAGAAATTACAGCGAAGTAAAGGAGGCAAAGTACAGTAAAATAAAGGAGACAGAGTGCAGTAGAGTAAAGGAGACAAAGCACAGTAAGGTAAAGTAGAGAAAGTACAGTAAAGTGAAGTAGACAAAGTACAGTGAAGTACAAGTGACAAAGTACAGTAAATAAAGGAGACAAAGTACAGTAAAGTAAGGGAACAAAGTACATAAAAGTAAAGGAGAAAAGGTACAGTAAGGTAAAGTACACAAAGTAAAGTCAAGAAGACAAAGTACAAGAGACAAAGTACAGTAAATAAAGGGGACAAAGTACAGTAAAGTAAGGGAACAAAGTACATAAAAGTAAAGAAGAAAAGGTACAGTAAAGTAAAGCAGATAAAGTAAAGTCAAGAAGACAAAGTACAGTAGAGTAAAGGAGACAAAGTACAGTAAAGTAAAGGAGACAAAGTACAGTAAATTAAAGGAGACAAAGTACAGTAGAGTAAAGGAGACAAACTACAGTAAAGTAAAGGAGACAAAGTACAGTAAAGTAAAGGAGACAAAGTACAGTAAAGTAAAGAAGGCAAAGTACAGTAAAGTAAAGGAGACAAAGTAAGTAGAGTAAAAGAGGCAAAGTTCAGTAAAATCAATGAGACAAAGTATAGTAAAGTAAAGAAGACACAGTACAGTAAAATCAATGAGACAAAGTACAGTAAAGTAAAGAAGACAGGACGTACAGTAAAGTCAATGAGACAAAGTACAGTAAAGTAAATGAGACAGGAAGTACAGTAAATTCAAGGAGACAAAGTACAGTAAATTAAACGAGACAAAGTACAGCAAAGTCAAGCAGAGAAAGTACAGTAAAGTAAAGGAGACAAACTACAGTAGAGTAAAGGAGAAAAAGTACAGTAAAGTCAAGGAGACAAAGTACAGTAAAGTAAAGGAGACAAAGTACAGTAAAGAAAGGAGACAAAGTACATTAGAGTAAAAGAGACAAAGTACAGTAGAGTAAAAGAGACAAAGTACAGTAGAGTAAAGGAGACAAAGTCCAGTAGAGTAAAGAAGATAATGTACAGTAAAGTAAAGGAGACAAACTACAGTAGAGTAAAGGAGATAAAGTACAGTAAAGTAAAGGAGACAAAGTACAGTAAAGTAAAGGAGACAAAGTACAGTAAAGTCAAGGAGATAAAGTACAGAAGGGTAAAAGAGACAAAGTACAGTAAAGTCAAGGACTAATTTACACGTCATGTGGCGTTTTTGGATATATGGTGCCAGCCCTACATTTGTATAGACCAATCGGCACTAGATGGATGATGTGGTCAATATAAAAACCTATCGCAGATGATACAGTTTTGATTGCAGACAATGAACAGGACCTGCAAAATTTAGTATATGCGGTTGTTGCACACAGTAAACAACTAGGGTTAGAACTGAATATTCAGAAGACACAGATTATGGTCGTCACTGGGAAGAAGGAAATACCACAAAGTGATATACGAGTAAATGGGCATATTCTTAAGCAAGTGAATCGATACAGTTATCTCGGCACAGTCATAATACCTGATTGGAGATGCCTTGAAGAGATTAGAACATGAATTGCCATTGCAAAGGTAACCTTTTGCAAGATGAAAAACATACTGACCAATAAAAAGATATCAATTTAATTGATTATTTGGTTGTTTCGGGATTTGAAATGTAAATATTGAGCACAACCCACTACTGGCAACGCTGATCGTATTCCGGTATGAACCTAAGGCCTATCCATCAATATGGAAGCACTATACTCGAGTTTCGCTCTCGTTTGAGCTCGTCAGTAGTGCATATCCCTGACCGGATCCGGAAAAGAGCCCCGGATCACTGGCGTGTGAAGCAGGTGTGTAACCACGCGGCACACACTGGACACGCCAAATTATCATAACAGAATATTACAATGTTACACATCGTAGGCTATGCTCAAGATTGCCCAATCGCTGCGGCTGACGTCTATGAATCGATGTGGACCCGAACGATCAGGTCTTCTCACTGGCAAGGAACACCAGGACTCTTAAAATCCAGTGAGCAATAATCAAATTGATTATTTAGTTGTTTCGGGAATTGAAATTTAAATATTGAGCACAACCCACTACTGGCAACGCTGATCGTATTCCGGTATGAACCTAAGGTCTATCCACGTCAATATGGAAGCACTATTCGCTCTCGTTTGAGCTCGTCAGTAGTGCATATCCCTGACCGGAACCGGAAACAAGCCCCGGATCACTGGCGTGTGAAGCAGGTGTATAACCACGAGCCATACGCTGGACACGCCAAATTATCATAACAGAATATTACAATGTTACCCATCGTAGGCTATGCTCAAGATTGCCCAATCGCCGCGACTGACGTCTGTCAATCGATGTGGACCCGAACGATCAGGACTTCTCACTGGCAAGGAACATCAGGCCTCCTAAATATCAATTTAAACGAGAAAACGAGTGTAGAAGTGCTACATAGAACCTATACTTTTGTATGGATGTGAAGCGTGGACAATTAGTAGTCAAGCTGAAAAACAGCTGATGGCTGTGGAAATGTGGTTTCTGAGGAAAATGCAAATAATACCATGGACAGACAGAAAAACCAATGAACAAGTCCTTCAAGAAACAAATGAAGATCGTAAACTGATTAGAGTCATTATACGTAGACAGTCAAAATTGTCTGGTCATGTTATGAGAAGAAATGACTTGGAGAACTTGGTGACGACTGGCAAGATGGAAGGGAAGAGACCAAGGGGAAGACCTAGAAGTAAATACCTGGATGGATTGACCACGTGTCATGGTCGAACTAGGAACAAGGAGCTGATCCACGACTCTGGTGATCGAGTGAGATGGCAGAACATGACCACCCACGCTTATCGGCATGGCACATGATGGATGGATGGATCATCTTTACTTCCCATTATATTTCTTGGTACCTATTTAGGCTGGGAGCTTCGGGCAATGTTGAAAATTAATTGTGATGCTGTTTCGAACTCATGACCGCCGGCAGACAGGCAAGAGATCTAGCAACTGAGCTACCACTGCAAACCGAACCGATTGTTGTATGGAAGACATACAGCTGATTGGGTCAATTTATATCCTTAGCAGAAACGCAATGAGCGATAGAGAACAGCGGGGGAGAAAGAGTTAATTAGTACACCCAGTGGAAGAACAACAACAACACCAACAATAAGAAAATTCGAAAGGAAAAAAGGAGGGGAGGGGGGCAGCAGCAGCAACAGCAGCAACAACAACACCAGAAGAAGACAAATAACGGTCACAAGAAGGAAAACAATAAGTAGGAGCAGCAGCAACAGCAAAAGAAGAAGAAGAAGGAGAAGAAGAAGAAGAAGAAGAAGAAGAAGAAGAAGAAGAAGAAGAAGAAGAAGAAGAAGAAGAAGAAGAAGAAGAAGAAGAAGAAGAAGAAGAAGAAGAAGAAGAAGAAGAACCTAATTTGCCTAAGAAGCTATTTTCTTCTAGGATCGTTTGTGCGTGATTCCATTTTGCCCCTCAGCGACGACAGACAAAAATGCTTTACCGGATGGCAAACAATGTTCTTGACAGCTTCCTATTTTTTGCCACTTTGACGACAACGTGCAACCCTGTTCTCTTCTTTAGCCATACAGAGAGCCCTGACGCCAGCCACTTAAGGCATTCACACTGCACGTAAGCTTCGATTGTTGACTTCTTGTATCACTAACTGTCACGGATTTATTCTAGGGGTCACTGTGACCAACACTTCTCGCGAGAATGATACAGCTGTGAAGTTGATACTTTAGTATCTCGTGTTATAATGCGTAATTCATTCATTCATTCATTCATTCATTCATTCATTCATTCATTCATTCATTCATTCATTCATTCAGTAGCATGTCCTTTGCAGAATTCACTCCCATAACAACCTTCCGGAAAAGTTATCAATCACAAGCAAAATGTCCCGCGTCCGATACACCCATCTGGAGATTATCTCCCACATCCTGCACCCATCTTCGCTTTGGCCTTCCTCTTCCTCTCTTCCCTGGGATATAACCCTCCATTATTGTTCTCTCCAAACTTTCATGACGTTTCAAGTGATCAAAATAATGCAATTTCCTTTGTTTTATCGTCTTTAGTAGCCAAGCTTCTTAAATATTCAGTTCGTATGGATTCATTTGTTCTTTTCTGTATCCAGGATATTCTTATAACTCGTCTATAACATTTATATTCAAAGACATGTATGCAATGTTATAATGTGTAATATGAAAGATATCGGTTGTTGAAATAGTTGCAAAAGAAAATGAACCTTGTAACCTATCATCTCCTTGCGGTTTGACTGACTGAACACCCCATTTTATACAATTTATCACATATTTGCCGAATCATAGAACCTGAGTCTATTTTATAATCCATTTGCCGAACAACGCACACTATGCAAGAATCCTCGTTTCCACACTGCTGAATGTGGATGCTGATCGTCTACCATCGTTGTGGGCAATTCTTGTGACTCACTTGCAGTCTGACAACACGTAAGATTTACAATCCGTGATCGGCTGCATTGCAGCTGAGGTCTTTAGTTCTAAACATTCATAGGGGAAACACCAAGATAAGGAGAAAGTTCTATATCTGGGACTACAGGCAAACGAAATAGAGGGAAAACTAAAAACACAAGGAGGAAGAGAACTTGAGGCAGCGATGATTAAGCTATAAGGACATGGACAGAGACGGATAACATAATGACAGACGGAATGGCTTGTTGTCAGTGCATTGAGGGTCTATACCCCAATGGGAGATAAAGCGCAAAAGAAGAAGTAGAAGAAAAGCAACGAACTTGATCTAACGATACACCTGAGTATTTCCACGCAATGTGAGCTGAGCATGGAAGCTGCTCGCTTACCATCATTGTTGGGGAGGGGGGGGGGATTGCTGTGTTTCTCTTGCAATCGCACAGCACGAAAAGTTTGCAGTCCTGGGTAGACTTCCTTGAGGCTGAGACCATGGTAAAATCGTCACTTAGCTAGCCATACTGGGGTCTTGTTTCCTGGATACCCCAGTGGAAGCTCACAAAAGGCCTTGGTCAGTATGGCAGTTGAACCTGGTCAGTGTGGCAGTTGAACCTGGTCAGTTGGCAATTGAACCTGGTCAGTGTGGCAACTGAACCTGATCAGTGTGGCAGTTGAACCTGGTCAGTTGGCAATTGAACCTGGTCAGTGTGGCAACTGAACCTGATCAGTGTGGCAGTTGAACCTGGTCA
Source organism: Cepaea hortensis (assembly GCA_963921405.1). Lineage (NCBI taxonomy): Eukaryota > Metazoa > Mollusca > Gastropoda > Stylommatophora > Helicidae > Cepaea > Cepaea hortensis. The sequence goes on from OY992887.1 coordinate 84,907,111, forward strand.
GCTGGCAATTGAACCAGGTCAGTGTGACAGTTGAATCTGGTCAGTGTGGCAGTTGAACCTGATCAGTGTGGCAGTTGAACCTGGTCAGTTGGCAATTGAACCTGGTCAGTGTGGCAGTTGAATCTGGTCAGTGTGGCAATTGAACCTGGTCAGTGTGGCAGTTGAACCTGGTCAGTGTGGCAGTTGAACCTGGTCAGTTGGCAATTGAACCTGGTCAGTGTGGCAGTTGAATCTGGTCAGTGTGGCAATTGAACCTGGTCAGTGTAGCAGTTGAACTTGGTCAGTGTGGCAACTGAACCTGGTCAGTGTGGCAGTTGAACCTGGTCAGTTGGCAATTGAACCTGGTCAGTTGGCAATTGAACCTGGTCAGTGTGGCAGTTGAATCTGGTCAGTGTGGCAATTGAACCTGGTCAGTGTGGCAGTTGAACCTGGTCAGTGTGGCAATTGAACCTGGTCAGTGTGGCAGTTGAATCTGGTCAGTGTGGCAATTGAACCTGGTCAGTGTGGCAGTTGAACTTGGTCACTGTGGCAACTGCACCTGGTCAGTGTGGCAGTTGAACCTGGTCAGTTGGCAATTGAACCTGGTCAGTGTGGCAGTTGAACCTGGTCAGTGTGGCAATTGAACCTGGTCAGTGTGACAGTTGAATCTGGTCAGTGTGGCAACTGAACCTGATCAGTGTGGCAGTTGAACCTGGTCAGTTGGCAATTGAACCTGGTCAGTGTGGCAACTGAACCTGATCAGTGTGGCAGTTGAACCTGGTCAGTTGGCAATTGAACCTGGTCAGTGTGGCAACTGAACCTGATCAGTGTGGCAGTTGAACCTGGTCAGCTGGCAATTGAACCAGGTCAGTGTGACAGTTGAATCTGGTCAGTGTGGCAGTTGAACCTGATCAGTGTGGCAGTTGAACCTGGTCAGTTGGCAATTGAACCTGGTCAGTGTGGCAGTTGAATCTGGTCAGTGTGGCAATTGAACCTGGTCAGTGTGGCAGTTGAACCTGGTCAGTGTGGCAGTTGAACCTGGTCAGTTGGCAATTGAACCTGGTCAGTGTGGCAGTTGAATCTGGTCAGTGTGGCAATTGAACCTGGTCAGTGTAGCAGTTGAACTTGGTCAGTGTGGCAACTGAACCTGGTCAGTGTGGCAGTTGAACCTGGTCAGTTGGCAATTGAACCTGGTCAGTTGGCAATTGAACCTGGTCAGTGTGGCAGTTGAATCTGGTCAGTGTGGCAATTGAACCTGGTCAGTGTGGCAGTTGAACCTGGTCAGTGTGGCAATTGAACCTGGTCAGTGTGGCAGTTGAATCTGGTCAGTGTGGCAATTGAACCTGGTCAGTGTGGCAGTTGAACTTGGTCACTGTGGCAACTGCACCTGGTCAGTGTGGCAGTTGAACCTGGTCAGTTGGCAATTGAACCTGGTCAGTGTGGCAGTTGAACCTGGTCAGTGTGGCAATTGAACCTGGTCAGTGTGACAGTTGAATCTGGTCAGTGTGGCAACTGAACCTGATCAGTGTGGCAGTTGAACCTGGTCAGTTGGCAATTGAACCTGGTCAGTGTGGCAGTTGAACTTGGTCAGTGTGGTAATTGAACCTGGTCAGTGTGGTAATTGAACCTGGTCAGTGTGGTAATTGAACCTGGTCAGTGTGGTAATTGAACCTGGTCAGTGTGGTAATTGAACCTGGTCAGTGTGACAGTTGAACCTGGTCAGTGTGGTAATTGAACCTGGTCAGTGTGGTAATTGAACCTGGTCAGTGTGACAGTTGAACTTGGTCAGTGTGGTAATTGAACCTGGTCAGTGTGACAGTTGAACTTGGTCAGTGTGGTAATTGAATCTGGTCAGTGTGACAGTTGAACTTGGTCAGTGTGGTAATTGAACCTGGTCAGTGTGACAGTTGAACTTGGTCAGTGTGGTAATTGAACCTGGTCAGTGTGGTAATTGAACCTGGTCAGTGTGACAGTTGAACCTGGTCAGTGTGGTAATTGAACCTGGTCAGTGTGGTAATTGAACCTGGTCAGTGTGGTAATTGAACCTGGTCAGTGTGGTAATTGAACCTGGTCAGTGTGGCAATTGAACCTGGTCAGTGTGACAGTTGAACCTGGTCAGTGTGGTAATTGAACCTGGTCTGTGTGGTAATTGAACCTGGTCAGTGTGGTAATTGAACCTGGTCAGTGTGGTAATTGAAACTGGTCAGTGTGGTAATTGAACCTGGTCAGTGTGACAGTTGAACCTGGTCAGTGTGGTAATTGAACCTGGTCAGTGTGACAGTTGAACCTGGTCAGTGTGGTAATTGAACCTGGTCAGTGTGGTAATTGAACCTGGTCAGTGTGACAGTTGAACCTGGTCAGTGTGGTAATTGAACCTGGTCAGTGTGACAGTTGAACCTGGTCAGTGTGGTAATTGAACCTGGTCAGTGTGGCAGTTGAACCTGGTCAGTGTGGTAATTGAACCTGGTCAGTGTGGCAGTTGAACCTGGTCAATGTGGTAATTGAACCTGGTCAATGTGGTAATTGAACCTGGTCAGTGTGACAGTTGAACTTGGTCAGTGTGGTAATTGAACCTGGTCAGTGTGACAGTTGAACTTGGTCAGTGTGGTAATTGAACCTGGTCAGTGTGACAGTTGAACCTGGTCAGTGTGGTAATTGAACCTGGTCAGTGTGACAGTTGAACCTGGTCAGTGTGGTAATTGAACCTGGTCAGTGTGGCAGTTGAACCTGGTCAGTGTGGTAATTGAACCTGGTCAGTGTGGTAATTGAACCTGGTCAGTGTGACAGTTGAACTTGGTCAGTGTGGTAATTGAACCTGGTCAGTGTGACAGTTGAACTTGGTCAGTGTGGTAATTGAACCTGGTCAGTGTGACAGTTGAACCTGGTCAGTGTGGTAATTGAACCTGGTCAGTGTGACAGTTGAACTTGGTCAGCTGGCAATTGAACCAGGTCAGTGTGACAGTTGAATCTGGTCAGTGTGGCAGTTGAACCTGATCAGTGTGGCAGTTGAACCTGGTCAGTTGGCAATTGAACCTGGTCAGTGTGGCAGTTGAATCTGGTCAGTGTGGCAATTGAACCTGGTCAGTGTGGCAGTTGAACCTGGTCAGTGTGGCAGTTGAACCTGGTCAGTTGGCAATTGAACCTGGTCAGTGTGGCAGTTGAATCTGGTCAGTGTGGCAATTGAACCTGGTCAGTGTAGCAGTTGAACTTGGTCAGTGTGGCAACTGAACCTGGTCAGTGTGGCAGTTGAACCTGGTCAGTTGGCAATTGAACCTGGTCAGTTGGCAATTGAACCTGGTCAGTGTGGCAGTTGAATCTGGTCAGTGTGGCAATTGAACCTGGTCAGTGTGGCAGTTGAACCTGGTCAGTGTGGCAATTGAACCTGGTCAGTGTGGCAGTTGAATCTGGTCAGTGTGGCAATTGAACCTGGTCAGTGTGGCAGTTGAACTTGGTCACTGTGGCAACTGCACCTGGTCAGTGTGGCAGTTGAACCTGGTCAGTTGGCAATTGAACCTGGTCAGTGTGGCAGTTGAACCTGGTCAGTGTGGCAATTGAACCTGGTCAGTGTGACAGTTGAATCTGGTCAGTGTGGCAACTGAACCTGATCAGTGTGGCAGTTGAACCTGGTCAGTTGGCAATTGAACCTGGTCAGTGTGGCAGTTGAACTTGGTCAGTGTGGTAATTGAACCTGGTCAGTGTGGTAATTGAACCTGGTCAGTGTGGTAATTGAACCTGGTCAGTGTGGTAATTGAACCTGGTCAGTGTGGTAATTGAACCTGGTCAGTGTGACAGTTGAACCTGGTCAGTGTGGTAATTGAACCTGGTCAGTGTGGTAATTGAACCTGGTCAGTGTGACAGTTGAACTTGGTCAGTGTGGTAATTGAACCTGGTCAGTGTGACAGTTGAACTTGGTCAGTGTGGTAATTGAATCTGGTCAGTGTGACAGTTGAACTTGGTCAGTGTGGTAATTGAACCTGGTCAGTGTGACAGTTGAACTTGGTCAGTGTGGTAATTGAACCTGGTCAGTGTGGTAATTGAACCTGGTCAGTGTGACAGTTGAACCTGGTCAGTGTGGTAATTGAACCTGGTCAGTGTGGTAATTGAACCTGGTCAGTGTGGTAATTGAACCTGGTCAGTGTGGTAATTGAACCTGGTCAGTGTGGCAATTGAACCTGGTCAGTGTGACAGTTGAACCTGGTCAGTGTGGTAATTGAACCTGGTCTGTGTGGTAATTGAACCTGGTCAGTGTGGTAATTGAACCTGGTCAGTGTGGTAATTGAAACTGGTCAGTGTGGTAATTGAACCTGGTCAGTGTGACAGTTGAACCTGGTCAGTGTGGTAATTGAACCTGGTCAGTGTGACAGTTGAACCTGGTCAGTGTGGTAATTGAACCTGGTCAGTGTGGTAATTGAACCTGGTCAGTGTGACAGTTGAACCTGGTCAGTGTGGTAATTGAACCTGGTCAGTGTGACAGTTGAACCTGGTCAGTGTGGTAATTGAACCTGGTCAGTGTGGCAGTTGAACCTGTTCAGTGTGGTAATTGAACCTGGTCAGTGTGGCAGTTGAACCTGGTCAATGTGGTAATTGAACCTGGTCAATGTGGTAATTGAACCTGGTCAGTGTGACAGTTGAACTTGGTCAGTGTGGTAATTGAACCTGGTCAGTGTGACAGTTGAACTTGGTCAGTGTGGTAATTGAACCTGGTCAGTGTGACAGTTGAACCTGGTCAGTGTGGTAATTGAACCTGGTCAGTGTGACAGTTGAACCTGGTCAGTGTGGTAATTGAACCTGGTCAGTGTGGCAGTTGAACCTGGTCAGTGTGGTAATTGAACCTGGTCAGTGTGGTAATTGAACCTGGTCAGTGTGACAGTTGAACTTGGTCAGTGTGGTAATTGAACCTGGTCAGTGTGACAGTTGAACTTGGTCAGTGTGGTAATTGAACCTGGTCAGTGTGACAGTTGAACCTGGTCAGTGTGGTAATTGAACCTGGTCAGTGTGACAGTTGAACTTGGTCAGTGTGGTAATTGAACCTGGTCAGTGTGACAGTTGAACTTGGTCAGTGTGGTAATTGAACCTGGTCAGTGTGACAGTTGAACCTAGTCAATGTGGCATTTGAACCTTGTCAGTGTGGCAATAGAACCTGGTTAGTATCTCTGTACCCCATGAATAAGATAGGAAACCAAGGTAGGACAGTCGCTTGCACGCTTGCCATTCGTCCGGTGGTCATCTGTTTGTATCCATGCCGAGCCGATGTTTACAAATTGACCTCGACTTCGAATCAACCTAAAATATCATGGGAAGTAAAATCGGCGGGCATGATACAGATCACATCACCTCGCGAGTACAGACTGATTGATCCCCTCTGACGTGTCTCCACCTTGTCGTGGTAGAGGGGCTTGCGTGTTCCAGTGACCCCTAGAGCTATGCCAACGGTAGCACAGCTACATATCGGACAGGTCAAAGGGTGCTGGAACCAGACCAAGAGAGACACACATCTGCTGCTCTGCAGGTAGACTGAGGACAGGCAGTCAAAAGTCCGAATCAGGCGCACAATGCGACTGCATACATGGTCCAGACACATATCCTACGGCTCTATGCCGAGGGATATGGCTGAATGCCTCTAAGTCAATAACCTCAGGATGTGAGAGCAGGGCTGATACTCACCCACTGCAACATGGAGGTGAGATGCTGAGCCTGCTACATGCTTGGACCAGACACTTGTTCGAAGGCTCTCACCCGAGGGATATGAGGGGTCCCCAGGATGAGAGGGCCTGACCGTTAATCGCTCTCTGCTACATGGGGGTAAGGTGCTGAGTCGGCAGCACATGTAGCCTACCTTGTGAGCGTTACTAAAGGTTGAAAAAGCATCCAAATAGTACGCAATGGTTACGATGCACGTCTGTATAAAAACTCATTGAGTGCGAATAGGTGGGGAAACGTCTCATTAACAAGAAATGGAACGCTTGGCTAGGGAATCCGTTACGTGGAAGTCCGGAGCGAAAGCTTACTGACTGGGCCTCGTCTCATTAACACGAAATGGAACGCTTGGCTAGCGAATACATTACATGGAAGTCCGAAGTTAAAAGCTGCAGAGTGGATGTCATCTGCAGACTAAGGTAGAAAAACGTCTCATTGACACGTAAAGGAACGCTTGGCTAGCGAATCCATTACATGGAAGACATAAGTGAAAGCTTGCTAAGTGGATGTCGTCAATAGACTGACCGTTCCTGGTCTGTGCGGGGAGCAGCCAGGGGCGAACAAAATACCCAATATATGGAAGTGAGGAATAAAAGCAGCCATGAGCAGGACGTGGCGATTCCTTGGGTGAGCCCATTCTCAGAGCGCTATGTACCGGCTCTGCAATTGGAAGCCTCCTTGGATGGCGGAAAATGCCAATGGACTGTCCCTGCCTTCCCTCGAGGACTGACCTTAAAGTCTTTGGCCGTTCTAATTTGAACAGAAGAGATGTGGACGACATCACAGTAGTAAGAGTCGAATGTCCCTCGAAACCACGGGAAGGCAAACCCGTTTATCAAACGCCCGCTGAAGTCGGATGTGCCGGCCTAAGGGCGCAAATAAAACAGGCACAAGGCAAAAAGGTCCGAGTGAAATGTCCTTCATGCCCGGAACAGCTCTAAGTATCTAGTCTTCCGAATTTTATTCGGGCCCGGAACAGCTCTGTCTACTTTGTCTTCCGGGCACAGCGACCAGCACATGTCCGAACCGAAAGCTCGCTGAGCGGATGCCGTCTGCAAAACGACCTTTCTGGGTTTGTGCGGGGAGAGGCCCGTAGCGAACGAAATGCCCAATACATTGAAGTGAGGATATAAAGCAGCCATGTGCAGCACGTGGCGATTCCTTGGGTGAGCCCAGTAACAGAGCATTATGTATCAGCTCTGCAAATATGGAAACCACCTTGGATTGCGGATAATGCCCATGGACTGCCCCTGCCTTCCCTTGAGGGCTGACCGTAAAGTCTTCGACCGTTCTAACTTGACCAGCTGGGATGTGGAGTCACCACAAAAATTAGAAAAAGAAGATCAAGGAGAAGAAGAAGAAGAAGAAGAAGAAGAAGAAGAAGAAGAAGAAGAAGAAGAAGAAGAAGAAGAAGAAGAAGAAGAAGAAGAAGAAGATTGATTGATAACAAATATGGGAATAGCACCAGATATCCAGTATGCACCAATGATTGGAAAAGAGTCATTTTTTTTTAAAAAGTTAGTTACATGTCATTTACAGGAAGTTGTACTCAATCCCATATTTTTTCTGGGCTGTTTGTTACTTACTAGATAGTATTTACGTTCAGTAGATTACCATTGCTGTCTGAACGACCGGCGCTCACAGCATCGAAATCAACGCAAGGCGGTCTGCCAAATCGTCTGCGTCTAATTTCGAACCTTCTACGGTATGGCAGGGAATTGCGAAACGCGTCCACTCCCCAGATACTTTCCATCAGACCCTCTACTAAAATACATCTTCACTGGACCCTGTTGCAAGCTCGGAAGTAGGCGGGGTGTGCAAAGCTGGTTCAGGAACTTCACATCTGCGGAGAAGCATATTGAAGTGTAACGAGGCCATAACTCAGCCCAAGCACACACAGACTGGTTGAGACTAGGCCTAGGCTTGTAACGATGTCCGTGGCCAAGGTGTTACGGACGTAGTTCGTAATCCGGCATACTGAGTTCGAAACGCAACTGCGTTGGTTGTTTATGAAATGGCATGGATGCCGGTCGTTCAGATAGCAATGACATTCTACTGAACGTAATCGTGCCCAGGAATCACGAACAGCCAAAAATGCTGAGGTTGACTGCTTCGTCCGTAAAGGATATGCAACTAACTGTAAAACAAAAGTCTCATGTTTAATGCCTATTAGGAGAGCAGGAAGTTACAATAAGAGCCTGCAGTAACAACCGGCCATACTATGTGGAGTACGGAGAACCAAAATTAGCTAACTGGACATTTTAAGGGAAGCTAACTTAACACGAACACCATAAAGAAGCAGTTATCATTTGTGGCCACATTATGAGAGGAAAAAAAAAAGGCTGGAACATGTCGTGACAATCGAAAAGACTTGTGGAAAGAGAGATAGAGGAGGACAGCGTGGGAAAATTCTTGAGTCTTGTTTCATGTCACGGTAGGGAGTCAACACACGAATTGATCTATGCCGCCGGAAACCGCAATTTGTGGAGAAGCACAATCCTACGCTAGGCAGCAAAGCACTGGATGATGATGATGATGATGATGATGATGATGATGATGATGATGATGATGATGATGATGATGATGATGATGATGATGATGATGTGGAGTACACCGAAAAGCAGTATCTTGAAATTGATGAAAACAAATCGTACAAAATACAGACGAGAAATTCGACTGCCGAAAACAAAGGTTATGCAGTCGAACAGGTGGCATCTTTCTCTAAGGGCTCTGCAATCCATAGTCAGACTAACTGTATGAGGCTATGAAACAACCACAGTGGCATTACTTTCTGCTGCTGATCATGATAAGAGCGCTCGCTCTTAAACTTCTGGTGTGCTGATGCATAGGTAGTGGGTTAAACCCCTACACGGATCAGTTGGACTAAAATTATGACTTCTCGTCCTTGACTTGAGGACGTACATTACAAGTACCTGAAAAGCTGGAGTAGGGTCACCTGATGGTGAAGGACAGTGGTAATCCATCCATCCATCATTTGCCATGCCGATAAGCGTAGCAGTCATGATTCGCCATTTCACTCGATCACCAGAGTCGTGGATCAGCTCAATGTTCCTGTCTCGACCCTGTCACGTGATCAAGCCATCCAGGTATTTATTTCTCTGTCTTCCCCTTGTTCTCTTCCCCTCGATCTTGCCAGTTATCACCAAGTTCTCTAATTTATTTCTTCTCATAACATGTCCAAACAATTTTGACAGTCTACATCTAATTTCTCTAATCAGTTTAAGATTTTCATTTGTTTCTTGCAGGACTTGGTTGTTGGTTTTTCTGTCTGTCCACGCTATTCTTTGCATTCTCCTCATTAAAAAAAAAGACATTTACACAGCCATCAGATGTTTTTTCAGCTTGACTGCTCATTGTCCGCGCTCCACAATAGGGAACAACAGCTAGTCCATAAGCAGAAATCAGTCCAGTGCACAAGGAGTATAGCACGTGTATAGACTACGCTTGAGTTCAAAGCGTACAATAGAAGTACATTGCTTATCACACACATAATCATCATTATCATGTACCATGTCGATAAGTGTGGGCGGTCATGTTTCTCCATCTGACACAATCACCAGAGTCGTGATATCACACACCACGTAATCTACTTTATTGTTCACATGACAACACGACAGTCGTTACGTTTGTGGGTCACGTTATGAGACCAGAGTACTACAGCGGGCTTTTAAAGTTAGTTGCATATTGTTTTACGGGACGTCGCAGTCACCACCAGAACAATTTGGTGATTGTTGCATATGGATTAGGCTTTCTGTATTACCAGTGCGGCCCCCCCCCCCCCACCATCCACACCATCAGGCGAACGTACCCTGACTTCTGAATACTAGTAATTTACGTCCCCAAGTCAAGGGCGAGAAGTCAATATTTTAGTTCATCTGGCCGATGTAGGGGTTGAACTCGCCACCTAGGCATCATCGCACCGGAAGTTTAAGAACGAGCGCTCTAATCCATTCGGCCATGCTGACATTGCAATGGATCAGTTATCAGTTATCAGTTGGGGTATCTTCATTGCACTCCGGACATGTCCATAGGTGCTCAGATCCTCCCCCCAGCATATGCATCAGCGTCCGGTGGCTAATAGTGCCAGTTCTGTGTTGGTTGACGAGGCGCTTTGTTTTCCCGATGTACCTCTCGCGTCTGGCTGTGCCGATTCTTACTCCCAAGTCTTTCATCCAGGACAGCGATGTGGAATCACTGACGTCCAAGTCCTCTGTTCTCGCCATATCTTTAAGGACGTTAATAACATCGGCACGATCCATGGGATGGCCATCTACAGGGGGTGCAGTGCCAGCCAGTTTATCAGCTCGTTCATTTCCCTCGACTCCCGCATGTCCTGGGACGAAGATGAAGGTGACTTTACGAACAACAGAATTCCGCAGCGACTCAGTCCACTGTCTACGTACAGATCCAGCTTCGACCTTCTGAATCATGCTCATTGAATCACTTACACACACACACACGTTGGTATAATGCTGTGATTCCAGCCATATGAAAGCCTGTGTAACTGCCATCACCTCCATCGTCATGCTGCTCGTGGTCATAGAGAGGGCACCACTGGATTCTTGAACGGTTCGGCCCGCTGAACGGGCTGTAAATGCCACGCACTTCTCTGCTGCTTTACAACAGATCCATCTGTATAGATGAGCACTTCAGGGCTGTCTGAGTGTTCATAGATGAGCGCGATAACCTCAGCATTGACAGCGGCAGGGTTCTGTTCTCTGCACCGTCTGTCGAGTGTGATAATGCAGGAGAAAGTGCACTTAAAAGATAGAGGCATCGGCACCCATTCCTTGCCGGGGTTGATACTGGTAAGACTGCAGACCTGTCTGACGACATCTTGCGCCCGACCCATCCATGAATTGCCCCTCTTTAGCCTGTCACCCTTTTCTCTGAATATAGCGTCATGCAGAGGGTGCTGCTCATCTGCACTTATTTTTAAGTATGCGCGAGCTCTCCAGATCTTGATCCTGTGTTCCATTGTCGGTAAGTCAAGGAGGTATCTCATTGCTACACAGCTGGTGTCTCTCGTGCAGCCCAAAATAATGCGCATGGCTTCGTTTTGTACCTTTTCAAGTCTTCCAATCTGTGTAGGGCTGACAGTGAGGATGGCCAGGGCATACTCGATGCGTGAAAGCACAAGTCCTTGGAACAGAAGTATTAGCAGTCTTTGCTCGATATTGGCAGTCGCCATGACTCTCATTGCTGACAAACCTTTTCGAGATTTCGTTATGACATAATCGACATGATCTCTGAAGGACAGGCTAAGATCAAGCCTCACGCCAAAATACGTCATTGACTGGGTTCTACTCAAAATGCTCCCATCCATTCTTACTGCCGGCAGGTCTGTTTTCACAATATGGTTGTTTAGGGAGAACCATGTAACCGATGCCTTTGCAGGGTTGACAAGGGCATCGGCATCAGCACACCATGAGGAAATTCGATCTAGTTCGCCCTGCATATCATTGGCAACCGCCTGTCTATCTCGACCCTGTCGATACACGAGGATGTCGTCAACGAATGACAGAGTCCTACCCCTTCCGTCCAACTGTTGTTCAGTGATCAGCACCGTATACACGTTGAATAGTACTGGTGACAGTGGTGAACCCTGCGGCAATCCTGGACATATTGTTATCGGCTCAGAAGACCAACTCCCGCATCTTAGCACCACCTTCCTTTGGAGCAGGACTGCAGCTATCCATCGTACAAGGTGAGGGTGCACTTTCAGTCTGAGGAGGGTTTGCATCAAGTGCTCGAAAGATACTCTGTTATATACGTCCTCTAAGTCTATGGCGGCCGCACATGTCTCTTCTCTGACCTGAAATCATTCGTAAACATCTTGAACAAAGAAATTACATTGCATTGGAGAAATACGACAACCTACGCAGCTCAAAGGCGTATATATTTAATAATATATATATATTTAATGATGATGGTGATGATGATGATGATGATGATGATGATGATGATGATTGTGATTATATACAATGAATTACAGTTAAAACTCAAAGAAGTTTTCAGAAATACTGTACTAGATAGTCTTACATCTGAACACGCAGACTGTACGAAGAGCTGATGGATAGAGCTCACGACAAGAGCTGATATATAGAGCTCACGACAAGAGTTGATATATAGAGCTCACGACAAGAGCTGATATATAGCGCTCACGACAAGAGTTGATATATAGAGCTCACGACAAGAGCTGATATATAGAGCTCACGACAAGACCTGATATATAGAGCTCACGACAAGAGCTGATATATAGAGCTCACGACAAGAGCTGATATATAGAGCTCACGACAAGAGCTGATATGTAGAGCTCACGACCAAGAGCTGATGTATAGAGCTCACGACAAGAGCTAGTATATAGAGCTCACGACAAGAGCTGATATATAGAGCTCACGACCAAGAGCTGATGTATGGAGCTCACGACAAGAGCTGATGGATAGAGCTCACGACACTCGCTGTTATATAGAGCTCACGACAAGAGCTGATATATAAAGCTCACGACCAAGAACTGATATATAGAGCTCACGACAAGAGCTGATATACAGAGCTCACGACACTAGCTGTTATATAGAGCTCACGACAAGAGCTGATATATAGAGCTCACGACGAAGATTTGATATATAGAGCTCACGACAAGAGCTGATATGTAGAGCTCACGACCAAGAGCTGATGTATAGAGCTCACGACAAGAGCTGACGGATAGAGCTCACGACACTCGCTGTTATATAGAGCTCACGACAAGAGCTGATATATAAAGCTCACGACCAAGCACTGATATATAGAGCTCACGACAAGAGCTGATATACAGAGCTCATGACACTAGCTGTTATATAGAGCTCACGACAAGAGCTGATATATAGAGCTCACGACAAGAGCTGATATACAGAGCTCACGACAAGAGCTGATATACAGAGCTCACGACAAGAGCTGATATATAGAGCTCACTACAAGAGCTGATATATAGAGCTCACGACGAAGATTTGATATATAGAGCTCACGACAAGAGCTGATATATAGAGCTCACGACAAGAGCTGATATATAGAGCTCACGACGAAGATTTGATATATAGAGATCACGACCAAGAACTTTGGGGGACATTGTGTCCTTCGCAAGTTGACATTCCCGTTAATATCTTAAATTCGATGTTTATGTATCAGTGTTACATTTGCTGTAACATATTTCCAGACAACATTTTATTGTGGAAATTGCCACGCTGATCTAAAAGACAGACAAAACAAACATTAAACCAAGCTGGCATTAAAACAGAAGCTTGCATCTCTTCGAGGAATTTAACAAATGTGACCCACATTTCACCGTGGAACTGTTGTTTTCTGTTATATGTCCCTCGTTGGCTATTTCCTGTGCAACATTTGGCGAGAAACGGGAGAAAATATGGCCGCCCGGAAGTCCCCCGAGACATCAATTGTGAGATCATACAAACCGTTTTTGTAATGAGAACTGATGTATTGCTTTCAAGCCAACGGCGCTATCTGGCCCCAGTTGTCGAAGTGCGCTATAAAACTGTGCGCTTTTCTCTCGAAGCGTCGTTATTTGAAAGATACTGCACACGTAATAAGATTTTCTCAACGGCTCAATTTTGCCTTGGTTAAAGTGTGCGAATGTCGGCTGTTAACACTAGCGCCAGAATTGATGGCTGTATCCAGAATCTGCTAACGATCTCATAGCAGTGGCTGAAAGTTGCAAAGAAGAAGAAAGTTGGTAAACACGGCGATAAAAAACCAGAGATGATTGTAATTAACACATGATGACAACCGAGGGATGATTATAATCCCGCTGTCAGCACGCAGTGCATTAGCTATTCTTACAATACGAAGCAGCTTGTGTGTGGGCCACCTGGCAACTGTAAAACCAGAGCTGGGTCAACAAATAAGCTGTTGAAAGCCTATGTACTAGGGTTCCAAGTATCTTGTTTCGTCCTTTATCCCCTTTTGGGGTATACGCCATGAACCAATTCACCCCGAGCCTTCCTATCTTAGCTATCCCATGCAGTCTCTCTATGTCCTGCACATAATATTCATCTCTCTCTACTTCTCTTCTCCGTTTGCTTTTATGTCTTCCTCTAATTCTTATGCTCGGCTCTATAGCGAAGGAGTTACGAATGCAGTTCGTAATCCCGCATACCACTTTCGAAACACAGCTACGGGCGATTTGGAGACGAGTGCCGATCATTTAGAAAGCAATGACGTAAACTTTCTCAGGAATCACAAACAGCCAATATATGCTGGGGTTGACAGCTACGTCTTATATGGATGTGTGCACCTAACTAACTAACTAACTAACTAACTAACTAACTAACTAACTAACTAACTAACTAACTAACTGACTAACTGACTGACTGACTGACTGACTGACTGACGGACGGACGGACGGACGGACGAACGAACGAACGAACGAGCGAGCGAGCTAGCTAACTAACTAACTAACTAACTAATTAACTAACTAACTAACTAACTAACTAACTAGCTAACTAGCTAGCTAGCTAGCTAGCTAACTAACTAACTAACTAATTGACTGGCACCTTGATGTCTTGACAGACGATAATTTGTAAAATGGGGTTATCTCTCCATAACACAATTGCTGGGCTGAATTTTGAGACCATGTGTTGTCCATGCAGCATGATCCCTCTCTCAGCCTGTCTAGTTTACTTTAGAGGAAAGGTGACACCAATACGTCTAGAACAAGGAAAGGTGACACCAATACGTCTAGAACAAGATAAGCTGCAGAAGCTGCCGGATCAGCAAGGCAATGCTCTAACTGTCCGCCTGTCGGAGCTTCGATCCTAGACCAGTTACCAACAAAGGCTTAGGACCCGGTCTTTAGATTGCATTTCCTCGCACCAGGATAAGGCTTGTACCCTCCCAGTTGCGCTCTTCCGCCCAAAGCCTTTGGCACAATGTGGGGTGTCGGGTTTGGTAAGCGCCGCCCAACATTCGGCGCTAACAGAAGCAGGTTGTACCGTCTACTGTCATACGGTAGCTCAGTCATATCTGACTAAGACCTGACCTGAGCACTACTACTAATAGTTACTAATTACCAAAATAATAACTAACTACCTAACTGCCGTTCTCCGTGGCCAAAGGTTTGCGAACGCGGTTCTTCAGCCGCTTACCAGGCGTTACAAACTCAGCCGCGACCGATTTGTGCAGCAGACCGTGTCGTGTTGTGTTATAATGTGTTGGTATGGGAGCCGGTCGTTCAGAAAGCAGTGGCAAACTACTGAACGCAAAATCTTGCTTAGTACATCAACAGCAGCTGAAAATTGCTGGTGTTGGCTGCAACGTCCTGTAAGGGATATGCAACATAAAACATGGTGTTGGGGCTCTTCGCTGGCTGCTGAGGATGGGGACGGAGCGCTTATGGGAATGTCCCGAGTGCTGTGATGTCCGTTCCTAAGTCAATCAATCAATCAATCAACATAAAAAAAAGCCAGCCAGCCAGCCAGCCACGCAACCAACCAACCAACCAACCAATCAACCAACCAACCAACCAACCAACCAACCAACCAATCAACCATTTCTAGTCCCCTGTGAATTCCCGACAAACAACGCTACTGTTATATTATTCTCTCCCTTTTTTAAAATACTAATCCTATCCAGTGCCCGTGTCTTGTCTTTATTTGTTGATTCACTTGTGTTTGTTTAGTTCTCTCCATGAGCTCCACATTGGTGAGTCTTTCATACCGTTTTGTCTTTCAATTTTGTGCAGGCACGAATTAATGAATGTTTGTTGTTTATTAGTAGTCGCTATAATAATTTTTCTTCTTTCTGATGCATACAGTAGTCATGATTAAACGCCTGTATTACATATTCTATGTTTGGTGGTAAGTTTAATTTGTTTCATTTCCACAAATGTCTTAGTGCTATATGCGTTCTTTATGCATTCTTATTGTGATATATTTTATGCGTGCCCACATCTTTTTCCACATTGCTACATAAATAAGTGTATGATTCCATCTCTTGAAATAAGGTTTCAACTAGAGAGATCGTGTTATCATGTGCTTTATTTATTTTCATTAACTTTGTCTTTCCCGTATGAATTTGAAAACCTAAATGTTGTGATCTCCCATCCGCTGCGTTTAATTTGTTTTGCATCTGATTTCGTGTGTGATATAATGGAAGTCCAGATCATCGAGCGGCTATTCCAGAGAAGACCACTGAACTTTTTTTCTTGCAATGAAAATTCATGCTATTATTATCTTCAGAATCCAGTCTAGTCAGTAAGAAAGAAAAGTCGCTTAAAAGTCGACAGGGTCGACTTAATTGCACAGGATGTTTATCTCATATGACTTAATCTCTTTCCGCAGCTTGGAAAGCGTCACACAAAGCACGAACTCCGTAGCTGCAACGACAACCCCCACGAATCTCCGAAAAAATGCACTCGTGAACCGAAGGACACGGCCCGGAATCGAACCCACAACCTCCGGAACCGAGTCAGACGGCTTGACCACTTCGCCACGGAGATTCCAAATACTAATCGTCCCTGTGTCGTCTTGTTAACAGCCGAACGCGCTAACCGATTGCGCCACAGAGACTTACGAAGAAAAATAAAGGTATACTCTGATCTCATAAGGTGACCCACAAAGGTCAAGACTGTCTTGTTCTCATGTGAGCAATAAATTAGATTACATAGTGTATGATAAACAATATGCTTGATTATGTTCGCTCGCTTTGAACTCAAGCCCCGTCTACCTTACTCCTGTTCTTATTTCCAATGCCTCTGTAAGTCTTTCCACATGCAATGACTTTGCTCCTGGTGTCTCTGTATGTTACCTTTATAAAGTTAATAATGTTTTTGCAGGATCCCATAATATCACATCACTTTCCAAAGTGTATCCGCTATCGACTTCCAAGTGTAAGTGGGTCCTTTGATTTCTAAGATTTTAACTACCAGCAGATCCTAAAGGTAGTCCCAAAGAAGATCTGCCCAAGGGATGTGAAGTGCTAGCTTTCACATATTTCCCTTCGTTAATCTCTCAAGGAGAAGTCCAATAGTACATATGCCGCTAGAATGTGCAGTCATAGGGCAATGCTTCAAACCCTGTGATGCAATTCAATGGTCAGTATGTCCAACTTCAGCATGCATTTGTGTAAAGCTTGCTTCCTAAAGACAAATTCCTTCTAAGGAAACGAGCTCCATTTACAGATGGGTAGGTTTTATGCACTAACAATTTTGCCAGTGCTGAGGCATACGGCCTACTGTTTGCGATTTTCAACTGAAGTGAGAACGTCCATTACTTGTACACGGGAGTAACAGTTTTTCGCCCTTATCCTAAAAGTCTAGTATCCGATTTTACTACATAGGAGAACAGAGCGCGGTATGATATCAGTATATACCACTGTTTCTTGGAAAACATCCAAGCCCGATGCTAAGATGGAATCCGTTACATTTTAATTCTGAGACGGGCATAGGAAACTCTCAGCCACGACTTCCCTGTCATTCATATATTCTAGGTCACGACATATAAGTATCTGTGCCCAGTTCCCATCCTCGTCGCAGATGAACTATCTCAAAGTACTTTGTTTCTTTCATAACTATTACGAAGTTATAGTTTATCGTTTACTAAGTTTATATTTCTTCCTTTACATCTATAATTAATTCATATTGGGTTTGGTGGATTATTTCAAAATTTCAAAACTATCATGAAGCTAAATGTTAATTATTTTCAAATTTGTCTTGTTTCTTTCAAAACTATCATGAAGTTATATGTTAACTATATCAAAGTGTTTGATTTTCTAATCTATAATGGTTTTATTGATTAATTATTTCTAAGTTTTTGTTTCTTTAAAAACTATAAGGATTGTGTTAAGTTGACTATTTCTAAGCTTTTTTTTTTTTTTTCAAAACTATAATGATTGTATAGGTTAAGTACTTCCAAGTGTTTGTTCCTTTATAAACTATAAAGATGGTTTAGGTTCATTGTTTTCAAGTTTCTGTTTCCTTAAAAACTATATTGATTATATAGGTTATTTAATTTCAAGTTTATATTTACTTCAAATCTATAACTATGTTATAAGTTAACTGTTTTAAAGTTTCTGCTTCTTTCAGAACTATAATGATTATATCAGTTAAATATTTTCAAGTTGCCGTTTCTGTCAAAACTATGATTAATTACTCCAAAGTTGTTTCTTTTTAAGCGATAATGATTGTATATGTTAACTACTTCCAGGTTGTTGTTTCTTTCTAAGCTATAATGATAAGCCACGTTAATTACATGCACATTATTATTTCGTTCTAAATTATATTGATATTAAAATTTAAATGGGAACAATTTACCAAGTATAACCTGGACACCGTGTAAGATCTGTTTCAAACAATTTTGCACCCCGTACAATGTTGGTGAAACTTTGCTTTAAGCGTATGTGTGTGTTTGTGTTTTCTTTTGAGGTGTTCGCTCGCTATGAACTAAAACATAGTCCATATATTTGCTACTACTTCTAGTACACACGACTGATTTTTGCGTGTGGATTAGCTTTCTCTTTTACCCGTATCCCTTGCCTTCAGGCGAACCCATTCAGTCTTCAGAGGCACTTGTAATTTACTCCTCCAAGTCAAGGACGAGAAATAAGCATGTTAGTCCAACTGTACGGTGCTTCAAGTTGACTGTAACGGCGATAGGTAACCCACAGATCACTAAACTTGCTTAACTGTCAGTCCGAGGCTTCGAATCTGACGTCTATGTAGGAATAATTACAATGAAAAACCACCACTTTTAACTCTTGCTGTCCCAGACATAAGTTACTTTAAATCTATATTTAACCCATTATGTGCTTGGTCTGTGGCTTAGGAGCAGTGAGCGCGTTTCACAATTCCGCGACGTGTCGAGTCCTGGGTTCGTAACCAGCTGCGGGTGATTTAAAGCAGGCCGTTTTAGGTTGATATCGATGGTATGAGGCGTCGGTCGATCACAAATCAATGGCAAACTACTGAACGTAAATAATGCCTTGCATATTACAAACAGTCCCCCCAAAATTATGGGGTTGATTGCAACGCCATGTAAGGGACATGCAACTAACCTTTTATTAATCATGTAACAGGCCCTTTGCAGAATGTCACTTTCATCGCGGTCCACCGAGAAATGTCTCTATCCTTCGCCAGATCCCCTGCCTCATGCATGTTCGCCTCCTTGGCGTCCCCAATGTACCGTATTAGTCTCTTCGTGCTCGTCAGCCCTAAGACTTCTTCCAGGGACTACACCTTCCATCACTGTATTTTCCAAGTCAATGTCAAAAATAGTTATGTACTCCCTATATTACCTTGCGGTGTTGGGCAGGGGAGGGGGGGAGGGGGGGGGGGGGGGTCTTTTGAGCCTGATGAATTAAGGTCGCCTGGCTAGTGCAGCCGTCGCGAACTGTGCAGGTTAAAATTTTCTTGGTTGCCCCCGACAGAAAACAAGCCTCACCTTACCGCGGATTCAAACCCGTGTCTCCCGAAGGAGAACCTGGCGTTCTTAGCCATTTGGCCAGCCACTCCTTGGCGGCTTCCAAGTCACTGTCATGATTAATGTGGCCACAGTTTTCAGTTTCCCAGACAGCATGCTGTTTATACGAGTCAGTTTTATTGCGATCTTCAGAACTTGTAGATTATAATTTGTTGTTGTGCATCTTCACGGCCCTCCATAAAATTATTTCCTTGCATACACCAGGAATGGAGCAATTAAGTAAAGAACCTTCTTACACGCCTCGGGTACATTGGGCATATGGTGTTAGACCCACGCCTTTACAGACCAATGGCCACTCATTGGATGATGTGGTCTGTATCACGCCGGTCGCCTTTGCTCCCCAAGGCATTTCTTGGAACCCATTTTAGACTCTGTCAACCCCGACCCCATGATCACCGGCCAGTAGATGGGACAGTGTGCTGAAACAATAATCCTGAAGCTTTCAAATACAATCATCTCCTGCCCACGGCCCAACCATGATAGAAAAGCTAATGCCGAAGATAATCACACGCAGTTATCCCGCTTATCCTTAACTAATATTTTTACATCCCGTTCATCAGAGCTTCCGAGTGTAAAAATATTTTCTAGTGTAATAAATATCTTTTTGTTGTCTGGTTCTCTTTTAATTAGGCTCAGGCAATAATTATAATATCCTCCGTCCCTTCCCGTCCATAGTTCACACACGAGGAATCTGTTTTCTTCTGCGGCTTCAGGCGAAGATCAAAGGGTGGCACTAACTCTCATCAGATTTAAATGTCTGATACTTTCTGGGGGATCCCACTTTACTCAGCGACTTTCTGGTGTACGGGAATTAATATAAGAAATCAACAATCAGCTGAAAGATGCTGATGTTGACAGCGATGTCATGTAAAGGATATGTAAAAACAAAAACAAAAATTAATTTAGGAGAATTACTTCAGGATAATTAATATAGGATAGTTAATCTATAAGAATTAATGTAGGAGAATTAATATAGAAGAATTAATGTAGGAGAATTAATTTAGAAGAATTAATGTAGGAGAATTAATATAGAAGAATAAATGTGAGCGAATTAATATAGAAGAATTAATGTGAGCGAATTAATGTAGGAGAATTAATATAGAAGAATTAATGTGAGCAAATTAATGTAGGAGAATTAATATAGAAGAATTAATGTAGGAGAATTAATATAGAAGAATTAATGTAGGAGAATTAATATAGAAGAATTAATGTAGGAGAATTAATATAGAAGAATTAATGTAGGAGAATTAATATAGAAGAATTAATGTGAGCTAATTAATGTAGGAGAATCAGTGTAGGGAAATTAATGTAGCAGAATTAATACAGTAGAAATAATATAGGAGAGTTATTATAAAGGAATTATTGTAGGAGAATTAATAAAGGAGCATTAATGCAGGAGAATTAATATAGGGGAATTAATAATACGAGGATTATTGTCACCAGCTGGCTGGGGTTAGATCCCTGATGGGCAACCACTCAGCCAAAATCATTTTCTTCTACTGGTGTGTAGTTCTGAATGCAGTTTAAGATCCCCTAACTCTGTCAGAAAGGACTAATTACCACCCCAGATCCCAGAGAGAAAACGTGGAACAAGTGTCTTTTATGCTGATTTAAGACACTGTCCCTGATACTCAAGAAAACAGCCAAGAAGTGGCTCGTTGAAGATAGAATATATCTATATAGTTTTGGCTGTACTTGGTATCACCAGAAGTGAGAAAGGAGGGGTTAAGACATGCAACGTAATCTGGTTACTTATGACTGCATGGGCAAGATACCTCCCGGACATAGATTCCCACTTCTGGACAATATGTGTGAACCCCCACTAAATGATACAAAATGTGTGTACTTGATTACGCTACACAAACATTTATAAACATTTAGAATTATACGGACAAATTGAGTTTTAAAATACAACAACTGTGTTTATTATTTCTAGTCTTGATGATCATATGATGATGATGATGATATGGTATACGTAACTTAAGAGGTCACATAGGTCATGCTTCCCCCAGTGAGACGCAGTTCACTGTCAGATTGAAGGAGTCCAAAGTGGTCCCTTCACAAGGCTAAGTCACTTCCTGATATGGGTTGTTGACTGTCCATTGCTCCTAAGAGATCTGGAATGAAACGAACGGAGATGGGTAGTATCTACGTCTACACATCTCAAAACACATATGTCTATACATTCATATAAACATATATTCAAGTCATAATATATGATGGTATGATGATATATATGATGGCATGTTACATAAACATATATCAGTTCTAAATAAATATATATGTATATATTCATAAAACCATTTAGAACATCTATAGCTCAAAACATACATCATCACATACATTTATGTAATGGGGTGTTTCCCATATAAGTTCACCTCACGTACTCTCTCCCTTTCTGATTCATTCATACTGTCTTGTCGGAAGGACTGGTCGCACAGTCACTGTTGAACATTAAATGCCTTCCCTGAATCTGTCTGGGATATTGAATGTCCTAAGTCATGTCTGCCCTCATGCAGACATCATGCAGACAAGGTGAACTGGTGCCATTCCTCAAACCAAGTGGTTTCACCACAATCTTGGTCCAAATAATCAATGTTAATTGGACGCTATCAAGAGACTGGTAGCTCTCAGGAATTTCTCCTAAGTAGTCAGTCTCTCCAATGTTTAACATCATACAGGATGAATCTAAATGTATCTCCTGTACATGCATAAGCCACACGCTCATGTAGCTTGGATAATGGATTTCTCAAAATTATCACATACAACAAATTAGACAACCAAGTGGTGAATGAAAGAAGAAGATAAAGTTCACAGTGTAATAGTAAATCTAGAAACTGGAACATTAAGTACAAAGAAAATACACGAGTGTAAAGTTTTGGAGAATATGCAGAACAAGAAACTACACAAGCCTTCAGACTAGCAGACAAACTAATCAGAGTAATGGTATTACCTGGGTTATAGCTAGGAAATCCTGTCATAATACTTCATACAGAAGTCCAACAGAACGAAATGTTAATATTTCTCCAGTAGGTATCCTAAGAATGCTATTGTAAATGCGTCTGAGGATTGCTGGCCATGCATGTAGTTTTATTCTATTCAATTCCTGGCTAGTTTCCAGGTTAGCTAATTACTATGTCCAAGTTCCTGTTAGCTCCACCTATTTTCCACATGGACTGTAGTTATTTCTGCCAATCAAATGGACCGATGCCCCGCCACATTCCTGAAACAATGAAACATGCTTTGGCGGTGATGCAGTTGCGTCATAATCACATTCCACTCTGCTATTGCCTCCTCCTTGGTTGCTGGTAATAATGTGTCAGCCATGTGTTCCTA
The DNA here is from genome assembly GCA_963921405.1 of Cepaea hortensis. Lineage (NCBI taxonomy): Eukaryota > Metazoa > Mollusca > Gastropoda > Stylommatophora > Helicidae > Cepaea > Cepaea hortensis. Next base: position 84,929,610 of record OY992887.1, read on the forward strand.
CTTTGCTGCGTATTGCAGTGAGGTGTTAAGCATCTGGTCCTAATTGCTCCTTTGTGGTGGCGACTACAGACGTTGTCCCGGCTCCCCAAAGTCTGGACTTTTACCGCATGTGTTATTTCAGACGGGTCTGGCTGACCCTCTTATCTCCCATTCTGCCGTGGCTGGTTCACACGTTAGGTCCTGTTGAACTAAGGTGTTAGGTGTCTATCCCTATTTTAACCACAGGATTGTAAACTAACACGTCAATCTCAACTGACTGGCTCCGCGATGTATCAATCGTCCCCAGCCCAGATTTCACACTTTGCCGTCTTTCTCTTCCCTTGTACTGAAAACAGCGAGTTTTCAACCTTTAATAGCGCCCGCCGACTGGTGCCGTGGTGTCTGGGTTTTAACTTTGATCTGGACATCAAAGCTTTCTCAGACCCAGCATTACAGAAATGATGGGGCGTGCGTGGTCAAAATTTATTTTTCTCTTGTTTTCAATCTTATTGCATTTCTATCAGGTTCTGGTGGACATTTATTCTTTTAAAGAATGATACAAAAATATTGTGGGCTCTTTAATTCCTTTTGAACTTGTGTAATTCTGATGCTGCCGGGGCTGTCCCGTCACATAGCTCCACAATTTAAGTAGGTTCATTAATGAAGCCTATAACAGAGCCTCGGCAGCATTCAAGAATGTATCTAAGTTCTCTCCCTTCTGGAACTGCCTCCAAGTCTGGGTTCCCAATATTCCTTGTGGCAGTGGGTTCTATGAGTCAAAAGAAACATCCCATGTCCATCCTCCCAGGATAAATCTTGCAAATCTTTGCTCCTGGTGTTGTGTCGGATTTCCGGGCTATTGCTCGGTAATATCCTGACCTCTGGAGGTTTTACTTTTTCCCAGCCGGGAAATTGCAAAATGTATAACAAGATTCTCCTGCGCCGCAGAGAGACTGTTATTGTCCACTCAATTTCTGGCCCTTGTCCTATCAGCAGAGGAAGTGCCATCAGTGTTTTCTTAAAAGAATTGGTCACAGTAATGTTGCTCCATTTTCTTTTCCTCCATCGGCCAAAGATCATAATAAAATCCTTTAATCTCCTCCTTTTGGCAGGAAATTTGCTAAACATCATAATTTTATGATGTGCATTCAAATCGTACTTGCCTCTTTCTTGGTAGGGCGTCTGTTTACTCCCTCCTGATGAAGAGAGTTCTTCCCTCGATAATTCTTTATCCAGGTGAGTTCCTCTTCAACAGAGTTCCATTTTGAATCTGTGTTTGAAAGTATAAGGCTAGTAGAAGTTGTCCAGCTTTGAGAAATCATGTTGTTCCCCAAGAACTGTGAATTTGTATCACTCCTTGTAGAATTATACATAAACAGCTGTTCTCCACATCCAATATTGGTTGAAGTGAAAGGTAAACAAGGTCCTGAGTGTTGAGTATACCAACCGCTCCTGGTTTGTTCCGCTGCAGAGTCCATCAGCTGTGATCCCCTGTTAGCTTCAGCTGTGTTGATGATAGGTATTACCTTCATCTTGTCCAAAGAATTATTTTCTTTGTTGATAGCAGACATGTTTATCGTCCCTGAATCAGAGTCCGTAGTACTATCTACATGAATCCTTTGTATATCTTGAAATTCCTTTGTGAAAGACTCCAAGATACTGACATCGTAAGAATTCTCCTCCGTGTCTTGTTTTTCCTCCATGGGCTCTCTTGTGCCAAGTCCAATTGAAGTATTCTCTCCCTGGTCTGGTTTTCTTGTTGCAAATCCAATAGAAGTGAATCTTGTGGGATGTCATTTTCAATGCCATATCCCACCTGAGATAAGTAATTCAAACTGATAATTATTTCATCTTGTGTGGCCACACCGTGAGAAACAATGGAATCCTGTTTTACATCCATTCCAGTCTCAGCTGAATTCATTCCACTCCTAGTTTCTCTGAACTGAAGGGAATAAAAGAGACGGGTAAGGTCTCGCCTTCGATCTCTTTAATAGTTGTCCTCAGGTCCTCCTCCTCCTGGATTTTTCTCCTTTGGGAAGTCTTAGGAAGCTCCTGAGGTTGCTGGGTTGTCAAGCCAGCTAATCCGCTTTTATTGCGATGTAAACATTTTTCACGTTTGTGACTGTTTACTGTACGCTTGGTACATTTTTCCATATTCCGTTTATTTTTCGGAATTGAAGGGGAAAGCATCTGCCTTCCTGTGCGCAAGGTTTTGTTTTTCTGAGCCATGGGGATTTGCGAAGGAATGCATGCCTCTTCTTTGTGACGGTCAGCTTCCCTGCTTTCTATCAGAGTTTCGGCTTGAGTGATTGGCTTTTCCTCATTCGAGCTGTTAGATTCCTCCACGTTCAGTATTTCAATTTGCTTCTACTTCATCTCAACTTCTTCAGCTTCGTGACGCATATCTGCTTCTAATTCTGCAAGTCTTTTCATCATCTGCTCATCTTCTTTGTCCCACCAATCCATTTCATCTCTAATAAATAGTTCTAGCTTCTCTCCGATTAAGCCGAGCCTTATGTCCCATCCTCTAGCGGACTCTAAGAAATCTGTGCGTGCATCCATGATATCTTCTCAGCTTAAACTCAGGCAAGTAATTATATTATTACCCTACAGAGAGCTAGTTAGATTTATACTAGAGCAGGATAGTGACAAGAGGAACAGACACTGCTATGAGAATGATAGTAGTGAATTTCAGTGAGAAAGTTGATGCAAAGCAGTCCGTCATACACTGAATTAACTAAGCATTATCAAATTATTCATGATTAAATCAAACGATAAAGCATGTAATCAAAAAATCATCAAGTAAATCATCAATAAACTAATTAATATCACTAATTAATGTGATTATTAATTCTACAGTGGTGAATGATGTAAATTAACTCATATAATATTATCCATTATTAACTTTTTAACAAGTTATTTAAATTCATCAGACTTCCCTAGAAACAAATTCCTAAGTTAATACTTAGCAATTGTAATGGGTGAAGAATGAAAGAATGGTTTATGAAAATCAATAGTCTAGAATTTATTCTCTGATTCTATCATGGACGAAAAGTCCTAATGTCAAAATCTTGCTTACGATCGAGCAAGCTATTACATTAGAAATAAATTATAACTAACTAATGCTGTTAAGAATGTAAGTGAGAATGACCTAGGTTTTATCCATGGGCAAGACCAGAATAATACCAGACTAACAGATTTGAAATAGGTTCGTTCCTTGAAAGCGAACCAAAGTTTTCTAGGGTGTACTCCCGGATTCTAACCCGGACGAGCTCCCAATATGTCACCAACTGGCTGGGGTTAGATCCCTGATGGGCAACCACTCAGCCAAAATCATTTTCTTCTACTGGTGTTTAGTTCTGGATGAAGTTTAAGATCCCCTAACTCTGTCAGAAAGGACTAATTACCACCCCAGATCCCAGAGAGAAAACGTGGAACAAGTGTCTTTTATGCTGATTTAAGACACTGTCCCTGATACTCAAGAAAACAGTCAAGAAGTGGCTCGTTGAAGATAGAATATATCTATATAGTTTTGGCTGTACTTGGTATCACCAGAAGTGAGAAAGGAGGAGTTAAGACATGCAACGTAATCTTGTTACTTATGACTGCATAGGCAAGATACCTCCCGGACATAGATTCCCACTTCTGGACAATATGTGTGAACCCCCACTAAATGATACAAAATGTGTGTACTTGATTACGCTACACAAACATTTATAAACATTTAGAATTATACGGACAAATTGAGTTTTAAAATACAACAACTGTGTTTATTATTTCTAGTCTTGTTGATCATATGATGATGATGATAATATGGTATACGTAACTTAAGAGGTCACATAGGTCATGCTTCCCCCAGTGAGACGCAGTTCACTGTCAGATTGAAGGAGTCCAAAGTGGTCCCTTCACAAGGCTAAGTCACTTCCTGATATGGTTTGTTGACTGTCCATTGCTCCTAAGAGATCTGGAATGAAACGAACGGAGATGGGTAGTATCTACGTCTACACATCTCAAAACACATATGTCTATACATTCATATAAACATATATTCAAGTCATAATATATGATGGTATGATGATATATATGATGGCATGTTACATAAACATATATCAGTTCTAAATAAATATATATGTATATATTTGTGGTATAATAAAACGTCCTTACCCTTTCCTATTTATGGACTCCCTTAAAAATAAACGAACCCTTACAATTACTGTTTAAGTAACTTACTTAATGTAGGAGAAAATAAAACAGCGATAGACTGACCGTGGCATAGCTAAATTTATTTTGGCTTGTTTTCTCTCCCTTATCTGGCCAATCCTGGCGAGGGGGAAAACAAAGACTGAAGCGGCCATTTCTAGTCAAGACACCACGCAAGAAAGTCGACCTTTCCCTTCGGGGAGAAGGTATTTTGCCTTAAAAACATGATTCTCTTCAAGCTATTGGCATGTTATCTACATTATTAAGATATATTTATGTATTACATTGACCAGTATGTTTAATTAAGAATTAGTTACAATTCTCTTAAACCAGGCTGGATGATGTTTACTAAGGAAACACAGGTGGGCGCCACGCTGTAATTTTTCCTATGTCTTCAAATCCCTATGTTAATATCTTTTATAGGCATTATGAACTTATATCTAACTAAATAGTGTTTATAACCTATGAATAGTATGTGTACTGTAGTACATAGAGTATCAACTCTCATGTCAGAAACTCTTTTCAATTTAGGAAAGACTCCTGATTCATACTTCAGAGAAGAAAACTCGTTTCTGCCAATTTCATAGTCCTATGAAAAATAACTTCTATGCAATGGAACTATATATCCCTATCAATGCTTAGAAATCTGCAGATAATTTATGTACTGTAGAGATTGGACTTTAAAGAAACATTTTCTCAATGTAGGAGCAGACTCTTGATTTCATACTGCACAAGTATAGAACTGGTGTCTGCCACCTTCAAATATCCTATGTAGTGTAAATGCACTGGTAAGGATGTCTCTTAACTTGTTTTATCCATGCGGGGACATACAAATGATTACGCATATTCCTGACTCTTACTTAGTCAGGGGATAAAATATTTTGCCACATTATAATCTGTAACTTGGAAATATAGTGCTAAATTTTAGTACCATTCTTTTGTTAACAGATTAGTAACCACTCCATATGAGGGTGAACATATAATCATTTCATAAAATAGTGTTAGGGACAGGCCATGGTTGAATATAAATTCATGAACAATTAAACGCGTGATGTAAGTGCATGTTCGGATAGGATTCACTCCGCATCGCCTCACCGTAGTAGAAACAGAAGCGAAGATTGATGTGAATAAATTGCTTGCAATATTCAGAAGACTGGACCATGCGGCATAAGTTATTCTTATAAATACCCTCCGAATAATAGCAGTCATTGGCAAAACATATCACAGCGATTACTATCCTCATGTGCTGTACGCAGTGGGGGAAAACAATGGATGTTTTAGTTCATGAAGATAATTCAAAAACCTAGGCTCCCTGCATCATCATTATGATTATTATGTATGATTATCATGTACTTAATATCAGAGAAATGTACATGTATGTTTTTTTTGGTATGAGAATTTTCTCTGTTCTGATTGTTACTTTTTACTGTGGGAAGATACATTTTAATGTTGCACCTTGGGATTAGAGGATGTTGATGTAAGAATCCATGTGTTTGTCAGTACTTTAAGAAGCCAAGGTTGAATAGTCTTGACCTAATGATGATTATAGTGCCGAAAGGAAGACGCGGCATTAGAAACCACAGGGATTCTGTATAGGCTATTCTCTTCAAGTAATGAGAGAGACAATATCAACATGTTGGATGGACAGAATGACTTCACCCATCTAATAGTCCCAGTAACAACAGAACAAAATATAAGTGAGAAAATATCTTACTCACTATGAAGAGTCAGAATGGCTCAACTCAGCAATGAGGGACAGTGGAACATGGACACCCACTCCTTTCCCCTTCTCCCCTTGTTGTTTTGTATATGTGTTTGTAATTGTGTTGTAAACCTTTTATCATAACACAGTAGGTTAATGCTAGTGTTGTATTCTTTGTCATCCCTTTTCTATAGAAGAGAAGCAGGTGGTGGTTGAATTTGGTGGGACTATATCACTAACACTGGATCCTGGGTCAACAGCCATAAAGTGAATGTCCAAACCCATAGTCTGGATCTAGCAATACCTCAATGTTTACTGCGGCGCTCAATAGCTCCATAGCGAGCAACAGAAAAGTTGAAGATAACTGATTGGGTGAGTGATTAAGTCCTATTTTAGTAGGAATATCCAGGATGGACTTCAAGATCTAATAATCTACAAAGATGAAGATCATCAGAGTACTGACAACAGTGTATCGTTTGCGTTACTTCTGAGAAGTATCACCAATGGCCTCATCATTCAACCAAGTCAGTGAAACTGGGACAATCCTTCTTCAAGTTACTAAAACTAACAACAGTGAGTAACCTTCAACTGTTGGTTGGATTACCAAGTTAATATCCACAATGGATAAGTCTTCGAAAGAACATCTCACAGCTGCAAAAGTCAAACATAAGGTTCCAGCCATGCAACACCAAGTTCTAGCTATGAACACCAACTCAACCAAATGGGAAGAGACACTGAAACAACATTATAGCCAATACAAACAAATGTACCAACTTCAGAACATCTGAACCATAACTACACCAGATTACCTCAAGGTCCAAAACCTGAACACCATCAAAAGAACCATATGAAAGCAGCTAGATGAGTAAATGCCTTTACGCCTGCAACCAAAGGAATCACCTGATGGCTTGCAAACTTGGATATGTGGTGGAGTAATATTCTTCAGTTACATGCCTGCAGCAGAATCTTCAGATGAAACCAAATGAATGATTCACCACTGTATGTTCTACACAGAAATGGAATGAATGAGAACTCTATGCTGGTCCCATGTCAGCCTAACTGCCCATCATCAAGTGTGGGATGGCCTATCAACATGAACCGGGTGTGTGACAAAGCCTTTTGAACTAAATTGGGAAACGGTTAACATAAACCGAGCTGTTGGACAGTCGTCATCTTTTCATCGATAAGATGATATAGGGAAGAACCTTCTGCAGAGCTTAAGTTGCATCTCCTGAAAGTATGACAGACCTAGGCATCAATTTCAATTGGAACACAACCCAAATGGCAACCGAGTATTCTTAAATTCAGTCTCATGGAGAGAATATGTGCTTATGTATAATTCTATTCTTGGATTATGGATTAGAAACATTCGCCAGCCAACTTCGGTGGACATACTGTGAGTAGAAAATGACTGTGAGTATAATTCTGCACGGATAAGTATGGACATTAACTGCTTTGCACTGGAGAAGAATGCCCATCCGCAACGCCTAAATGAACACTATAATTAATTAATTTAATTATTAGTATCAACTGTTTTCATGAGTGTGGTTTTCTTCAATGACAGGAAAAGGGTAAAGATTGTTTTACATGGTAATGGTGTACACCTAAAGGGTTATGTTATGACATATATGTATAATATTTTGACACCCACTCATTATTTTTAAATATGAGAATTGTACATGGTGTCAGAAATAAATGTATGTATGTTGGGTTTCTGCACCTAGACCAATGTGATTTTATCTAGGTACAATGAGTCAAGTTAGCAGAACCAATTTGTGGTTGTTGTGTTGTTTGTAATAACCTTGTTTTTTTCTGGGGTCACTGGGTACTATGTTGTAATACTGCATATCATTCCCATGCCTGTCTGAAAATGCATAGTGTTTATTACACATCTATATATGTAATTGCAGATCTTGAGTTAATACCTGAACTGTTTGTCCAAAAGTGTTGTGTACATCAAGTAAATGTGGTGTCCAATAAGTGGTTGTTTATATATTGTGAGCAATCAATATCCTTCTAGCATCTATAGTTAATTTAAAGGGTGATGAAGTGGGAAGGGAAACCTACACACAGATGCCATTGTTTCAAGGATGGAACTCTTTCCTCCTGGGATTTGTGGTAAATATCCCTGATCACCCTGCATTCTTACCAGTGACAGAGAATCAATAATACCCCCTAGACATTTTAACGAATTATTCTCAGGAATTAAAATCCACACCCCACATGTGTGGGCAACGTCCGTGAATTTAAAACTCATGGTAAACATCACAAATGGTGTATTATTGTGGGTAGATGAATTCAGGGAAAACCTCTCGCAGGTAAACCAAGTCACTTCAGAATGTTATAGTGTTAGTAACAGACCTAATCACTCATTAGTATGAGCTGAGTCAAGTGTTATATGAACCCATAATGGCTCAGATAAATATAGGTTTTTTTTGGTACAAAACTGTTCACAGGTAATATCTTGATTCTGGCAGATGCATCAGGTAGTTGGTTGTTGGGTATGAGATTTTGTTTTAAAAACTCATATTTTATATCTTATTGATGGTAAACTCACATAAGATAGGTAATTCAGTGAATGTTTAGAATTCATAGTCATTCCCATTTGATGTTTGAGGTATGGTTCTGCTACTCTGGTATTCTCTTTAAATGGTTTAAAAGTGGTGTACTCATGAACACACTACTATATTATGTATCCATAAGGTTTATGTTCCTACATATGAATCATGTGTTAATTAATTATTTTGTCATTGATTATCATTGTATTTTCATGCTTGATCTGCTTGTAATATGTAATATTGAAAAGTTACCAAGGCAGCAGAGAGTGATAGACAATTTTATAGATAATTAGGACAGTAAGTTAAAAATCCAATAAATTTTTTTTTAAGGGAAAAATTTAATCAACAAATGATGATTCAGTAGGAAAGTAAATAATACCTGAGAGATGAATTAAACCAGGGGAAAATAGCAGTAACTAAAGTAAATGAACTAATGGTAAGGCCAAAACCACCACTTGCAAAAATGTAGACATAGTTAATGGAAGGGAAGGAATATTGTAAGAATTTGCAGTATTTAGGGGCACCCTAATTTAATCCTTTTTTTTCATATAACATAACATGTTCTACAACACCGGTAGTAAAATAAAGTGAATAAATGATGGATACTTAGGAAGAAAAGCCATACCGACACTTATTCTACTCCACCGGTGATATGAGTAGTTATTAATAACTAACTCAGATGGCCCATATGTTAATGAGGGTCAAAACCAAAATATTCACCTGGTGATGTAAGTGAAACTGATCAACTCATTTACTGACCCAACAGAATATAAGGTATTTCTTTAAATTATCCACCCCGATTCCATTATTAATGGTAGAGGAAACAGACCGTATAGGTATGTAAAAGGTATAATTAAAGAATTAACTATATAAATTGGAATTTCAAATGAACTTCAGGAGATACCGGAAAAAATCTGTGCTAGTCTCTAGTAAGAGACTAAACATTTCAGAAAATTGGCTCCTTAGCTTTGAAATTTACAGTTTAATCTCATTAAGTGAAATGTTCACTATGAGTAGTCCTCATCAAAAAGAGGAGTGAAACAGCTTTTAGTTAGCGATTAGCTTACGTAAAGTTATGTCAATAATTGCCTAACTAACATTAATATTCTCATAAGGGAAGAATTAAGAAGGGCAAAAATAAGTGGTACAATAGAGGCGCGCGACTCAATTGTATTTTCTTTAAAACTAACCGAGTAACTAAATTCTAGATAATGCTCGAAGCCTACTAAAAGGTAGATTAATCAGAAATCAGTCGCAAGACGAAACAGATTTCTACATCTCAGTTCTGACTAGGATTATATGCCAGCATTAAATATGTGAAAGCAGATCCAGACTAACAGAGATTAGCTTAAATAACTGATACGAATCAGTAAAAGCAACAATTAAATAAACAACTCTTGAAATAGATGCTGTTTATAAATAGGACGAACTCCTTGACGTGAAGACAGGGGAAACGCCTAAAACTTATACAGTGAACCCATGCTAGAAAAATGGAATATAGCTGTGTAAAAACCAAGCAAATTGGAGCAGATAGCTGAAGAATTGCTTGATATTTACTAGAGTAGGAATTTCAATCAGGAATCCAGCTAGTAAATTATATAACAGTTCAAAGATAGACCTTCGTCAATCTAAATAAATCCAGAGTTTCCACGTATTAAACGGACGAAAACAAAACTGGAGAGAAACATTAAGAGTACCTTACCTGTTATCTTGAGGACACAACTCAGGAGACGCCAGTATTAGAGGGATATACAGATGTAATAGTAATTTTACAAAAACTAGTAACCCACATCCATAACTGGAAAGTGAACCAGCAACTTGATTGTCTGGAAGACTATCACAGGAATCACAAAAAGGGGCTTTTAACTTCTCACTGAACTGATTATATATGGTAGGAGACAATACGTCTGAACCTACATAACAATGTATGTTGCTAAGTTGAAAATAGTCCTAAAACCTGGAGGGAGATAGACGACGATCAATGTACGCCAAGCGACGCAAAATTGCTCGTAATTCAACACCAAAGCAACAAATACAGAGTGAAACTCAAACACATCAAGTTAGAATTACTAATAAGGATTCTAGCGTAAAATAGATCTAGGTTAGAAGGAAAAGCAGAGAGAGAGAGAGAGTAAGCTAAGAATTACTTCGTTTCTGATAGATTCATGTTCCCCGGAATAGTCGGTTCAGAACGGAAATCTAGAAAAGTTGGACCTTGTTTACATGTTAGACGAGATTCTCGGGAAAAACCCGCAAGAGAAAGGGACACCACTCTAATCAGTAGTTATCAAAACTGATCGGAAAATCCCATAACTCGCCTAATAACCCAAACACATGATGTATTGGATGAAAATGTATTCAACAGGAACCATATTTAGCTTCCTTTAAATATCAGATCTATAGTTAAAACAAACGACTAACTTATAGGGAGACGGGCGAGTTTAATATGCTATCAGTAGACGCAGAATTAACCGTCGGTTTTAACATAATCTCAAGATTGATAATCTAATGAGAGAGAAATCAAGCTTAATGATGATATCTCAATTGCTTCAAAAAGTCGGTTTGATGCAGACAAACCAGTACTGGAAAGTAACAAATTATCAGATAAACACTCATATTTCAAACAATAGCTGACAACAGTGGAGAGGGTGCTACACTCTTTCACTAAAAGAGAAATAATCCTTTAAGGTTATGCCAGTTGTCGTGACTAAAAGAAAATGGACGTGGCTCTGATTATATAACATAGGGAAGTAATGCAAGAAATTAATAAGGAATGGATACTAGGGGAGTCAATGTAAATACGGAAATTGTAGAGTACTACTCGACCATTTAATTTCTGAAAGAAATAAATGTCTTAAATTGGGGAGGCGTGTGGTATAATAAAACGTCCTTACCCTTTCCTATTTATGGACTCCCTTAAAAATAAACGAACCCTTACAATTACTGTTTAAGTAACCTACTTAATGTAGGAGAAAATAAAACAGCGATAGACTGACCGTGGCACAGCTAAATTTATTTTGGCTTGTTTTCTCTCCCTTATCTGGCCAATCCTGGCGAGGGGGAAAACAAAGACTGAAGCGGCCATTTCTAGTCAAGACACCACGCAAGAAAGTCGACCTTTCCCTTCGGGGAGAAGGTATTTTGCCTTAAAAACATGATTCTCTTCAAGCTATTGGTATGTTATCTACATTATTAAGATATATTTATGTATTACATTGACCAGTATGTTTAATTAAGAATTAGTTACAATTCTCTTAAACCAGGCTGGATGATGTTTACTAAGGAAACACAGGTGGGCGCCACGCTGTAATTTTTCCTATGTCTTCAAATCCCTATGTTAATATCTTTTATAGGCATTATGAACTTATATCTAACTAAATAGTGTTTATAACCTATGAATAGTATGTGTACTGTAGTACATAGAGTATCAACTCTCATGTCAGAAACTCTTTTCAATTTAGGAAAGACTCCTGATTCATACTTCAGAGAAGAAAACTCGTTTCTGCCAATTTCATAGTCCTATGAAAAATAACTTCTATGCAATGGAACTATATATCCCTATCAATGCTTAGAAATCTGCAAATAATTTATGTACTGTAGAGATTGGACTTTAAAGAAACATTTTCTCAATGTAGGAGCAGACTCTTGATTTCATACTGCACAAGTATAGAACTGGTGTCTGCCACCTTCAAATATCCTATGTAGTGTAAATGCACTGGTAAGGATGTCTCTTAACTTGTTTTATCCATGCGGGGACATACAAATGATTACGCATATTCCTGACTCTTACTTAGTCAGGGGATAAAATATTTTGCCACATTATAATCTGTAACTTGGAAATATAGTGCTAAATTTTAGTACCATTCTTTTGTTAACAGATTAGTAACCACTCCATATGAGGGTGAACATATAATCATTTCATAAAATAGTGTTAGGGACAGGCCATGGTTGAATATAAATTCATGAACAATTAAACGCGTGATGTAAGTGCATGTTCGGATAGGATTCACTCCGCATCGCCTCACCGTAGTAGAAACAGAAGCGAAGATTGATGTGAATAAATTGCTTGCAATATTCAGAAGACTGGACCATGCGGCATAAGTTATTCTTATAAATACCCTCCGAATAATAGCAGTCATTGGCAAAACATATCACAGCGATTACTATCCTCATGTGCTGTACGCAGTGGGGGAAAACAATGGATGTTTTAGTTCATGAAGATAATTCAAAAACCTAGGCTCCCTGCATCATCATTATGATTATTATGTATGATTATCATGTACTTAATATCAGAGAAATGTACATGTATGTTTTTTTTGGTATGAGAATTTTCTCTGTTCTGATTGTTACTTTTTACTGTGGGAAGATACATTTTAATGTTGCACCTTGGGATTAGAGGATGTTGATGTAAGAATCCATGTGTTTGTCAGTACTTTAAGAAGCCAAGGTTGAATAGTCTTGACCTAATGATGATTATAGTGCCGAAAGGAAGACGCGGCATTAGAAACCACAGGGATTCTGTATAGGCTATTCTCTTCAAGTAATGAGAGAGACAATATCAACATGTTGGATGGACAGAATGACTTCACCCATCTAATAGTCCCAGTAACAACAGAACAAAATATAAGTGAGAAAATATCTTACTCACTATGAAGAGTCAGAATGGCTCAACTCAGCAATGAGGGACAGTGGAACATGGGCACCCACTCCTTTCCCCTTCTCCCCTTGTTGTTTTGTATATGTGTTTGTAATTGTGTTGTAAACCTTTTATCATAACACAGTAGGTTAATGCTAGTGTTGTATTCTTTGTCATCCCTTTTCTATAGAAGAGAAGCAGGTGGTGGTTGAATTTGGTGGGACTATATCACTAACACTGGATCCTGGGTCAACAGCCATAAAGTGAATGTCCAAAACCATAGTCTGGATCTAGCAATACCTCAATGTTTACTGCGGCGCTCAATAGCTCCATAGCGAGCAACAGAAAAGTTGAAGATAACTGATTGGGTGAGTGATTAAGTCCTATTTTAGTAGGAATATCCAGGATGGACTTCAAGATCTAATAATCTACAAAGATGAAGATCATCAGAGTACTGACAACAGTGTATCGTTTGCGTTACTTCTGAGAAGTATCACCAATGGCCTCATCATTCAACCAAGTCAGTGAAACTGGGACAATCCTTCTTCAAGTTACTAAAACTAACAACAGTGAGTAACCTTCAACTGTTGGTTGGATTACCAAGTTAATATCCACAATGGATAAGTCTTCGAAAGAACATCTCACAGCTGCAAAAGTCAAACATAAGGTTCCAGCCATGCAACACCAAGTTCTAGCTATGAACACCAACTCAACCAAATGGGAAGAGACACTGAAACAACATTATAGCCAATACAAACAAATGTACCAACTTCAGAACATCTGAACCATAACTACACCAGATTACCTCAAGGTCCAAAACCTGAACACCATCAAAAGAACCATATGAAAGCAGCTAGATGAGTAAATGCCTTTACGCCTGCAACCAAAGGAATCACCTGATGGCTTGCAAACTTGGATATGTGGTGGAGTAATATTCTTCAGTTACATGCCTGCAGCAGAATCTTCAGATGAAACCAAATGAATGATTCACCACTGTATGTTCTACACAGAAATGGAATGAATGAGAACTCTATGCTGGTCCCATGTCAGCCTAACTGCCCATCATCAAGTGTGGGATGGCCTATCAACATGAACCGGGTGTGTGACAAAGCCTTTTGAACTAAATTGGGAAACGGTTAACATAAACCGAGCTGTTGGACAGTCGTCATCTTTTCATCGATAAGATGATATAGGGAAGAACCTTCTGCAGAGCTTAAGTTGCATCTCCTGAAAGTATGACAGACCTAGGCATCAATTTCAATTGGAACACAACCCAAATGGCAACCGAGTATTCTTAAATTCAGTCTCATGGAGAGAATATGTGCTTATGTATAATTCTATTCTTGGATTATGGATTAGAAACATTCGCCAGCCAACTTCGGTGGACATACTGTGAGTAGAAAATGACTGTGAGTATAATTCTGCACGGATAAGTATGGACATTAACTGCTTTGCACTGGAGAAGAATGCCCATCCGCAACGCCTAAATGAACACTATAATTAATTAATTAAATTATTAGTATCAACTGTTTTCATGAGTGTGGTTTTCTTCAATGACAGGAAAAGGGTAAAGATTGTTTTACATGGTAATGGTGTACACCTAAAGGGTTATGTTATGACATATATGTATAATATTTTGACACCCACTCATTATTTTTAAATATGAGAATTGTACATGGTGTCAGAAATAAATGTATGTATGTTGGGTTTCTGCACCTAGACCAATGTGATTTTATCTAGGTACAATGAGTCAAGTTAGCAGAACCAATTTGTGGTTGTTGTGTTGTTTGTAATAACCTTGTTTTTTTCTGGGGTCACTGGGTACTATGTTGTAATACTGCATATCATTCCCATGCCTGTCTGAAAATGCATAGTGTTTATTACACATCTATATATGTAATTGCAGATCTTGAGTTAATACCTGAACTGTTTGTCCAAAAGTGTTGTGTACATCAAGTAAATGTGGTGTCCAATAAGTGGTTGTTTATATATTGTGAGCAATCAATATCCTTCTAGCATCTATAGTTAATTTAAAGGGTGATGAAGTGGGAAGGGAAACCTACACACAGATGCCATTATTTCAAGGATGGAACTCTTTCCTCCTGGGATTTGTGGTAAATATCCCTGATCACCCTGCATTCTTACCAGTGACAGAGAATCAATAATACCCCCTAGACATTTTAACGAATTATTCTCAGGAATTAAAATCCACACCCCACAATATTCATAAAACCATTTAGAACATCTATAGCTCAAAACATACATCATCACATACATTTATGTAATGGGGTGTTTCCCATATAAGTTCACCTCACGTACTCTCTCCCTTTCTGATTCATTCATACTGTCTTGTCGGAAGGACTGGTCGCACAGTCACTGTTGAACATTAAATGCCTTCCATGAATCTGTCTGGGATATTGAATGTCCTAAGTCATGTCTGTCCTCATGCAGACATCATGCAGACAAGGTGAACTGGTGCCATTCCTCAAACCAAGTGGTTTCACCACAATCTTGGTCCAAATAATCAATGTTAATTGGACGCTATCAAGAGACTGGTAGCTCTCAGGAATTTCTCCTAAGTAGTCAGTCTCTCCAATGTTTAACATCATACAGGATGAATCTAAATGTATCTCCTGTACATGCATAAGCCACACGCTCATGTAGCTTGGATAATGGATATCTCCAAATTATCAGATACAACAAATCAGACAACCAAGTGGTGAATGAAAGAAGAAGATAAAGTTCACAGTGTAATAGTAAATCTAGAAACTGGAACATTAAGTACAAAGAAAATCCACGAGTGTAAAGTTTTGGAGAATATGCAGAACAAGAAACTACACAAGCCTTCAGACTAGCAGACAAACTAATCAGAGTAATGGTATTACCTGGGTTATAGCTAGGAAATCCTGTCATAATACTTCGTACAGAAGTCCAACAGAACGAAATGTTAATATTTCTCCAGTAGGTATCCTAAGAATGCTATTGTAAATGCGTCTGAGGATTGCTGGCCATGCATGTAGTTTTATTCTATTCAATTCCTGGCTAGTTTCCAGGTTAGCTAATTACTATGCCCAAGTTCCTGTTAGCTCCACCTATTTTCCACATGGACTGTAGTTATTTCTGCCAATCAAATGGGCCGATGCCCCGCCACATTCCTGAAACAATGAAACATGCTTTGGCGGTGATGCAGTTGCGTCATAATCACATTCCACTCTGCTATTGCCTCCTCCTTGGTTGCTGGTAATAATGTGTCAGCCATGTGTTCCTACTTTGCTGCGTATTGCAGTGAGGTGTTAAGCATCTGGTCCTAATTGCTCCTTTGTGGTGGCGACTACAGACGTTGTCCCGGCTCCCCAAAGTCTGGACTTTTACCGCATGTGTTATTTCAGACGGGTCTGGCTGACCCTCTTATCTCCCATTCTGCCGTGGCTGGTTCACACGTTAGGTCCTGTTGAACTAAGGTGTTAGGTGTCTATCCCTATTTTAACCACAGGATTGTAAACTAACACGTCAATCTCAACTGACTGGCTCCGCGATGTATCAATCGTCCCCAGCCCAGATTTCACACTTTGCCGTCTTTCTCTTCCCTTGTACTGAAAACAGCGAGTTTTCAACCTTTGATAGCGCCCGCCGACTGGTGCCGTGGTGTCTGGGTTTTAACTTTGATCTGGACATCAAAGCTTTCTCAGACCCAGCATTACAGAAATGATGGGGCGTGCGTGGTCAAAATGTATTTTTCTCTTGTTTTCAATCTTATTGCATTTCTATCAGGTTCTGGTGGACATTTATTCTTTTAGAGAATGATACAAAAATATTGTGGGCTCTTTAATTCCTTTTGAACTTGTGTAATTCTGATGCTGCCGGGGCTGTCCCGTCACAATTATTATAGGGGAACTAATGTAGGAGAAATTCAAAACAATGTTTTCCCGTAGTGAATTTGAATAACGAAGACACAAACAATAGATTGCACGATTTATTGCCTGGCATATTTCGCTGCATCTCGTTAGGTACATACTGCAGAAATCACACAACTTACGTGAATTAACTAGATAAATCCTTCAAGTTGAAATATACACATATTCGCACAGTAATGTCAATTATCTACCACGGTAATTTTAAGCTGACTAACATGTCTTTCTGTTTGCACAATTCTGGCTTGCGTTAATTGATCATAATTGCTTCTGCAAATTTTAACAAGCGAGTATTTTGTGTGTTAAACAACACGCGAAAGGCAGTGTCTCTGTCAACCACATGGCCGCTCTCGACAATATGCCTACCAATTGAAGACGCCGGGAGCTTCCGGTGTGTCGGCCCCACGAGGCTAGCATCTCCTGTGTGTTGTATCTTGTTGACCCATTGAGGTATGTGTTCTGACACTCGTTTGTTAAGCTGTCTCTCTGTTCTACCAATGTAGAAGGCCTGGCATCTACATGTGAATTGGTAAATACAGTTGTTTGTGGTTTACAGAGGAACAGGCTCTTTGACTTCTGGTGTAGGAATCGGTACGGTTTTATATCTAATGACTGGAGTTGCAGCACAGAATGTTCGGCCTACTGCTGTAGTAAGCCGGTCTTGTAGACGTTGCATTACGTCATCTCCTCGAAAGGTTAGCTGGATGAATACCTTGAGTTTAGGGACTGTAGATAAGTCTGGTTTTGGTTTGGGCTGTTGGCAGTGGCGCTTTATAAATCCTGTGGAGTACCCATTCAGGTTTAAGACATTCTTCAGTTTCAAATTGCGCTGTCAGTGTGTCCTGGGTGCATATCTTTCTAGCACGGTCAAACAGGGTCTCTACTAAGCCCCGTTTGTACTGGACAGGTGTGAAGCTCTGAAAATTTAGGTATTGGCCAGTCCATGTTCCTTTGCGATACACCGATCTTTGAATTGTGCCGTCTGCTCTACGTCTCATTAGAATATCTAGGAACGGTAACGCTTCGTTGTGTTCGTGTTCCATAGATAGAGAGATGTTTTTATGCGTCTTGTTCATTGTGGCCTTGAACGATGTTGCTTGTAGTTCGTCTGTGGTGATAATTAGTATATCGTCCACATAACGACGGTAAAAGGCCAAGTTGTTGATGTCTGAGGATCTTTATCTAGTTAATTCGCGTAAGTTGTGCGATTTCTGCAGTATGTACCTGACGAGATGCAGTGAAATATGCCAGGCAATAAATCGTGCAATCTATTGTTTGTGTCTTCGTTATTCTAATGTAGGAGAATTAATATCGGAGAATTAATACAGGAGAACTAATATAGGGGAATCAATATATTAGCATTACTGTCGTTAAGTAATGTATGTTAATTAATGTAAAGGAATTGATGTAGGGGAAGTAATGTAGGGAATTAATGTAGGAGAAATAATACGAGGAAAATTAATGTGGGAGAATTAATATGGGAGAATTCAAGTAGGAAAATTAAGGCAGGAGAAGTAATGTGAGGGAATCTATATAGGTTCTCGACCTTTTGGCCAAGATCAAGTGTAGTAGCCCTACCCCCACCCCACACCCAACCACCATCCCCAGTGCTGCACTTGGTCTGGCAAGGGGTTGAGATGATCAACCTTCCCAACTCCTCACAATTACTGTGGGCCTTGGTGGAACAATGTGGGCAAAGGCTCATAGTGGAACTAAACGGCCCACAATAAAAACAGGGGAACGCGGGGGCCTCAGAGTGTCCTCTCCTCTCGGGGAACCACCAGCCCCCCCCCCCCCCAATATATATATATGTATATATATATATATATATATATATATATATATATATATATATATATATATATATATATATATATATGATAATTCATGTAGAGAATTAATATAAGATAATTAATGTAGTCGATTAATACAGGTGAATTAATATAGGTGAATTAATATACTCGTCTGGGTGGCGGGGTAGGGGTCTCCTCCATCAAAGGAGAAGTAAGGTGCCCCCTTCTCTTCACTAGCTTACAGGACACCCTTAGGCAAGGCGGTCTACCCATTCAGTCCCCCGTTCAGGATCACGAGAAGCTATAACAGTGGAAATCTATTGCAACGGATTGTGGAGAACATCGTATAATTAGTTTAATTACTAGTGTGTATAAATAAAAATGAGAACTATAATGAAAGAAGACAGCATAAAATCAGAAAATGGAGATGATCAGTACGGATTCGTGGAAGGTAAAACACAAACAACGCCATGAACATCTTGAGAACGTTACAAGAAATTATTGAAATGAACATAAATTACATAAATCTATATTTGTGCTGTTTTGACTAAACTAAGCAAAATAACCGTGAGATTCATGTAAGAGCATTAAGAGCTATATTGAGTCCATCCTGATGTAAGCAGGCGAATCATGGACAATTAACAAACAAGTAATGAATTGTGTAGAAGCTGATCAGTTGTAGTTTTATAGAAGAATGATGAGAACACCATAGAAAGATAGAGAGCGCTTGAAAGAAGTTAATTTGCAAAGAGAACTGATTACTCGCTTCAGAAGAGACAGTCTTTTCAGACATGCTTTGGGCATGTAATGGGATAGAAAAGCTGCAGTATTTTGTCACAACGGGAAGGCTGAAGGGGAAGAGAGGCAGGGGAGACCATGAGAGTAGATGCTAGACAGTGTGCCTTCGTGGCAAGGAGGAACGTCGGTATCAAAAATTATTGTCGGCACAAGAGACAGGAGGTGTAGACAGACATGATCACTAAGCCACACATTGGCTAAAAGAAGAAGAATATAGCTGTACACATGCTAGCATCACTAGAATAAGATCATGGCACCGATTTAAACGCATTTAGGTTTGTTTTCGCGACTGTCTGCATGGCCTAGGGGGTGAGTAAGAAACTCTTACAGTGGAAGTAAACGGTCACCTTTTCCATTATGGGAAGCTTCGGTAGCGTAGTGGTTAGACACTCGCCTGCCGACTCGGAGGTAAGGGGTTCGATCCACAGCTGGGTGAATTAGGATTTCGCAAAACTACCTATGGAGAAAGAAATATATGTTCTTCTTCTTCAGCGTTCCGAACCATTGAGGTTCTTTGCTACAGATACAATCCGTCTCCATTCGTCTCTCTGGTGGACCTTCTCTTGCCAGTCGTTGATTCCAAGTGCTTGTAGGTCTGTACATGTATTATCTCTCCACCGCCTTCTTGGTCTACCTCGGGGTCTACGGTCGTTTATTTCCTGAGTGTAAGCGAGTTTTGTTTCCCTATTATCTTCCATTCTTTCTATATGCCCCAGCCATTGTAGTCTATTAGCCTTCATGGTGCCAGTGATTAACGGGGACTTAAACAGATCATAAATGTCTTTGTTACTTCTTCTTTTCCACTCTCCACTTTGTGTATCCCTAATGGGTCCAAAGATGAGTCTTAACATTTTGTTCTCAAAGGTTTGTAACAAGGCTTCGTCTCATTTCGTTGTACTCCAGGTTTCAGAGCCATACAGCACAATTGGTCTGATCAGTGTTTTGTATATTGTGATTTTGGTGTTACGAGATATCGCCTTTGAAATATATGTTAATGAGGAAAAATTGTAGGTGGTGGAAAATTTCGATTATCTTGGGTCATTACTTACCAACAATGGTGACACAATGAAAGGAGTTAAAAGACGAATAACTATTGCTCTTCAAAGACTTAAACAACTGACTAAATTGTGGAGGGAGCAGATAGAACTACAGAAAATAGATTTTTAAGAGCATGCATCTTTCCCATTGCAACATATGCCTGTGAGACCCGGACACTTACTAAACAAGCTGAACAGCGCATATATGCCTTTGAAAATAAATGTTGTCGACGAGTTCTAAGAACAAATGCATCCATACTTCAAGAGCTAAATATTGAAGAAGATTGGCTATTTTGGTCACTTGAAACGTCATGAAAGTTTGGAGAGAACAATAATGGAGGGGTATATGACTGGGAAGAGAGGAAGAGGAAGGCCAAAGAGAAGACGGGTGCAGGATGTGGCGGATGATCTCCAGATGGATGTATCGGACGCGGGACATCTTGCTTATGATCAAGAGGTTTTTCAGAAGGTTGTTATGGGAGCGAGGTTCTGCAAAGGACATGCTACTGAATGAATGAATGAATGAATGAATGAATGAATGAATGATTGAATGACCTGGGCTCCAAGATCGACCCAGCCTAAAACGGGTACTAAAAATGTCTTGGGAAGTAAAGGGAGCCGGCGTGATGTTGACATCATCACCCACTGAGAGCTGATTGGTCTATAATATTATGTGTCTAGCACCGTATGCCCCCCCCCCCACCGATGCACTTTAAGGCGTGAGAGTGTCCTTTAATGTACCTCCATGATGCCCCGATATGGGTGGGGGTGTTTGTGTTGTTTATCTCCTGGAAGCCGAGGTGGTGTAGTGCCAGAAGTTCGGCTCCTGTCCCGGTGGTCATGGATTTGAATTCGCATCGGCGCGAATTCTTGAAATTGACTTGGCCTCACAGTCGAGTCAGGCTAATATTGTCACCGGATAATGCCTTGGGGAGTACTGGCAGTCGGCATGATACCGACCGCACGTTCCACTGAATGACGAATGATCTGTGAAATAATGGGTCTATCACCATACGATCTATACGCGTTAAGTTGAGCAGAAGTCCTTTACTTATATAATACTTACAGAGAGATAGGGATACAGCGTTGTATGAAGCACAAATAAGGAGCTAGAAAGCACGATACAGTTGTATATGAGACGCGGATAGAGAGATAGAGAGAACGATACAGCTGTGTATGAAACACAACTAGAGAGAACGGTACAGCTGTGTATGAAACACAACTAGAAAGAACGGTACAGCTGTGTATGAGACACAATTAGAGAGGACAATACAGCTGTGAATGAGACACAATTAGAGAGAACGATACATCTGTGTATGAGACACAATTAGAGAGAACGATACAGTTGTGTATGAGACACAATTAGAGAGAACGATATAACTGTATGAGACACAATTAGAGAGAACGATACAGCTGTGTATGAGACACAATTAGAGAGAACGATACATCTGTGTATGAGACACAATTAGAGAGAACGATACAGTTGTGTATGAGACACAATTAGAGAGAACGATATAACTGTGTATGAGACACAATTAGAGAGAACGATACAGCTGTGTATGAGACACAATTAGAGAGAACGATACATCTGTGTATGAGACACAATTAGAGAGAACGATACAGTTGTGTATGAGACACAATTAGAGAGAACGATATAACTGTGTATGAGACACAATTAGAGAGAACGATACAGCTGTGTATGAGACACAATTAGAGAGAACGATACTGCTGTGTATGAAACACAACTAGAGAGCTAGAGAGAACGATACATCTGTGCATGAAACACAACTAGAGAGCTAGAGAGAATAATACTGCTGTGTATGAAACACAACTAGACCGAACGATACAGTTGTGTATGAAACACAACTAGAGAGATCGGTACAGCTATGTATGAAACACAACTAAATAGAACGATACAGCTGTGTATGAAACACAACTAGACCGAACGATACAGCTGTGTATAAAACACAACTAGAGAGCTAGAGAGAACAATACAGCTGTGTATGAAACACAGCTAGACCGGACGATACAGTTGTGTATGAAACACAACTAGAGAGAACGGTACAGCTGTGTATGAAACACAACTAGAGAGATCGGTACAGCTATGTATGAATCACAACTAGACCGAACGATACAGCTGTGTATGAAACACAAACTAGAGAGAACGGTACAGCTGTGTATGAAACACAACTATAGAGAACGGTACAGTTGTGTATGAAACACGACTAGGGAAAACGGTACAGTTGTGTATGAAACACAACTAGAGAGAACAGTACAGTTGTGTATGAAACACAACTAGAGAGAACGGTACAGGTGTGTATGAAACACAACTAGAGAGAACAGTACAGTTGTATATGAAACACAACTAGGAAGAACGGTACAGCTGTGTATGAAACACAACTAGGAAGAACGGTACAGCTGTGTATGAAACACAACTAGAGAGCTAGAGAGAATGATACAGTTGAAAATGAAACACAACTAGAGAGAACGGTACATCTGTGTAGGAACCCAACTAGACAGAACGATACAGCTGTGTATGAAACCGGAACAGAGAGATAGAGAGAAAAATACAGCTGTGCATGACACATGATTTCTGATTTTAATGTCCCTGTGTGGTCCCCAATCTTTGCACCTTGCTATCTCACTAGATGTATGATTTCGCCATTTGAAATGTGGTATCACAAAATGCGATCGAGTTAGTATAGACTTGATTTACTCTTATATTTGTCCGCTATACATTTTTATACCTAGTTGTTTGTGACCTCGCACAAAGTTTCTTTATTTTGTCATGAAGTTTGTTTTAGAGTCACCTATGTAGACTGAGCAGCGGATCGCGTCGCGGTGGTTACTTACGGAGGTATGTGAGGCGGTCCGGGATCGAACTCACTACCTTCGGCGCGTGAGGAAGGCGGTGTAACTACTTCGCCATGGATACTCCCAGAGAAAAAGATGTTAAAAACAACAACAATAATAA
This sequence comes from Cepaea hortensis, assembly GCA_963921405.1. Classification (NCBI taxonomy): domain Eukaryota; kingdom Metazoa; phylum Mollusca; class Gastropoda; order Stylommatophora; family Helicidae; genus Cepaea; species Cepaea hortensis. The sequence continues at coordinate 84,953,198 of OY992887.1, forward strand.
CAGACAAATATATGAGTGTAGTTGATTTATGAGAAACGCAAAATGAAAATATGAAACACAGGCTAAAAATACTCTATAAACTTTTACAAAACCATTAAATAAATGAAATAAGCAGAATTTAATATAATTAGTGAATCATGATACAAGTTAAGAAATAAAAATAATAACAACCGAAATATTACCGCCATAAAACGAATGGAAAATGAGACACATGAAACGTAAATACCATAAAAGAACATTGAAACGATCCGTTTGCACTAATGTGAACTGATAAATCCTGTCTGTCTAAAGATTGTGGACTGAGAAATCCTGTCTGACCACAGTATGTGAACAGTTACAAACCTATTGTTAATATGTCAACATATGGCACTAAACTATTGGTATTTGAGAAGCGAAATCAACAGAGCAGCATAATCCTTTTGAAATATAATTCTTTTTCTGTTGAATAAGCGGAACATAATCTCTTTTTAATGATGAAGTAAGAGATAGCAAAAGTACATAGAGTTTAAAATACACAGACGTTAGAAATAATATATCATGATAAGAGTTTTTGCTCCATATTGTTACTTCCAGCGACTGTTCTGTTTTATCACCATCATCATGTGCCATGCCGATAAGCGTGGGTTGTCATATTTCATCTCACTCGATCACCAGAGTCGTCGATCAGCCCAGTGTTCTTGTGTCGACCATGCCACGTGGCCAAGCCATCCAGGTAATTACTTCTCTGTCTTTCCCTTGTTCTCGTCCCCTTGATCTTGCCAGTTGTCACCAAATTCTCCAATTTATTTCTTCTCATAAAGTGACCAAAATATTGTGACTGTCTACGTCTAATTTCTCTAATCAGTTTGCGATTTTCATTTGTTTCTTGTAGGACTTGGTCATTGGTTTTTCTGTCTGTCCATGGTATTCTTTGCTTTATCCTCAGAAACCACATTTCCACAGCCATCAGATGTTTTTCAACCTGACTGCTCATTGTCCACGCTTCATATACATACAAAAGTACAGGCTCTATGTAGCACCTTAACACTCTTTTTCTCGTTTCAATTGACATCTTTTTATTGGTCAGTATGTTTTTCATCTTGCAAAAGGCTACCTTTGCAATGGCAATTCTTGTTCTAATCTCTTCAAGGCATCTCCCATCAGATGTTATGACTGTTCCGAGATAATTGTACCGATTCACTTGTTTAAGAATATTCCCATTTACTTGTATATTACATTGTTGTATTTCGTGCTTCCTAGTGACGACCATAATCTATGTCTTCTTACAATTTAATTCCTACCCTAGTTGTTCACTGTGTGCAACAACCGCATCTACTAAATATTGCAGATCCTGCTCATTGTCTGCAATCAAGCGTATCATCTGCATATCTATTGTTATTGATGTTTCTTCCTACTATGAGTTCATCATCAATCCAGGTATTAAAAAGGACTTGTTGCAGTTGTTGATTGGTTATCGATGCTGGATACGGCAATTGTGAGTAGCAGATCATGTGATGAATAATAACGAACCACTATATGACACGGTCAAAACGCACCTTGTGGTAACAGCCATAGAGTGAGGGGACAGCTACTGGTAAAGGCTGTGTTGATTTGGCTCCGTGACCTGGTGGTAACAGTGGCAGTGATGGTGACGGCTATAACAACTCACCTGGGGAAGAGTGTTGCTTTTACACTATACGCGTGTCGTGTCCATAACAAGACAACAGATGAGTAACTTTTATACAGGGCGCATTTTTAATGATTGTGCAGTGTTTGAAAATATTGCCGGTCAAAGTTTTGTATTTACCTATTATGTTGCATGAACTTTACAGAGGGTGAATACAAAACTTGGACCTGCAATATTTTCAAACACTGCACGGTCATTAAAAATACACCCTACATATATTTTCATGTAGTGTTTTTCATGTAGTTGCATCAGTGTATGTGTGTTGTTTGTGTGCTGACAAATTCTTGACCCTCAACGTCCATTGTGTTACCTGTTATCGTGTTTTAATTAAGCGAACTGATTTTACTTCTGATGTTTGTTGATTTATTCCTGGTATTTTATAGATAAACCTACAAATTATTCCAGTGAGTACACGTTTCTCACCAGAACACGCGGAAAATTAACAACGAAGGAAAACTTCATTTATAGCCACGTCAGATCTAGCATTGATTATTCTGACTAAGTAAATGAGTGCACTTGTCATGCGGCTTAACATATTGTAGAAAATCGCAATTAAAACATGAGAACGATTGAACAGACAATGGGTAGACAGCTGAGGCACTCTACCCACTTAAGAGTAGCGAGCTGTAAATGAAGAGTTGAACAAAAATAGCACGAGAACTTCGATAATTACATCAGCATCATCATGTGTCTTCCAAGGTGACGTAGGTATTCATGACCCTCGACAGATCTCGGTCGTTGGTGTTCTAATGATTTTTATTGCGTTCGATCGCTTTTAACTCAAGCAGAGTCCATTCACGTGCTACTGCTTCTTGTGCATTTGACTGATTTTTGCATACGGATTAGCTTTCCCTATTACCAGTGTCCTTTGCCATCAGGCGAACTCACTCCGACTTCTGAGATACTTGTAAGGGATTTGTGTGTGGGTAGATGCGGGATGTGTGGGTTGGCGAGGAGATGTGTGTGTGGGTAGATGCAGGATATGTGGGTTGCGGGGAGATGTGTGTGTGGGTGGGGGATGTGTGGTTGGGGGATGTGTGTTTGGCTGGGTGGTTGGGGGTGTGTGGGTGAGTGGTTGAGGATATGCGGATGAGTGAGTGTTGTTTATGGGATGGGTGGAGGATGTGTGTGTGGGTGGGGGATGTGTGTGGGTGTAGGAAGTGTGGGTAGGGATGTGTGGATGGGTGGGAGATTGTATGTGTGCATAGGGGTGTGTGTGTGGTTGAGTGAGGGGTGTGTGGGTAGATGAGGGATGTGGGGGGAGGGGGTTGTGTCACATGACATGGAATATGCAATATGAAATATGTCTACAACATTCATGTGACAATATTTTTTTCCTATGTGAATGTATTATGCATTATTGATGAACGAAATATGAGTGATTGGAGGGGCCCAATGTAAGACGGGCCTGCGTCCCCAATTTGCTACCCTTTGAAAATAAAGTTCGTTCGTTCGTTCATCGCCAAATGAACAGTTTAGTCCAACTGACCGGTGTAGAGGTTGAACCCACGACCTTGGCATCAGCACACTGGAAGTTTAAGAGCGAGTGCTCTTATTCATTCAGCATACTGATCTGTCCTATTGATGACATTCCTTCATGCCACAGTCGAAGACCGTCCTCATAGACCACAAGACAGCAGTTCTCCCTGCCTCCTCTGCCGCTGTCTTGCCAGTCGTCATGCTGTTCTTCAATGCCTCCCTTCTCATTATAGAACCAAAGAACACCATCTGTCGTTTTCTTATAGTTCATTATGGAGTTGAGTTGAGTTAAGTCAAGAACTGACATCACAGCACTCGGGACATTCCCATGCCTGCTACGGCCTCATTTGCAACAGCCAGCGAAGAGTCCCAATAGTAATGGTACCAGTAGCATTCTGATTATGTGTCCATGTGCCTGTCCTGGGAGTCCTGAGTGTCGGCCAGATCCTCTGGTCACTACCGGCTGAGCTATTCTGTCCAACCAGTAATGATCTAACTTTTCTTCTGCACTATACACACGCTTTAGAAGGGCCCCGACCACATCTGCCTTATCATGCACCAATACCCCACCTAATGGTGCAGTTAGTGTTTACAATGTTCTACTTTCACCAATCGTTTAGAGACACGCGTTGTTAATTAGTATAGCAGTCTAAGGTATTCACAATATTCATCCCAGAAACCACATCTCCGCTGTCGGAAAGCTCTTCATATTTGTTCGTTGACATTTCAAAATGCATTGCCGTACAGCAGAACAGGATCAATATGACATTTTATATAACATTCCTGGGACGCAGAAGTGTTTCCAAGGCACCAGGGCCGGGTTATATACTGGCCAAGATCTATTGACGCGTCCTCGTCGAGCGTCCTGGGCAACAGGTCCCTTCGGGGTCCTGGCTAAAGTCAGTAGGATAGCCGATTTCTCCGAAGTCGGAGAGTGTCTGCCTGTACGGCGAGGAACCACCTGTCTGCACACCAATAAGCCAGACATGGGACAACGGATACTCACGCAAACCTCAGGTCCTGTATGACATCACACTGATGTTGGACAACAGGATGTATTCATCCGAAACACAGGTCTTCGCGTTGGAACTCAAGCCAACGAACACAAGCAAGCAAGCAAGCATATAACATTCCTGAGATAGAAACAAGTAAACGCATCAACTATTTACAAATATGAATGATATCATGACAGAAGATAAACACAAAGAAAGAAGTATTGCAATTCTGAGACTGAACAAAATATTAGTCAATGAGATCAACGTGAAACAATTCAGGAACTTTGGTCATTTAAAGAGGAACAGCGCTCTGATAACGAAAGTTCTGGAGAGAAATATGGAGGAGAATGTTCACTGAAGAAAACCAAGTTACATGTGTGTGGGCAACATAAATAATAGATTGTCTGGAAAACGCATGCAAGAATAAAGGAAACCTAATTAACACTAAATATTACTAGGGAACCGGCGTTGTAGCAAAGGGATTACAAACGCTATTCGCAATCCCGTATATCGTGTTCGAAACACAGCTGCGAGAGATTTGGGATCAGACCGCTTTGAATTAGTTTTCATACAATGGTATGAGAGTCGTGATTTCAAAAAGCAATGACAAACTACTGAACGTAAATTTGCCAAGAAATCATAAACAGCAAAATATTGTCTTGTAAAGGAAATGTAACTAACGTTTCATAACCAGGATACTTGCTTGCTTGCTTGCTTGCTTGCGTGCTTGTGTTCGTTGGCTTGAGCTCCAACGCGAAGTCCTGCATGTCGGATGAAGGCATCCCGTTGTCCAACATCAGTGTGATGTCATACAGGACCTGAGGTTTGCGTTAGTATCCGTTGTCCCATGTCTGGTTTATTGGTGTGCATATATATATATATATGTACATATGTACATATCATATATATATATCTGCATGCGAGTGTAATTAGTTTACATAGAGACAGATGAAAACAAACAGACAGAAAGAAAGATAGATAGACATACACACAGCCATATGTAGAGAGACATACAATCGACGGACAGACAGACAGACAGACAGACAGACAGACAGACAGACAGACAGACAGACAGACAGACAGACAGACAGACAGTAGAGTTTCCGTTGAAGTAACGAATGGCAGCTTATCCCTGTTGTCATGTGAACACTTAACGCGAATTAGCCGTTATTCCTTTATTCCGTTGTCATTTGAACACTTAACGCGAAGTAGCCGTTATTCCTTTATTCCGTTGTCATTTGAACACTTCACGCGAAGTAGCCGTTATTCCTTTATTCCGTTGGCATTTGAACACCTCACGCGAAGTAGCCGTTATTCCTTTATGTTATTGCCGGAGCTGTGGCTAATCTCACATACACCGTTCGAAACACAGCTGCGGGCTGTTTAGAAGCATAGTTTTTATACAATGATAAAATTACTGAACGTAACCTTGCCAAGAAATCACAAACATTTAAATAATACTGGACTTGACTCCGACATTCTGTAAAAGATATGCAACTAACTTTTTAATGGTAAATGCATAGGCGATATTTCCTTCAACCCAATGTAGATTTAATGTTTGAGGCATATATTCTAAGTTTGGAGTTTAATTTTCTTAGTCTTCCAATGATCCTGTAGTGCTATATATGTTTTCTGTGAGTGCTAACACATACCCATGAGAGCAATAATAATCTTCTTTGTGTGAGGGTCTTTGTGCGAACACTGAAGCCCATTAATAAAACCAGAAGCTGCCTGGATTTTTCAATAATTAGAACTTTAACGTGATCACATTACGCGTCTAATGAGCGCGTGAGTCACTGGCCAGGCATCTCACGCTAGAATGCCATCCGAGATCATGTCACGTGATAGTGAAAGGTTTCCGCCCGTCTTATTATCTCTATGGTACCGTTCTTTGTCACACACTGACCGTTCCGTCATCCTGTCTCTAGAAGTCTTTCTTCAGGCGTCGCCAGGTTCATTTAGGGTCCATGGACATTGTTAAACGAGGCTTAGGGACCGTGGATATTTGTAACACGTTGAGATTAGAGGTTCAGCAAAGTTGTGGTTTTAGTTAGCACCGCTTCTCTTCATTTTTTTTTTTTTTTTTTTTGCATATTCATTTACAGGACATTGCTGTCAACACCAGCATCTTTCAGCTGTATGTTGATTTCTTGGCAATATTACGCTCAGTAGTTTGCCATTGCTTTCTGAGCGGCCGGTTCACATACCCCGTAAGTTACCGATGCGATTCGAACAACTGCTGATTCTCACCGTCATCACGTTACCCACGAGAGTATACGAGATTACGGAGAAAAGTCATAACCTCTAAGCCACGAAACCGGCTTCTCTTCATTGCTGGGTAAAATCTTTTATCTATCCATTATTATCATTAAACTAATTGTCATCTAAATGCCTTATGTTCCGCCCATTGTTATCAGACGTTTTCTATTCAAATTCATTGTTATACTAAAATAACACCTTTTAACCCAGTTCATTGTTGCACTAATGTCTTCAATCAAAGTTCATAATTATATTAACGCTTTCTACCCCAGTTCCTTGTTATACTAACGCATAATTATATTAGCGCTTTCTATCCCAGTTCATTGTTATACTAACGCCTTCTACCCCATTCATTGTTATACTATAGTAACCTCTGCCATGCCAGTTTATTGTTTTAATAACGCCTTCTATCCCAGTTCATTGGTACACTAACACCCTATTTCCAAGTTCATTGTTATTAATGGCCCTGTAACGGAGCTCAGTGTTAAACTAACACCTTCTGTACCATCCCATAGTGATACTATACCAATGGGCTGGTGGTGAAGTGTTCCTGTTTATTCTATTCCATAACTGTCTGTGTTGTGACATTAACTCTAAGTCCATGCACGGCTGTAGTATGACAACTTTATCACTTCAATTTGGGAAAATAATGTGGTAGTTTCCCATTACCTTCCACACTCACCTGGTCTTAGTTGCCCACAGCATAACACTTTCAGTGAAAGACTTTCATCTGGTATATTATGATCAAGCTAACCTGACCTATGTCTTGTATGAAGTTCAATACTTGTCACTTTTTCCAGTATCTTCAAGAATTTCTTCTTCGTGGCATGATGCTGCTGTGGCTCAGTGGCTAGCAAGCCTGTGCGTCGATACGGTAGTCATGTGTTCGAGTCCCCATCGAGGCGAGGATTGTATTGTCAATGTAATGGACTTCCCTTGTCGACTCAGTATAGAATGGGTAACGGGAAATATTGAGGAAGTACAGGCGACCTACTTGATATTGAGCACGCCGCCTATCGATTGTTGATTGGTGTATTAAAATATAGGGCTCAACCCCATATACCTAATACGACTGAAGACGCTGTTGACTCTACCTGATTTTTTTTTTGGGCATCCTGTGAGGTCAGCGTGGCAGCGAGGTTTGATGCGCTTGTTCATAAACTTCCGGTGCGTGGGGTTGTGGATTCAAACAGTTGGACTTAAACGTTGACGTCTCGTTCAGAAAGCAATGGTAAGCTGCTGAATTTAACACTGCCCAGTACATCAACTTGAGGGGATAACAACATTCTGGAAACGTCAAGCAACATCCTGCGATTAAACCATATATACCTTGTATAGTGTGTATTTGTAATGACTGTGAGGTGTATGATCCTGCGATTAAACCATATATACCTTGTATAGTGTGTATTTGTAATGACTGTGAGGTGTATGAAAATATTACCGTTCCAATTTTGTATTTCCTTTTTATGTTGTATGAACTCCGCAGAGGGTGAATACAAAACTTGGACCGGCAATATTTTTGAAAACCCTACAGTCATGCTTGCTTGCTCTTGATACGAATGATAACTACCACTTGATAACTATCTTGATAACTATCAGCTATACGGAATTCGTTGTGATTGGGACTCTTATGTTGTATCTATTTCTTCTTCTTTCGTGCATGGAGTTGCTTATATCTGCTTCCTTGAGAAAGTTTTGATGGCTGCAATTGTGTTAGTTTCACCTTTGTGGTTTTACATGTCTGGACAGAGTCGCACGCTTGTTAAGGCCTGGCGTAATTGTGTATCCGCCCCGTCGTATGGTGTTGTTTCCTTCAAGGAAGATTACCGGTAATCGTCTCTTCTGGTGTTCCACATATTTCCCCGTCTTGGGTTGACTTCGAATCTTCCCGGTCTTCTTTGATTTCGTGTCTCGTGGGCTGCTGGATGGTTCGATTTTGGTGGAGAGCGATACCTCTATATGACCTCCCTACACACTTGATCTATGTCTGGGTAGCCTTCTTCGTCCAGTTCTATTTCTTCTTCTGTTGCTTCTTCTTCTGTCTGGGTCTGTGCATTTTCTGGTTCGGATGTTTCGTTCTGTCACTTGATCAGTTTTATTTATTCACATTCTTCTTGGACTTGTTAAAGAGTTTCATCTGTCTTTTCTCTTTCTTCTTGAATTTTTGATAGTTGTTTTTTAATGTCTAAGTCTTTATTGCAGCCATTCAAGCGACAGCCTGCTCAATATTCTGCTGAACTTGCTTCAATTCGTCCAGGATGCTCTGAAACGCTGTTATCTGTGTCTCTGGCGTCTTGTCTTTTTCTTTCTCCATGCTTTTGAACTGTGATCTCAAGTCCTTCAGTTGGCCTTCCAGTTCCGCTTTGTCATTTTTTTTGTGAGTCGATTGGTAGCCTCGTACTGCCTCCTAGCCTCTTTATGTGGTAGGTTGGATTTGATGGCGATCTTCATGGCTTACTTGCTGTCTTGGTGGCAGGTGCAGTGCAGCCGAGGTACATGGCGCCGTGGTTGCCGAGGCAGTTGGCGCACTTTCTGATATTGTTAGGCCTCCAGAAGTCCTTGTCGTTCTTTGCATGCTGGCACTGACTGTATGGATGGGGTCCACAGCAGTATCTACACACCTCCACCTCACTCTTACAGGTGGTACGGGTGTGCCAAAATTTATAGAACTTAGAGCACTGCAGTACTCTCTGTATGTAGTGCTCCGGAGCCTGATCTTTCTTGTCCCATCTAATGACTTGAGGGATCACTCGGTCTTCTGATGTTATGATGACGACCGTGGGGGGGGGGGGGGGGGGGGGTTATTCTTGCCGATGATTCTCTCAGCTCTGATGATCTTGAGTTTCCTGTTCTCTCTCGTCAGCATCTCCCTGATCTGGTCGTTGGTGAGATGGGTCTTGACTCGTTTAATGACCCATCGTTTCATCATGCGATGTCGGGTGGCTTCTACTGTGACGCCGTGGGGTAGTTTGATGTCGGCTTTCTCGTTTTGTGACATCTTCTGCATTAGTGCGGTGGTCTTGGAGTTCTTGTTGATGGAGACCACTATTCCATCAGGTGTCTTGTGCAGCTGGGTGACGTTGTGTCTTCCCAGCTCGTTCTCCAACAGACTCTGTATCTTGTCTGTTGGTAGCTTCTCAAAAGTGTTGTTGTGGACTTCTCCGCTGCTGCTGGCTTCACTTGTAATCGATGTAATCTTTGGTGTCGGAACAGCGACAGGGGCGGCTTCATCTGGTGTAGGAGTGGTAGCTTCCTTTCATGTTGCTTGAGGTTCTGTCGCTTTACTACACCTCGCGGGAAAATTCTCTTCTTAAATCTTCTTGATGGTCTTGTTGGCTTTCACTCTGCTCATCTTGAATGTCGGGTGTCTTCTGGAGTTATTCATGCCACGTGCCATTTTCTCCCAAGTGTCAGGTTTCAGATTAGGTGACTTGTTCTCGGCAGTGCGTCGAGTCGAGTGACCTACAGTAATTAAAAATACACCCTATATATGGCGTCCACGTGTACTCTTATAATAAGAGAATATATACATATGTCCGTATGACAGTAGGCGGTATTACGAAAACGGTACTATAAAAATATAACACAAATATTCGAAACATCAAGAAAACACATTGAACAAATCATCAGACAATCCGGAATGCTTGGAGATGCTGAAAGTACAGGCTAGAGCTTAGAAGACAAGAAGTGCAACGCATAACATCTTTCTTTCTGTACAGTAGTTGCTCCGACTATAATCAAAACGCTTTTCCCGAGCACGGATCCCGGCTTCAAAAATCCTGGTTTAAACACAATTAAGAGCGCTAATTAAGAAAGGGCGAAAACAAAACTAGGAGCATACGCGCTAGAAAATCAGACTTTCACATGCTGATTCTGAGTAACTCGAGGGGCAAGACCAGCCATCTGTCTGGTATGGGAAATTAACATCCTCAACACAGAAATGTAAATCCAACCACGGGTGGAGATATTTACAAGGACAAGAAGTTTGGAAAGGATATTGTGGGAGAGCCGTCTTCATGCTTTAAGGACATGGACTATTCGATGTTGGATTGCTCTGTTTTTTTTTTTTTTCGCGATATGTTTGGCTTTAAGATCCCGTTATTTCAATTTGTTTTCGTTAAAGTCTATTATTGTTGTTTTTGATGTTGGTTTTGTTATTTTTGTTGTTGTTCTTTGTCTTCCATTCTTTCCATACTTTTCTCATTCTTCTTCTCTTCCTCCTCCTATGCCTGTTTCTTCTACTTCTTATTCTTATTATCATTCTTTCCCTCGTCCCCCTATCATCACCAATATACTTCTCCACCTTCATCTCTTTCTTTCTTCTTCTTTACTTCTCCATCCTTGTCAGATCAAGAAAAAACAAATACATGGTTATATTCACGCCCTTTGATATTTAAAGCATTTTTCGTTTGCGGGGGAGACTCCTTGATGTGTTTTGTATCTAATTCTTAAAGCTGTTTACGAGCATTATCTTGTGGTTAACTTGTTATGTAAGCGGACCACCAAACTTGCTGTTTTTATTTTAGACTTTAATTAGTAATGGAATTCTCTCTCTCTCTCTCTCTCTCTCTCTCTCTCTCTCTCTCTCTCTCTCTCTCTCTCTCTCTCTCTCTCTCTCTCTCTCTCTCTCTCTCTTTTTCTCTCTCCCACCCCCACCCCCGAACTAGCTTCTTGATATTTCAATTTCTGATCATGTTCCTTTCTATAACATTTAGAATTCGTCGTAGATATTGTTTCTGTTGTTTCAGCTTTTATTTCCTTGTTTGTTGTGAATATCAAAATCTATAATTGACAACATAATTATTGGTAGGAACATCTCATGTCAAACATCTCTTTTTCGAGTCATTATGTGGGTCAGAATTCTTCTGTGAGATCTGTTCTAAAATGAGATCTACATTGTTGCATTTCTTAATTATTTCTGCTGCATTTCAGCCATCCAAATTGGTATTGTGTATAGTTAGCAAAAGCTTACAAAAATTATTACGGGTACATTACGTTCGTTATAACCCCCTCCTATCGTAAACGCAAGGAATTATTGGTCTGCATACTTCCTCCTGTAATAAATGCAAATTATTCACATTCAACTCCACTCCTGTCATGAATACATGAAACTAACGGTCCTGCAATGCCCGCTCCTGTCATGAATACATGAAACTAACGGTCCGCAATGCCCGCTCCTGTCATGAATACATGAAACTAACGGCCCTGCAATGCCCGCTCCTGTCATGAATACATGAAACTATCGGTCCGCAATGCCTGCTCCTGTCATGAGTGTATGAAACTATCGGTCCGCAATGCCCGCTCCTGTCATGAGTATATGAAACTATCGGTCCGCAATGCCCGTTCCTGTCATGAATACATGAAACTATCGGTCCACAATGCCCATTCCTGTCATGAGTATATGAGACTATCGGTCCGCAATGCCCGCTCCTGTCATGAATACATGAAACTATCGATCCGCAATGCCCATTCCTGTCATGAGTATATGAAACTATCGGTCCGCAATGCCCGTTCCTGTCATGAATACATGAAACTATCGATCCGCAATGCCCGTTCCTGTCATGAGTATATGAGACTATCGGTCCGCAATGCCCGCTCCTTTCATGAATACATGAAACTAACGGCCCTGCAATGCCCGCTCCTGTCATGAATACATGAAACTATCGGTCCGCAATGCCCGCTCCTGTCATGAGTACATGAAACTATCGGTCCGCAATGCCCGCTCCTGTCATGAGTATATGAAACTAACGGCCCTGCAATGCCCGCTCCTGTCATGAGTATATGACACTATCGGTCCGCAATGCCCGTTCCTGTCATGAATACATGAAACTATCGGTCCGCAATGCCCGTTCCTGTCATGAGTATATGAGACTATCGGTCCGCAATGCCCGCTCCTGTCATGAATACATGAAACTATCGATCCGCAATGTCCGCTCCTGTCATGAGTATATGAGACTATCGGTCCGCAATGCCCGCTCCTGTCATGAATACATGAAACTATCGGTCCGCAATGTCCGCTCCTGTCATGAGTATATGAGACTATCGGTCCGCAATGCCCGTTCCTGTCATGAGTATATGAGACTATCGGTCCGCAATGCCCGTTCCTGTCATGAGTATATGAGACTATCGGTCCGCAATGCCCGCTCCTGTCATGAATACATGAAACTATCGGTCCGCAATGCCCGTTCCTGTCATGAGTATATGAGACTATCGGTCCGCAATGCCCGTTCCTGTCATGAATACATGAAACTATCGATCCGCAATGCCCGTTCCTATCATGAGTATATGAGACTATCGGTCCGCAATGCCCGCTCCTGTCATGAATACATGAAACTAACGGCCCTGCAATGCCCGCTCCTGTCATGAATACATGAAACTATCGGTCCGCAATGCCCGCTCCTGTCATGAGTACATGAAACTATCGGTCCGCAATGCCCGCTCCTGTCATGAGTATATGAAACTAAAGGCCCTGCAATGCCCGCTCCTGTCATGAGTATATTAAACTATCGGTCCGCAATGCCCGTTCCTGTCATGAATACATGAAACTAACGGCCCTGCAATGCCCGTTCCTGTCATGAATATATGAGACTATCGGTCCGCAATGTCCGTTCCTGTCATGAATATATGAAACTAACGGCCCTGCAATGCCCGTTCCTGTCATGAATACATGAAACTATCGGTCCGCAATGCCCGCTCCTGTCATGAGTACATGAAACTATCGGTCCGCAATGCCCGCTCCTGTCATGAGTATATGAAACTAACGGCCCTGCAATGCCCGTTCCTGTCATGAGTATATGAGACTATCGGTCCGCAATGCCCGCTCCTGTCATGAATACATGAAACTATCGGTCCGCAATGTCCGCTCCTGTCATGAGTATATGAGACTATCGGTCCGCAATGCCCGCTCCTGTCATGAATACATGAAAATATCGGTCCGCAATGTCCGCTCCTGTCATGAGTATATGAGACTATCGGTCCGCAATGCCCGTTCCTGTCATGAGTATATGAGACTATCGGTCCGCAATGCCCGTTCCTGTCATGAGTATATGAGACTATCGGTCCGCAATGCCCGCTCCTGTCATGAATACATGAAACTATCGGTCCGCAATGCCCGTTCCTGTCATGAGTATATGAGACTATCGGCCCGCAATGCCCGTTCCTGTCATGAATACATGAAACTAACGGCCCTGCAATGCCCGCTCCTGTCATGAATACATGAAACTATCGGTCCGCAATGCCCGCTCCTGTCATGAGTACATGAAACTATCGGTCCGCAATGCCCGCTCCTGTCATGAGTATATGAAACTAAAGGCCCTGCAATGCCCGCTCCTGTCATGAGTATATGAAACTATCGGTCCGCAATGCCCGTTCCTGTCATGAATACATGAAACTAACGGCCCTGCAATGCCCGTTCCTGTCATGAATATATGAGACTATCGGTCCGCAATGTCCGTTCCTGTCATGAATATATGAAACTAACGGCCCTGCAATGCCCGTTCCTGTCATGAGTATATGAAACTATCGGTCCGCAATGCCTGCTCCTGTCATGAATACATGAAACTAACGGCCCAGCAATACCCGCTCCTGTCATGAGTATATGAAACTATCGGTCCGCAATGCCCGTTCCTGTCATGAGTATATGAGACTATCGGTCCGCAATGCCCGCTCCTGTCATGAATACATGAAACTAACGGCCCTGCAATGCCCGCTCCTGTCATGAATACATGAAACTATCGGTCCGCAATGCCCGCTCCTGTCATGAGTACATGAAACTATCGGTCCGCAATGCCCGCTCCTGCCATGAGTATATGAAACTAACGGCCCTGCAATGCCCGCTCCTGTCATGAGTATATGAAACTATCGGTCCGCAATGCCCGTTTCGGTCATAAATACATGAAACTAACGGCCCTGCAATGCCCGCTCTTGTCATGAGTATATGAAACTATCGGTCCGCAATGCCCGTTCCTGTTATGAATATATGAAACTAACGGCCCTGCAATGCCCGTTCCTGTCATGAGTATATGAAACTATCGGTCCGCAATGCCTGCTCCTGTCATGAATACATGAAACTAACGGCCCTGCAATGCCCGCTCCTGTCATGAGTATATGAAACTATCGGTCCGCAATGCCCGTTCCTGTCATGAATACATGAAACTAACGGCCCTGCAATGCCCGCTCCTGTCATGAGTATATGAAACTAACGGCCCTGCAATGCTCGCTCCTGTCATGAGTATATGAGACTATCGGTCCGCAATGTCCGCTCCTTTCATGGGTATATGAGACTATCGGTCCGCAATGCTCGTTCCTGTCATGAATACATGAAACTAACGGCCATGCAATGCCCGCTCCTGTCATGAGTATATGAGACTATCGGTCCGCAATGTCCGCTCCTGTCATGAGTATATGAGACTATCGGTCTGCAATGCCCGCTCCTGTCATGAGTGTATGAGACTATCGGTCCGCAATGTCCGCTCCTGTCATGAGTACATGAGACTATCGGTCCGCAATGTCCGCTCCTGTCATGAGTATATGAGACTATCGGTCCGCAATGCCCGCTCCTGTCATGAATACATGAAACTAACGGTCATGCAATGTCCGCTCCTGTCATGAGTATATGAGACTATCGGTCCGCAATGTCCGCTCATGTCATGAGTATATGAAACTATCGGTCCGCAATGCCCGCTCATGTCATGAGTATATGAAGCTATCAGTCCACAAAATAGTCCAAGTAGTAGTAGTAGTTGTAGTAGTAGTAGTAGTATTAGTAGTAGTAGTAGTAGTAGTAGTAGTAGTAGTAGTACTAGTAGTAGTAGTAGTAGTAGTAGTTGTAGTAGTAGTAGTAGTAGTAGTAGTAGTAGTAGCAGTAGTAGTAGTAAGAGCATTAGTAGTAGCAGTTGTAGTGGTAGTAAGTAGTAAGGAAGGGTCTCTATCCCTCGGAATGTGGCATATTTTGTGGTATGAAATGTGTCATAAAATGTGGTATGACGCGTGGTATGACGATGCCGTGTGGTATGAAGATTCATACCACCCGGTCGAATATTCTTCGTGTTTTTCCTATATGTTTTTTGATTGTCTGTGGGTTAAAAAAGAATTTAAATGGCCTGTAAATTATGCAAGGTAGTTGGTGATATTAATCATGTGTAACAGCGGCGGCAGGTTTGCTAATTGATTCAGAAGATGTCAGCCGGTGTAATGCATTAATTATCTTCCCGTTTTGTATAGACGATTGCATAATCGATTGGTGTGCTCAGGCTGATACGGGTTGATGTATTTGTATCTTTGGTAAGATCGGCGAACAGCTGTGAGCAAAAAGTCGATATTGCCGGCAGTTGAATATCAGTGTCGGGGTCGAGGGAGGTCGCTGGTGCCATCTGTTTTTAATCAAGGGCGATGACGGAATAAAATAATAAGAGCAAAGAACGATGTGTGGGGTGGGTTGGTAAGTGGCGAAAGATGGCGGGGGTGCGTAGTTGGTCATAGTGGGATATCACCAATGTGTAACTGGGGGTTCTAGTTACTGCCATTGCGCTTGACAGGTTCGAATCTCACTGTGTGGTTGGTATGTGCGGGGTGGTGGTCGAGTATGTAACGGAGCTAGGTTATATCATTGGTGGTTCGAATCACGCTGCGGGGCGATAAGGGTGTCCACCCTAGGTGGAGTTTTCTAAGAGTATATTAAGACGTAAATGTATAACAAGGATGTCTAGTTGCCGCCATAGCGCTAGACAGGTTCGAGTCCTACTGTTTGGTGGGATAGTGTGGCAGTGGCCGAGTATTTAACTGAGCTAGGTGGTGTCACTGACGGTTCGAATAACGCCCCTGGTCGCTAACTATGCCCAACATAGGCGCCAGAGAAGCGAATCACGATGTGTCGCTTTGCATTCTCCTCAGAAACGTCAGTTCCACAGCCAGCAGATTCAGTGGGACTGCTCATTGTCTTCACATTCATACAAAAGTACAGGTTCAACACTCTTTCTCTCGTAGCAATTGCCATCTTTTTACTGGTCAATACGTTTTTCACCTTGCAAAATGTTATCTTCGCCACGGCGATTCTTGTGCTAATCTCTTCAAGGCATCTCCCATCAGTTGTTATGACTGTTCCGAGATACTTGTATCTACTCACTTGTTTCAGAATATTCCCATTTACATGTATATTACATAGTGGTATTTCGTTCGTCATAGTGACAATCATAACCCGTGTCGTTTTATAATTTAATTCTAACTCTGGTTGTTCACCGGGTGCAACAACCGCCTCTACTAAATATTGCAGATCCTGCGCAGTGTCTGTTGATTACATAAATTATATGAAGGCAGTTCACAAGTTAAATTAGATGAAGACATTTTATTACAGAAATTAAATGAAGACATTTGACTAGAAATATTTAATAAAACGACGAAAAAACGGAGATCTACCGGCATGAGAAAAGCTTATAAGTATGGTAATGTCAGTTCCTGTGAACATATTTAGCAGAAGCATTCTGCATAGTATATGCATATTTAGCTTTAAGGTGAAATCAATACTGCTGTACCGATCGGAAACAAGAAAAACGAATAAAACAACTACTAATAAACAACAAACATTCATTAACGGGTGCCCACGTAGTTCATCCTTGGCGTTCATGTCTCATTCAACAATTAGTATAATGCCTGAAGTCAAATTTGCGGCTTCAAAAGATGTGTTCATAGCATATTTATATATGAAGATATATATATATTCAAGGTGATTTTAAAGGACAAATTTCCTCATGTCACACGCTGCAAAAGACATATTTCACTCAAACTTAAACATTAAGAGTGGAAAAGAGTATGTTGTAGATACTGTTTTTTCCCTTTGTTTCTAGTGGAACCTGGTAATTTGTTGTTCTATCTGGGCATGGTATGTATATTTTCACCACATTTTCACTGATGTTTTTCATTTTGTCTGCTCATTGCCCACGCTGCACAGTCATACAAAAGTACATATTCTATGAAAGACAGAGACACTTTGCGGTTATTGTTAACCAAAATGACAAATGAGAGGTCGATTAATATGTAAGTATTTGTAAATAAATAAATATACACAGGGCTGGCTGGTATATAATGATAACAAAGGTAGCTAGTTTTAGAAAACGAAATAGACGTGTTAAAATAATAATATCCACACAGAATTGGTGTTACAGATTTCGCCTACTCCTCACCAAAATCAGACACCGAAGAAGGGTAATGACATTTTTACAGTTGCGAAGTGTCGTATTAGAAGCCCAAATATTAACCTCAAGGTGCGGGTTAATCCAAAGCTAGTGAGTGTCTTCATTCTGATCTAGAGTTGTTTACCGTGCCTCCCACGCAAACAGAGGTGGAATAGTGACTATGTGTAGCTTAACTGTGGTGGCACCATCTGGAGATATTAATCAGATACTTGGTACCCAGTGAAGATGACAGATAACTGATGTGAGATAGGTCGAGTGGCCCTCAACAAAACATACAATGAAATAACGGTGAAATGAAATGTTGCGTCTCCGCGAAGCATTATTTTAGAAACCAAAGATTACAATCGATCTGAGAGGGTAACAATAAACAGGTTAATCCTACCAGAAAGAGGTGTCTTATACAGTGGGTACCAACGACAGACAGCTGGCCAAAAAGAACAATACGGGTCTAGAGGGTACCATAGATCATATGGAGGTAACAGCTTCGATTCCGACTGGGTTGTGTGACGGAAATATTGGTTGTTTTAATTAGCTGTGATGGAGTTTACAGCTCCGATCAACAGGTTTTGAGAGGTCTAAATAGGCAGTATTTTAAAGAATTCAAGTATATTATTACAAGTTAAATTACATAATAAAATAAATACAGTGATGTGTATAAAATTATAAAAAACAAAAAAGTAAAAAACACCAGTGTTACATTAGCAAATAAGTGAAAAACACAACGGTATGAATACATTGGTGTATTAGTAACATACAAATGGTACATACAACATGCCCTCATGCAAGCGTAACGGCCTAGCTGTTAAATCACATGACCGCTATCTGTTCTATATTGCGACCAAATTACACCGATCGCCCCCCTCACGGCAGCGTAACAGACTAACACTTAAACCAAGCGCCCGCTATCTGTTCTATATTGTTGCCAACAATTATGTGCATGCCGCCATCATTTGATGTGAGTTTGATGATGAAGCCTGTCAGGAAACAACCATAGAGACATAGTAAAAGTGTAGTGAGAATACAAATCCAAGCGTATTGACTCTCGGTGTATCGTTATTCAGTTAACGTTTCCTGTTTCCTGCTCCAGTCTATTGTTGTAAAATCTTACCGAGGTGGACACTGTGGACCAAACCTACATGAGTGAAGTAGGATAGATACGGTTGTCATATGTGTCTTATAGGGATTGGTCATTAGTTTTATAAAAACTTATCGATGGAAGAAATGGCCCTTATACTACAAACAGAATAAACATTTACATTAATAATAACCACAACAAACACAGGACCAGCTACACTGGAGGTGACAAAAGTGACAGTCTGCTTAGAGAAAACAGCGAATTTTCAACGAAAACATAGTCTATGTGTTATCTCCTTGGAAACGTAAATCTGGTTATATTTAAATCACCCTATGCACTCATGTCTCCCATGAAAACTAGCGTAATGTCTGAAGAAGTCAAATTTTGAGGCTTCAAAATATGTTTTCGTAGTATATGTATATATGAATATATATACATGTGTTTTCTAACAACAAATGTCCGCATGTCGTGCTTTACAGCCATACACAAGTATAGGTTCTATGAACGACACAACACCTACAAGTTACTAAGATTGGCACTGGGTTACCAACAACATTTGCATCTAGAGTCAATACAACAGGACAAGACAATGCTTTTTTCGGCCTCTGATTGAGAACAACAGATATAAACGTAATTATGCAATTACCTCTTTACCACAGTACCGAGAAAGTTAAAAATATCATTTTAAATACGCTGACGACCATAGTAACACAACCAGTTAATTATGCTTGCTCACTTTGTGTATTACCCACACCTACTATAGATTGCAGAAAATACTCATTGTCTACAACCAAGCTGAAAAATATCGGTAAAAATTATAAATGCCTCGTCCGATTTCATAAAAAGAAGGAAATAATGTTAGCCAAATGTGAAAATATCGGTCAAACTTCTAAATGGCTCAGCAAAACTTATAAAAAGTAGGAAAATTTGTTAACCTAATGAGAAAAATATTGACCCTGTAAAGAAATATTTACAACAAACTTATAAAAATTAGGAACATTTGTTAACCTAATGAGAAAAAAATATCGACATAGAGAGCAATATTTCATCTAATCTTGTAAAAAGTAGGAAAATTTGTCAACCGAAATCGGAAAAGGTCGGTCAAATACATAAATATCTCAACAAATTATAAAAAGTAGGAAATAATAGGGGCCAAGTAAAAAAATAGCTTACCCAGATTTATAAAAGGTAGGAAAATATGTTAGCCAAAAGGGGAAAATATTGATCAAACTAAGAAACATGTCGACCGAACTAGGAAAATAAGTGAACCAAGGTAATAAAAAGGTTGGGTAAATACAGAAATATGTTGACCAAACTTATAAATATCGCTGCTAAACTTATGAACACTAGGAAACTTTGTTAAACAAATGTGAAAAAATATCGACCAAACTTATAAAAAGCTCCGCCAAACTTACGAAAAGTGGGAAACTGTGTTAACCAAAGTTGAAACTATATCGATCAAACTTATAAATGACTCGTTCGAATTCATAAAAAGTAGGAAATAATGTTAACCAAAAGGGGCAAAATATTGACCAAGTAAAGAAATGTCTCGTCCAAAATTGTAAAAAGTAGGACAAATTTGTTAATCAAAGGTGAAAAAAGATCGGCCAAACAGATAAATATTTCAACTAAACTTAAAAACAATAGGAAAAGTGTTGCTTCTATAGTTATGTCAAACGTGTCTTGATCTTTTATTTGAAAAGACATTTCACAATACATAATCAGCAACGTCAGCACTTTCCCTCTTTTACATTACTGAAAGCTTCAACTTATCATTCCAGCGTTTCTGTTTAAGAACCACTTATACAGACTAATCACTCATCACTCCATACTCTTGATTTTTTTTTTCTTTATAACACAAAGTGTCTCTGTCTTTCATAGATAGCTTCACAACTTTTCCATGTCACAGCACCAAGAGCTCCAAACCTTCGTTGTACATGAGATTCAACGACATAGTAATAACAACATTTATGGCAATGCAGTCTATGGCTCCACTTGGGATAGTTTCGATATCATCTGAGTATTCGTCAGCAAAGATCCATTTCCCATAACGGATATCTTCAACTTTCCATACCACAATGTCTGCTATACTAATTTTCGATTGTTCCAGCTAGCAACACTGCAGGTGTTTTCTAGAAGTCTAGTGAACATTTCATTTCTCACCTTTTCCACCTCTATTTCACTGTGTCATTTCACAACCAACCAACAGTGTCTGTTGCGAGGTCGATCTTTCTTAATACAACATCTGCCATATTGACCCCTTGAATACCAGCGAATACATCTTCTAACCAATTTTCAACGTTTCATATCACTTAACACTAACATTCTCTTTGCTTACAACACACCGGTTTTCTGCTGACTGGGTAAATTCCCCAACTTACTAGAGATAAATCGACTGTCCCCTATCTGACAAGACCCTTTATTAGACAATGACTATGAGCATCAACCAGGATGGTCACTGCTAAGAAGAATACCAATAACAAACGATCTTCTTTACAGACGGCTATAAAATTATGATGCTATTAAGTGTTACAATGAGAAGAATAAGGAAGACAATAAAGGGTGAAAGAGGTGACGTGTAGTAAGGATGTATGGAAGGAAAAGAGACACAATAGGCAAGATATATATTAAGAACACTAATAGATAGATCAAAATAGAAGAGAAAAGGCTTAATCAAGTGGATAATTTTATATACTTGAGGTCATTTATAACCTCAGATGGTAGGTACACAATAGAGCTTAAGAGCAGAATACGGCCAACAAAAGAGGTATTTCAGAAAATGAAACGTGTCTTAGGTGATAAGTCACTATCATTGAAGGAACAAATAAATAAACTTTCAACAATAAAATTACAAAAATTAATTTTCGACAATAAAAATTATACAGTAAATTTCTCTTTATTGTTTCTAATTTGAATGTTTCTGGTAGCAATTTAATTGTTAATTTTTATTGTCGAAAATTAATTTTTGTAATTTTATTGTTGAAAGTTTAGACAGAGACACTTTGTGTTATAAAGAAAAAAAAAAAATCAAGAGTATGGAGTGATGAGTGATTAGTCTGTATAAGTGGTTCTTAAACAGAAACGCTGGAATGATAAGTTGAAGCTTTCAGTAATGTAAAAGAGGGAAAGTGCTGACGTTGCTGATTATGTATTGTGAAATGTCTTTTCAAATAAAAGATCAAGACACGTTTGACATAACTATAGAAGCAACATTTTTCCTATTGTTTTTAAGTTTAGTTGAAATATTTATCTGTTTGGCCGATCTTTTTTCACCTTTGATTAACAAATGTGTCCTACTTTTTACAATTTTGGACGAGACATTTCTTTACTTGGTCAATATTTTGCCCCTTTTGGTTAACATTATTTCCTACTTTTTATGAATTCGAACGAGTCATTTATAAGTTTGATCGATATAGTTTCAACTTTGGTTAACACAGTTTCCCACTTTTCGTAAGTTTGGCGGAGCTTTTTATAAGTTTGGTCGATATTTTTTCACATTTGTTTAACAAAGTTTCCTAGTGTTCATAAGTTTAGCAGCGATATTTATAAGTTTGGTCAACATATTTCTGTATTTACCCAACCTTTTTATTACCTTGGTTCACTTATTTTCCTAGTTCGGTCGACATGTTTCTTAGTTTGATCAATATTTTCCCCTTTTGGCTAACATATTTTCCTACCTTTTATAAATCTGGGTAAGCTATTTTTTTACTTGGCCCCTATTATTTCCTACTTTTTATAATTTGTTGAGATATTTATGTATTTGACCGACCTTTTCCGATTTCGGTTGAAAATTTTCCTACTTTTTACAAGATTAGATGAAATATTGCTCTCTATGTCGATATTTTTTTCTCATTAGGTTAACAAATGTTCCTAATTTTTATAAGTTTGTTGTAAATATTTCTTTACAGGATCAATATTTTTCTCATTAGGTTAACAAATTTTCCTACTTTTTATAAGTTTTGCTGAGCCATTTAGAAGTTTGACCGATATTTTCACATTTGGCTAACATTATTTCCTTCTTTTTATGAAATCGGACGAGGCATTTATAATTTTTACCGATATTTTTCAGCTTGGTTGTAGACAATGAGTATTTTCTGCAATCTATAGTAGGTGTGGGTAATACACAAAGCGAGCAAGCATAATTAACTGGTTGTGTTACTATGGTCGTCAGCGTATTTAAAATGATATTTTTAACTTTCTCGGTACTGTGGTAAAGAGGTAATTGCATAATTACGTTTATATCTGTTGTTCTCAATCAGAGGCCGAAAAAAGCATTGTCTTGTCCTGTTGTATTGACTCTAGATGCAAATGTTGTTGGTAACCCAGTGCCAATCTTAGTAACTTGTAGGTGTTGTGTCGTTCATAGAACCTATACTTGTGTATGGCTGTAAAGCACGACATGCGGACATTTGTTGTTAGAAAACACATGTATATATATTCATATATACATATACTACGAAAACATATTTTGAAGCCTCAAAATTTGACTTCTTCAGACATTACGCTAGTTTTCATGGGAGACATGAGTGCATAGGGTGATTTAAATATAACCAGATTTACGTTTCCAAGGAGATAACACATAGACTATGTTTTCGTTGAAAATTCGCTGTTTTCTCTAAGCAGACTGTCACTTTTGTCACCTCCAGTGTAGCTGGTCCTGTGTTTGTTGTGGTTATTATTAATGTAAATGTTTATTCTGTTTGTAGTATAAGGGCCATTTCTTCCATCGATAAGTTTTTATAAAACTAATGACCAATCCCTATAAGACACATATGACAACCGTATCTATCCTACTTCACTCATGTAGGTTTGGTCCACAGTGTCCACCTCGGTAAGATTTTACAACAATAGACTGGAGCAGGAAACAGGAAACGTTAACTGAATAACGATACACCGAGAGTCAATACGCTTGGATTTGTATTCTCACTACACTTTTACTATGTCTCTATGGTTGTTTCCTGACAGGCTTCATCATCAAACTCACATCAAATGATGGCGGCATGCACATAATTGTTGGCAACAATATAGAACAGATAGCGGGCGCTTGGTTTAAGTGTTAGTCTGTTACGCTGCCGTGAGGGGGGCGATCGGTGTAATTTGGTCGCAATATAGAACAGATAGCGGTCATGTGATTTAACAGCTAGGCCGTTACGCTTGCATGAGGGCATGTTGTATGTACCATTTGTATGTTACTAATACACCAATGTATTCATACCGTTGTGTTTTTCACTTATTTGCTAATGTAACACTGGTGTTTTTTACTTTTTTGTTTTTTATAATTTTATACACATCACTGTATTTATTTTATTATGTAATTTAACTTGTAATAATATACTTGAATTCTTTAAAATACTGCCTATTTAGACCTCTCAAAACCTGTTGATCGGAGCTGTAAACTCCATCACAGCTAATTAAAACAACCAATATTTCCGTCACACAACCCCGTCGGAATCGAAGCTGTTACCTCCATATGATCTATGGTACCCTCTAGACCCGTATTGTTCTTTTTGGCCAGCTGTCTGTCGTTGGTACCCACTGTATAAGACACCTCTTTCTGGTAGGATTAACCTGTTTATTGTTACCCTCTCAGATCGATTGTAATCTTTGGTTTCTAAAATAATGCTTCGCGGAGACGCAACATTTCATTTCACCGTTATTTCATTGTATGTTTTGTTGAGGGCCACTCGACCTATCCCACATCAGTTATCTGTCATCTTCACTGGGTACCAAGTATCTGATTAATATCTCCAGATGGTGCCACCACAGTTAAGCTACACATAGTCACTATTCCACCTCTGTTTGCGTGGGAGGCACGGTAAACAACTCTAGATCAGAATGAAGACACTCACTAGCTTTGGATTAACCCGCACCTTGAGGTTAATATTTGGGCTTCTAATACGACACTTCGCAACTGTAAAAATGTCATTACCCTTCTTCGGTGTCTGATTTTGGTGAGGAGTAGGCGAAATCTGTAACACCAATTCTGTGTGGATATTATTATTTTAACACGTCTATTTCGTTTTCTAAAACTAGCTACCTTTGTTATCATTATATACCAGCCAGCCCTGTGTATATTTATTTATTTACAAATACTTACATATTAATCGACCTCTCATTTGTCATTTTGGTTAACAATAACCGCAAAGTGTCTCTGTCTTTCATAGAATATGTACTTTTGTATGACTGTGCAGCGTGGGCAATGAGCAGACAAAATGAAAAACATCAGTGAAAATGTGGTGAAAATATACATACCATGCCCAGATAGAACAACAAATTACCAGGTTCCACTAGAAACAAAGGGAAAAAACAGTATCTACAACATACTCTTTTCCACTCTTAATGTTTAAGTTTGAGTGAAATATGTCTTTTGCAGCGTGTGACATGAGGAAATTTGTCCTTTAAAATCACCTTGAATATATATATATCTTCATATATAAATATGCTATGAACACATCTTTTGAAGCCGCAAATTTGACTTCAGGCATTATACTAATTGTTGAATGAGACATGAACGCCAAGGATGAACTACGTGGGCACCCGTTAATGAATGTTTGTTGTTTATTAGTAGTTGTTTTATTCGTTTTTCTTGTTTCCGATCGGTACAGCAGTATTGATTTCACCTTAAAGCTAAATATGCATATACTATGCAGAATGCTTCTGCTAAATATGTTCACAGGAACTGACATTACCATACTTATAAGCTTTTCTCATGCCGGTAGATCTCCGTTTTTTCGTCGTTTTATTAAATATTTCTAGTCAAATGTCTTCATTTAATTTCTGTAATAAAATGTCTTCATCTAATTTAACTTGTGAACTGCCTTCATATAATTTATGTAATCAACAGACACTGCGCAGGATCTGCAATATTTAGTAGAGGCGGTTGTTGCACCCGGTGAACAACCAGAGTTAGAATTAAATTATAAAACGACACGGGTTATGATTGTCACTATGACGAACGAAATACCACTATGTAATATACATGTAAATGGGAATATTCTGAAACAAGTGAGTAGATACAAGTATCTCGGAACAGTCATAACAACTGATGGGAGATGCCTTGAAGAGATTAGCACAAGAATCGCCGTGGCGAAGATAACATTTTGCAAGCTGAAAAACGTATTGACCAGTAAAAAGATGGCAATTGCTACGAGAAAAAGAGTGTTGAACCTGTACTTTTGTATGAATGTGAAGACAATGAGCAGTCCCACTGAATCTGCTGGCTGTGGAACTGACGTTTCTGAGGAGAATGCAAAGCGACACATCGTGATTCGCTTCTCTGGCGCCTATGTTGGGTATAGTTATCCAGGGGCGTTATTCGAACCGTCAGTGACACCACCTAGCTCAGTTAAATACTCGGCCACTGCCACACTATCCCACCAAACAGTAGGACTCGAACCTGTCTAGCGCTATGGCGGCAACTAGACATCCTTGTTATACATTTACATCTTAATATACTCTTAGAAAACTCCACCTAGGGTGGACACCCTTATCGCCCCGCAGCGTGATTCGAACCACCAATGATATAACCTAGCTCCGTTACATACTCGACCACCACCCCGCACATACCAACCACACAGTGAGATTCGAACCTGTCAAGCGCAATGGCAGTAACTAGAACCCCCAGTTACACATTGGTGATATCCCACTATGACCAACTACGCACCCCCGCCATCTTTCGCCACTTACCAACCCACCCCACACATCGTTCTTTGCGCTTATTATTTTATTCCGACATCGCCCTTGATTAAAAACAGATGGCACCAGCGACCTCCCTCGACCCCGACACTGATATTCAACTGCCGGCAATATCGACTTTTTTCTCACAGCTGTTCGCCGATCTTACCAAAGATACAAATACATCAACCCGTATCAGCCTGAGCACACCAATCGATTATGCAATCGTCTATACAAAACAGGAAGATAATTAATGCATTACACCGGCTGACATCTTCTGAATCAATTAGCAAACCTGCCGCCGCTGTTACACGTGATTAATATCACCAACTACCTTGCATAATTTACAGGCCATTTAAATTCTTTTTTAACACACAGACAATCAAAAAACATATAGGAAAAACACGAAGAATATTCGACCGGGTGGTATGAATCTTCATACCACACGGCATCGTCATACCACGCGTCATACCACATTTTATGACACATTTCATACCACAAAATATGCCACATTCCGAGGGATAGAGACCCTTCCTTACTACTGTAGTAGTAGTAGTAGTAGTAGTAGTAGTAGTAGTAGTAGTAGTAGTAGTAGTAGTAGTAGTTGTAGTAGTTGTAGTAGTAGTAGTAGTAGTAGTAGTAGTAGTAGTAGTAGTAGTAGTAGTAGTAGTAGTGGTGGTGGTGTTTGAAGTGTTTATAGTAGCAGCAGCAGTAGTAGTAGTAGTAGTAGCAGCAGCAGCAGCTGTGTTGGTGGTGGTTGGATCTGTAGTAGTAGTTATTGTTGTTGTGTTAGTAGTAGCAGTTGTAGTGGTGGTGGTAGCAGTTGTGGTAGTAGCAGCAGTTGTAGGGGTGGTAGTAGCTGCTGTGGTGGAAATTGTAGTAGCAATAGTAGTGGTGTTAGCTTTTGTGGTAGTATTAGTAGTTGTAGTGATTGTGGTAGTTATTGTCGTAGTAGTAGCAGTTGTAGTAGTGGCAGTAGCTGTTGTGGCAGTTGTAGCAGTTACAGTGGTGGTGGTAGGTGCTGTGGTGGTAATAGTAGTGGTAATACTAGTGGTGGCCGTTATAGTATTAGTAATAGTAGTATTAGTTGCAGCAGCAATAATGGTGGTTGCTTGCTTGCTTGCTTGCTTGCGTTCGAGCGAAGTCCTGTATGTCGGATGAAGACATCCTGTTGTCCAATACCAGTGTGATGTCATACAAGACTGAGGTTTGCGTGAGTATCCGTTGTCCCATGTCTGGCCTATTGGTTTGCAGACTGGTGGTTCCTCGCCGTGCAGGCAGATACTCTCCGACTTCGGAAGAATCAGCGATTCTTCTACGTTAGCCAGGACCCCGAAGGGACCTGTTGCTGAGGACGCATGACTACAACGTGTTAGTAGGTCTTGGCTAGTATAGAACCTGTCCTTGGTGTCTTGGAAACACCACTGCGTCCCATAATGGTGGTTGTGGTAATGTCAGAGTCCTAACTACTGGCTCCGTCTAGTTCACTGGACTTAGACAGGCAAATTACAACATCTACGTAACATACACTAATAACACATGAATGCAATCGGAAACTGGCAGGAGCTACCTCCTGAACAATCATTTATTACAATATGTTACAGGCTGACAACATGGTCGCACTTCACGCTCAAACACTCGTTCAACACCAACACGCGCTAGCTCACAATGGCGATCTTTACACTGTCGCCCGCATGATCATTCACAATCACAACTTCACATCATCCCGCACATATCACAGTTCGCACATTCCTCGAATATCACTACACAACGTTCATCTCCATCTATGCGTCACAATACACTATCGTTCTATCGTTCTATCGCTCTCTCGATCTCCACACGTCCGTCTCTATTCGCTGCCTCACACACACTGACTCTCTCTCCTCGTTGACCTTCCCACATCACGTGGCTCTGTTCACGGGCTTCTTGCCTGACCATCCGCTAGCCAAGCCGTGGTGTCTCTTACTGCCCCTTGACCTCAGCTATGCTTACACTGACTCTCGCTTACATACCGGCACTTACATTCTTCCTTACATATAAGACCATGACATTCTCCCCCCGCCCAACCAATGTGGCACTTTCCCCTGGAAATGTGACACATTCTGCTGTTGTTACTCTTGGTACATCTTTGTAACCTTGTCAGGGGATTATATGATCATAAGTCACGCTTGCGTCCCTTTTTGTTCTGATGTTTTCCCGAGATTAACTTACTATTCTTCTCTCTTTTGCAGTATTGAGGTTTCTCTCAAGGTTTTGTCGTGGTCTGACAAATGTTTTGGCTGGGTTTACTCCACATACCTCGTCATATTCTTTAACTCTTCCCCATCCGTGACATTACATTCTGTTCATGTTTCGTGTTCTTCTAAATATTTTCCGCATTCGGCTGGTAGTGTTGCTTTTAGTTTTTCTCTTAGGAAGAAATTTATTACTCCTTGATCGTTGTCTGAATGTTTAATTACCAATATTAGTTTTCTGAAAGATTCTTCTAATTCCTTTATATACTGGGTAAATGACTTGTCTGTGGCTGGTTTCAGTTTTTGTACTTCTAATTCTAGAGTTTCGAAGTCGTTTACATAGTGTCTTAATATGTTTGTTTTATGATATTCATAGTTTGTACTTGACATATCTGGTATGAGCTCATGTAGTTTTTTACTTTTTATTGGTACGTAATTGTTGTACCAGAAATACCACAACTCTTTTTTGGATTTTGTAGTCTTGCATTTTCTTTTCAAATTTCTGTAGCCAATCATGTATTAAGTCAGGTTTTCTCTTACAATTTTCTTTGTCTTGTGCCTGTGTACCCTCGAAAAAGTCCTGCAAATTTCTGTAATGTTTTGTACCCCATACATATGATTGGTGTTCTTCCTCTGACATCATTTTCTGTTAATTGATATTCAAATCTACTAATGATGGTATTTATACAAGCAAATCAAAGAATGCAGATTTGGGTAATTAGCAATCAAAATTAATCAACTTATCTTTATCTGCTGACTACTCGAACGCTTGATGTACAGGAACGTGATTCTCGTGCTGGTTACCGCTGACCTGGTCTGGTTACGTCGGTCGCTTTGTAAACTTGAAACCTGCTGTGGAAAGAAATGATGTTATTTTCGTTCTAACTTTGTTAACAAATCTCCGATTTATACAAAATTATGAACTGATCTTCTTCTTTTCAAAAGTAGCGTTCTTTTATGCAATTTACATGGGAATGCGGTTCATGTGCACTTCTGACACCATTATACCTGTCAGAGTCCTAACTACTGGCTCCGTCTAGTTCACTGGACTTAGACAGGCAAATTACAACATCTACGTAACATACACTAATAACACATGAATGCAATCGGAAACTGGCAGGAGCTACCTCCTGAACAATCATTTATTACAATATGTTACAGGCTGACAACATGGTCGCACTTCACGCTCAAACACTCGTTCAACACCAACACGCGCTAGCTCACAATGGCGATCTTTACACTGTCGCCCGCATGATCATTCACAATCACAACTTCACATCATCCCGCACATATCACAGTTCGCACATTCCTCGAATATCACTACACAACGTTCATCTCCATCTATGCGTCACAATACACTATCGTTCTATCGTTCTATCGCTCTCTCGATCTCCACACGTCCGTCTCTATTCGCTTCCTCACACACACTGACTCTCTCTCCTCGTTGACCTTCCCACATCACGTGGCTCTGTTCACGGGCTTCTTGCCTGACCGTCCGCTAGCCAAGCCGTGGTGTCTCTTACTGCCCCTTGACCTCAGCTATGCTTACACTGACTCTCGCTTACATACCGGCACTTACATTCTTCCTTACATATAAGACCATGACAGGTAGTAATAATCGTAGGAGTGGTGGTGATGATGGTTGTAGTTGTAGAAGAAACAGGCGAAAAAGAAGAAGAAAATGAAGAAGATGAAAGAAGAAGAAGAAGAAGAAGAAGAAGAAGAAGAAGAAGAAGAAGAAGAAGAAAGAAAGAAAGGAGAAGAAGAAGAATGAAAGAAGTCAGGTGTAGCATTACAACAGCATGGCATCCTTCGAGAAAGCCATCGTTAGGAGAAGAAAAATAAAAAGCGAACAGTGTTTTCCTCGCTACCCTGGGGTATAGAAGTAGCGTTTGATCTTCCTTTATCTGAGCGTGATTACACTTACAAAGAACAACTAGATTGCAAATGATATGCTAGAACTTATAACACAGAGAACAAAACAAACAGCAGAAGGAATATCACTGCATGAGACCTGGGCAACCTAACAACAAAAATAAAAAAGAAGGTAAGAAGAGACCAGATGCAATCCCATCAACACCAGCGTGCAGCGATTGAAGAGCGTATAAGGAACGGGGAGATCATGTAATGTTCACATAGCTAAAAGTAATGACCAGGAACTGTAGAACCAAGACAAATACTCCAAAGGACACGAGTGGAATAACTCTAACAGAAGATAAAGACATTCTAAATCAAGGAAAGAATGCTACAACGATATGTATAAGAATAAAGAAGATAAAGACCTGAATGTAAACATGACATTCCAGCAGAGAAGGGGCCAGAACGGACACTTGAAGAATTCGAGTGTGAAATAAACAACCTCTGAAAAGGGAAATAACCAGGGTATGTGATAACAGCACAGCAGAGTTCATTAAAGCTGGGAGAGAACTAAATGTGGAAGTAAATCTATCACACTTTATATGAAAGGATATGGGGAACACGAATATGGCCAACGAATTGATCAAAACAATATATATCCTAATACAAAAAAAGGCGACACAAAATTATGTACTAATTATAAAACGGTTGCCTTGGTAAATAAAGCAGGTAAAATGTAATTTATTATTTTGTTGAAAATATGGGCAACAATCACCTTCGCACCTTCGGATTAATAAGCCTGTGAGGGTAAATCCGGGGCTATAATTATGAGCCTTGATGGACCCCAACTATAACTTCTCTTTGAGGTTAAACTGGTTAGGGTTAATGGTGAAATCGAATCAAATTGTTGTAATCACTTCCCGGCTGTGTCGCAAAGGGGTGTCGGACACAAACCGTAATTCTGCATTCGAACCACAATTGTGGGAGAGTTGGCAGCAGACCACCTTACGTTGGTTTTCATACAATGGTATGTAGGTCAGCATGGTCGAATGGATAAGAACGCGTGTTATTAAACATCCGGCATGCTGATGCCGAATTAAGGAGTTCAACCCCTCCTACATTGGACAGTTGGCCTAAAATGTTGACCTATCGTCCTTGACTTGGGGACGTAAATTACAAGTATCTCTGAAGTCGCAGTGGGTTCACCTGATGGCGTTGGATACTGTTAATTGGGAAAGCTAATCCACACGCAAAATTCAGCCCAGAACTACTAGGAGTAGTGGGTATGGACTAAGCTTGAGTTCAAAGCGAACGGGAGCGAAAATAAAAATACAGTGGTATGAGTATCCGACGTTCAGAATGAAATGGCAAACTCGCTTATTCATTCATTCATTCATTCATTCATTCATTCATTCATTCATTCATTCATTCATTCATTCATTCATTCATTCAGTAGCATGTCCTTTGAAGGCCCTCGCTCCCATAACAACCTTCCGGAAAGCTTCTCGATCATAAGCAAGATGCCCCGCTTCCTATACACCCATCTGGAGATCATCTGCCACATCCTGCACCCATCTTCTCTTTGGCCTTCCTCTTCCTCTCTTCCCAGACATATACCCATCCATTATTGTTCACTCCAAACTTGTCAAGAAATCATAAGCAGCCTAAAAATGCTGGGGATTGCCTGTGACATCCTGTAAACGATAGGGAACTAACTTACTTATAATCACGTAGCATTATTCCTACGGGCGACAATCCTTTTCAGATTAATATCCGAAATGTGGCGGTGTCGGTCATAGGATTATTAATTTCGGGCTCTGATGGACCCTAATTATAACTTGTCTACTGAAGTTTAACGGGGAATGGATAATGGAGAAAAATTGGAAGACTTTCTAAGAAATTATAAGAACAAATAACCATGATCCAAACTGGTTTTAAAGGAAATCGATGTACACGTGACAGTTAGTTAGTTTGTCGAGGTTCCAACTTCACGGCAACAGGTCGTCCCCATTATGCTCCATTCCTGTGCCAGTGAATATCACACAAGATGCTCCCCACTGTCCAATGTGAAAAGTCGAACAAACAGGAGTCTCGGCAATCCACAGCCCGCACAGGTACACTGTGCATAATGCCGCCGCCAGAATACCAACACAAAAGTCATTCACGAAAACCACAGTTCATCGTCGATGGACTCGGCAGTCACCAGAAAGACCTAATTGACCCGGGTTTTCTCACATGGCTCGGTCTTTTACAGCAGGGCAACCCACCGAAAGTGTCGCACAAAGCACGAACTCCGTAGCTTCAGCGCCGACTCCCAGGAGTCTCCTGAAAAATGCACTCGTGAACCGAAAAGGCAAATCAGTCAATTCAGCAACAGCCGGTAGCCATTGTTCCGAACATGCAGGTCACTGTACAGGACAGATGTAAAAGCATTCCACGCGAATTTCACAGCTCACAACGTCGCCCACGCACTCTCTCAGTAGCAGGGCAACGGAACCATGTACAACCAGTCCAACATGAGGAAAATGAGATTACAAACCGTAGCCACAAGCATACACACGCCACAGGCCTTAAAGGTTCAACGCTTAACCGCCGTGTTGGCGACCGGAAGTGATGTACACATGACAAAATATTTAATGTTAGACGGACGAACAGACTGATGGAGGGACGGACGGACGGACGGAGGGAGGGACGGTCGGACGGAGGGATGGACGGTCGGACGGTGGGATGGACGGTCGGAGGGACGGACGGAGGGGCGGACGGTCGGACGGACGGAGGGACGGACGTTCGGACGGACGGGGGGACGTTCGGACGGAAGGGGGGACGGACGGTTCGGACGACGGTCGGACGGAGGGATGGACGGTCGGACGTAGGGACGGACAGTCGGATGGACGGACGGACGGTCGGACGGACGGGGGGACGGAGGGAGGGACGGATGGACAGACTGACGGACAGGCGGAAAATACAAAACAGAAAATAAACACATCATCCTAGCAGGAACCTACTGTGAGTATGAGAAGTGTTAGGGCCATGGCATAGCCTAGGCCTGAATGGAAGGAGGAATACGTGGCCAGTCTTTACCTCCCTCCCGTAGTGAACGACGAAAGCTGGCATCGTGTCTGACCGCGTGAGTGTCTGTGCCTATGTGTAAGTGCTTGTAGGTGACACCCACCCAATGTGACGCCGCTGGATTAGAGTAATAACTTTTGCCTGGCGTGAAGTAACACTTAGAACGGAGTAGGTTTCCGTAAGCACTGGTTAGGGCAGAAGTTAACAACAGCTTGAGAATTCCGCAGCGCCTGGTCACATGTTGAAAATAACGTGCTTGTAACAATTATTTTCCCTTCAATGCTGACACTTGACGGCAAAAATAACAGCTTTTGACAGCAAGTAGCTGCTGTCATGCAATCAATATGTTTTTTTTCTTACGTGGAGATACGCAACCCACAAATTTCACGTGTGCTTTAACTGCTACACATACAGAATATGATCGCAACCACAGTATCGTAGTGAGTAATGTCCAAATGTTTTAGGTTTAAATCCGTGTAAAATGTGGATGTGATTGTGTCCACAAGGCTTTATAATTCAACCCACCCTCATAACAGAGAACAAGAAATTATCCGCCGATTAAGGCGAGCAGGGAAAGCCGTGTCAGCACAATGGCCAACACGCTTTCCTGTCGATCCCTTTATCGCGTGTTCGAATTCACATACGGGGAGTAAATTCTTTATAATCATCTTGTCTACCAGGCGTACCCAGCCTAAATACGTACCAGGAACATTCTTAGGAAGTAAAAGCAGTCTGCGCGATATTGATACTGTTCTGTTACATCTTGTAGTCTTCTACTGCTGTTCTATTACATCTTGTAGTCTTCTTCTGCTGTTCTATTACATCTTGTAGTCTTCTACTGCTGTTCTATTACATCTTGTAGTCTTCTATTGCTGTTCTATTACATCTTGTAGTCTTCTACTGCTGTTCTATTACATCTTGTAGTCTTCTACTGCTGTTCTATTACATCTTGTAGTCTTCTACTGCTGTTCTATTATATCTTGTAGTCTTCTACTGCTGTTCTATTACATCTTGTAGTCTTCTATTGCTGTTCTATTACATCTTGTAGTCTTATCCATCCATCCATCATGTGCCATGCCGGTAAGCGTGGGCGGTCATGTTCTGCCATCTCAATCGATCACCAGAGTCATGGATCAGCTCCGTGTTTCTGTCTCGACCATGCCACAAGGCCAAGCCATCCAGTTACTTGCTTCTAGCTCTTCCCCTTGGTCTGTTCCCCTCGATCTTACCAGTTGTCACCAAATTCTCCAATCCGTCTTATACTGCTGTTCTATTACATCTTGTAGTCTTCTACTGCTGTTCTATTACATCTTGTAGTCTTCTACTGCTGTTCTATTACGTGTTGTTGTCCGTGTGTTGATGCGATTGCTATTATGTGTGCGCTTTAACACCACTCCACCCCACCCCCTTTTTTCCGAATTAATCCGAATCCTGTATTTTGTATATTTGTTCAGTGTCTGGAGGATTCCATGACCAGATGTTTGTATGCGTACACCTTCTTTACTGCAAAGCTGGGTAGATGTTCCCCACACAGACATTGCTTCGTAATTTCTATATTTGATCAAGCTGTTTGTTCTGTTTCTTCATTGTGCATCTTTGTCAAATGCCAAGGTTATCCTCTTGTGGCGATAAACTGTGGTTCAGTGAAAAAGTGTAGTAGTAGTAGAAGCAGCAATAGCAACAGGAGAGTAGCAGCAGCAGAAGCAGCAGCAGTAGCAGCAGCAGCAGCAGTAGTAGTAGTAGTAGTGGTAGTAGTAGTAGTAGTAGTAGTAGTAGTAGTAGTTGTTGTTGTAGTAGTAGTAGCTGCAGCAGTAGTAGTACAACAGTAGCGGTAGCAGCAGTAGCAGCAGTAGCAGTAACAGTAGTAGTAGTATATTAGTAACAGCAGTAGTAGTAGCAGTAGTAGTAGCAGCAGTAGTTGTGGTAGTAGTAGCAGCAGAAGCAGCAGTAGTAGCAGCAGCAGCAGCAGCAGCAGCAGCAGCAGCAGCAGCAGCAGTAGTAGTAGTAGTAGTAGTAGTAGTAGTAGTAGTAGTAGTAGTAGTAGTAGTAGTAGTAGTAGTAGTAGTAGTAGTAGTAGTAGTAGTAGTAGTAGTAGTAGTAGTAGTAGTAGTAGTAGTAGTAGTAGTAGTAGTAGTAGTAGTAGTAGTAGTAGTAGTAGTAGTAGTAGTAGTAGTAGTAGTAGTAGTAGTAGTAGTAGTAGTAGTAGTAGTAGTAGTAGTAGTAGTAGTAGTAGTAGTAGTAGTAGTAGTAGTAGTAGTAGTAGTAGTAGTAGTAGTAGTAGTAGTAGTAGTAGTAGTAGTAGTAGTAGTAGTAGTAGTAGTAGTAGTAGTAGTAGTAGTAGTAGTAGTAGTAGTAGTAGTAGTAGTAGTAGTAGTAGTAGTAGTAGTAGTAGTAGTAGTAGTAGTAGTAGTAGTAGTAGTAGTAGTAGTAGTAGTAGTAGTAGTAGTAGTAGTAGTAGTAGTAGTAGTAGTAGTAGTAGTAGTAGTAGTAGTAGTAGTAGTAGTAGTAGTAGTAGTAGTAGTAGTAGTAGTAGTAGTAGTAGTAGTAGTAGTAGTAGTAGTAGTAGTAGTAGTAGTAGTAGTAGTAGTAGTAGTAGTAGTAGTAGTAGTAGTAGTAGTAGTAGTAGTAGTAGTAGTAGTAGTAGTAGTAGTAGTAGTAGTAGTAGTAGTAGTAGTAGTAGTAGTAGTAGTAGTAGTAGTAGTAGTAGTAGTAGTAGTAGTAGTAGTAGTAGTAGTAGTAGTAGTAGTAGTAGTAGTAGTAGTAGTAGTAGTAGTAGTAGTAGTAGTAGTAGTAGTAGTAGTAGTAGTAGTAGTAGTAGTAGTAGTAGTAGTAGTAGTAGTAGTAGTAGTAGTAGTAGTAGTAGTAGTAGTAGTAGTAGTAGTAGTAGTAGTAGTAGTAGTAGTAGTAGTAGTAGTAGTAGTAGTAGTAGTAGTAGTAGTAGTAGTAGTAGTAGTAGTAGTAGTAGTAGTAGTAGTAGTAGTAGTAGTAGTAGTAGTAGTAGTAGTAGTAGTAGTAGTAGTAGTAGTAGTAGTAGTAGTAGTAGTAGTAGTAGTAGTAGTAGTAGTAGTAGTAGTAGTAGTAGTAGTAGTAGTAGTAGTAGTAGTAGTAGTAGTAGTAGTAGTAGTAGTAGTAGTAGTAGTAGTAGTAGTAGTAGTAGTAGTAGTAGTAGTAGTAGTAGTAGTAGTAGTAGTAGTAGTAGTAGTAGTAGTAGTAGTAGTAGTAGTAGTAGTAGTAGTAGTAGTAGTAGTAGTAGTAGTAGTAGTAGTAGTAGTAGTAGTAGTAGTAGTAGTAGTAGTAGTAGTAGTAGTAGTAGTAGTAGTAGTAGTAGTAGTAGTAGTAGTAGTAGTAGTAGTAGTAGTAGTAGTAGTAGTAGTAGTAGTAGTAGTAGTAGTAGTAGTAGTAGTAGTAGTAGTAGTAGTAGTAGTAGTAGTAGTAGTAGTAGTAGTAGTAGTAGTAGTAGTAGTAGTAGTAGTAGTAGTAGTAGTAGTAGTAGTAGTAGTAGTAGTAGTAGTAGTAGTAGTAGTAGTAGTAGTAGTAGTAGTAGTAGTAGTAGTAGTAGTAGTAGTAGTAGTAGTAGTAGTAGTAGTAGTAGTAGTAGTAGTAGTAGTAGTAGTAGTAGTAGTAGTAGTAGTAGTAGTAGTAGTAGTAGTAGTAGTAGTAGTAGTAGTAGTAGTAGTAGTAGTAGTAGTAGTAGTAGTAGTAGTAGTAGTAGTAGTAGTAGTAGTAGTAGTAGTAGTAGTAGTAGTAGTAGTAGTAGTAGTAGTAGTAGTAGTAGTAGTAGTAGTAGTAGTAGTAGTAGTAGTAGTAGTAGTAGTAGTAGTAGTAGTAGTAGTAGTAGTAGTAGTAGTAGTAGTAGTAGTAGTAGTAGTAGTAGTAGTAGTAGTAGTAGTAGTAGTAGTAGTAGTAGTAGTAGTAGTAGTAGTAGTAGTAGTAGTAGTAGTAGTAGTAGTAGTAGTAGTAGTAGTAGTAGTAGTAGTAGTAGTAGTAGTAGTAGTAGTAGTAGTAGTAGTAGTAGTAGTAGTAGTAGTAGTAGTAGTAGTAGTAGTAGTAGTAGTAGTAGTAGTAGTAGTAGTAGTAGTAGTAGTAGTAGTAGTAGTAGTAGTAGTAGTAGTAGTAGTAGTAGTAGTAGTAGTAGTAGTAGTAGTAGTAGTAGTAGTAGTAGTAGTAGTAGTAGTAGTAGTAGTAGTAGTAGTAGTAGTAGTAGTAGTAGTAGTAGTAGTAGTAGTAGTAGTAGTAGTAGTAGTAGTAGTAGTAGTAGTAGTAGTAGTAGTAGTAGTAGTAGTAGTAGTAGTAGTAGTAGTAGTAGTAGTAGTAGTAGTAGTAGTAGTAGTAGTAGTAGTAGTAGTAGTAGTAGTAGTAGTAGTAGTAGTAGTAGTAGTAGTAGTAGTAGTAGTAGTAGTAGTAGTAGTAGTAGTAGTAGTAGTAGTAGTAGTAGTAGTAGTAGTAGTAGTAGTAGTAGTAGTAGTAGTAGTGATTTAGCCATTGATATCATGTTCAGCCCATCTGGGTTATAAATACGATGTATAGTATATTTTGATAATTCGGACAATGAAATTCAAGTGATGCTACGCTATTTCAAAATTCATATTTGTAAAGCCCATCAGCACTCGTTGGGTGATGGCATCAATATCACATGGACACCCTGCCCCCCCCCCCCCCCATCTACTTCCCATAACATTATCTAGTACCAATTTTAGGCTGGGTCGATCTGGGAACCCAATTCGGTTTCTTTTAACAATCCGTCTCGGGGGGAGAGGGGGGGAGGATCGAACACATACATACCGAACTCAGAACCCGCAGCTTTCTGGCCACTAGGCCACTGCGGCCCCATTTCCTCACACAGCTCTCCCTGTAGTTACTGAAACGTCTTGTAGACAAATAAAACTATGCTCATGATGTTGTCTCCTTCCTTTGAACAAATTCTCCATTTGAACAATCCCTTAACTGAGCATTCCCTCCATCGATCATTCCTTCCATTTAACATTCCTATTGAACATAAAACGATCTGAATTCATCGGTATTTAAGTTCTAGTTTTCATCGGTATTTAAGTTCTAGTTTTATCAAACTGATATATCAATGCATAAACACCAAGAAACTTCGCAATAGCGAGTTTCTCCCCAACAACTTCGGCTCTTCCCGCGGGATCACGTGAAAATTCTAGACACAGCTGTAGGCAAGAACTTAACCACCCTTGCCCGTGCGTGCTAGAGACTTAATCTATCTAATTGCTCGGGGATTAGTGGCAACACAACGGATCTGCTGGGGACACTGTCCACATAAAATATATCATTCTGCTTGACTAGAAAACCGGTCCATTCAACGCAAAGGATCTTTTAACACGTAATGTTTTTCTTACAGAAAGTTCTAGCAATTCTTTAACAACAGAAACGAACCAATATACTGACATTGATTTAGCTTATTGGTTGAGAAATGCCCAACTGGGTGTACGATTACGTTAGATTTATGAAACGTGGATTGAGAGCCCGTATGTGGAAAGAATGACGTTGCTGGGGATCGGCTGGGGTTCTGGAAGAATCTGAAAACTGAGAGGGAAGACCAGGAGAACTTACAATCAGATAGCGGTGGGAACGATTAGTAGTATGACTCTTCGCTTGCTGTTGAACGAGGGGACGGAGCGCCTATGAGAATGTCCTGAGTGGAGTGATGTCGGTTCTTAGCTCAATTCAATTCAACTCAATTCAACTCAACTCAACCTATAAAACGTGATACTAGCCCTAAGATCAGCGAAGGGTCGTAAGGATACCAAGATGGGAAGTATTAACAGTCATTGTGTACTATCATAGTATTGAATATAAGTGTACTACTATGAAACATCAACCATCAACGTGCACTATCATAGTATTTCATGTCAAGTGACTACTATCAAATATGAACACTAAGTTAAAAATCAACAAAAAGTGGGCTTTTATTGTCATAGTAAGGGAACCAAAATAGAAGCATCAACACACAGAATAAGTTAACTATCACATGATAGTACCGCGATAAAGTACTGAGTTAAAAACATCAACACTCAGTGTGCACTATCATAGTGTTTCATGTAAGGATACCACTTTAGAAACATCAACACTAACTGTACAATAATTGTCACAGTAGTTTATGAAAGGAAACCACAATGGAAACATCAACACTCAGTGTGTAAGCAAACTAGCATACTATTTCATATAAGCGTACCACGAAAGAAACATCAACAGTCAGTGTGCATTATCATAATATGTCATGTAAGAATACGACTATAGACGCATCAACACTAACTGCACAATACTTGTCCAACTCCCGTGTATTGCCGGGGCCCATAAGGGAAGCAAAGAATAGCAACACTGTAGCCTACCACGCATGTCGTAAGAGGCGACTAAGGAGGCTATGGTTCCGTCGCCCTGCTACTGAGTGAGTGCGTGGCGCGACACTGTGAGCTGTGAGTTTCGTGTGAAATGTTTTTGAATCTGCCTGAGGTTTTTTGGAACGTGACTGCATGTTCGGAGCGATGGCAGCTGGCTATGTCCCAGGGTTGACCGGTTTTTGCCTTATGCAGAAATGCGTGGTTGCTGGGCTTCTGGTTGACTGCCACTGCCATCGACGATGAACTGTATTTTCGTGGACTGTGTGGGTGAACATCTAGGAAACATCCTGATGGGAAAATGACTGCCGATTCCATCAGAGATAAACTTGATGTTTCGTGGGGGACTATTGCGTTGACATTCTGGCGGTGGCATTATGCACAGTGTATCTGTGCGGGCTGTTGTTTGTTGAGACTCCTGTCTTTTCCACTTTTCACATTGGGCAGTGGGGAGCGTTTTATGTGATATTCACTGGCACAGGAACGGAGCATAATGGGGACGACCCGTTGCTGTGAAGTTGGAACCGTGACTAACTAACTAACTAACTACTTGTCCAAGTAGTGTATGAAAGAGAACCACAATGGAAGCATCAACACACAGAGCATATAAAAGTACCACGAAGAGTCATACTACTAATCTCAAACTATTAATCGTTCCCACCGCTATCTGATTGAAAGTTCTCTTTCTCTTCCCTCTAAGTTTTGAGATGTTTCATAACCCCTGCCGATCCCCCGCAATATCATTCTTTCCACACATGAGTTCCCAATCTGGACCCCCGCCTTCTCCACCTGGTCACACAGGTGCTCGACCACCTCTCCCTTATCCATAGGTATTCTACCACCAAGAGGTGCATTTCCTGCCAGCCTATCAGCCTGTTCATCCCCCCCCCCCCCCGCCAGGGCAAAAATCCATAAAATTCTCACAATCTGTGACCTCTGAAGCGAGGATAGCCATTCCACACGAAACGTTCCATTCTCCACCTTACTAAGCATACTCCATGAGTCAGTAATGCATGCAATGTGTGTTGCAGTGGTCTCCTAGTATTTTATGTAAGGTAACCAAGATGTAATGCAGTTTCACAATGCCCCGACATACCGCGTCCCGAGTTTGAAATTAGCAGCAGACGATTTAGGAGCAGAGCGCTTTGCGTTGATTTCGATTGTACAAGCACCGGCCGTTCAGAAAACAATGGCCAGCTCAGAAAGAAAGGTAAACTACTGAACATAAAATTACCTAGTCAATCACAAGCCGCCAGTAAATGCTGGGTCGTTTACAATGTCCTGTTAAGGACATGCAACTAACGTGTTTAAAAAAAAATGAAGATTGTTTGTAGGTTATAGTACATTAGTCTGGTCAACTAAGGGAAAATTGTTTGTGTTTTATTTACATTAATGTGTTCAACTAAGGGGAAATTGTTTGTATCTTATTTACATTTTAATGTGGTCAACAACGGGGAAATTGTTTTGTGTCTTGTTTACATTAATGTGGTCAACTACGGGGAAATTGTTTGTGTCTTATCTATATTACTGTTGTCAAATACAGGAAAATTGTTTGTGCCTTATTTATATTAATGTGGTCAACTACGGGCACCTTGTTTGCAATCGTTTAACCTCACAAAGCTTCCGTTTCCTCGGGGCAATCTATCATACTCTGGATGTGTATAGGGGATACCAACCATTGTAGCGGAAAAAGCACTTGTCCACATGCAGTCGTACTCTCTAGTACGTTGAAATCGGAGGAATCAACAAACACATACCATGGTAACCATATTTTATCTCAGGTTTTGTCCTTTCAGAAGAAGTGATTGATTGTCAAACGACTAAACGTTGGTTTCGGGGGAAAACAATATTACAGCGGCAAGTCACAGTCGAAGAGCTTCGTTTACTGGAGTCTGTAGGAGAATTGAGCTGTCTGAAACAAGTGTCACGTGATTGGCTAGGTTACCGGTACAGTTAATAGGGACGTTAGCCACGGATCAGTCAAATTGTTACAATCTCAGCAGGAGAGGACGGGTGTTGAGTATGCCCCAGGTTAGACATCCTTGCCACAAACGTATATTTATATAACACGCCTTAGGCCTAGCGATGGCAATGGCAACTATCATAAATAACAATCATAGCACGCCTGTACACAAATTCATAAACACAGTAAAACTTCGATTAACGGTCACACTTCTAACCCCCAGTTTCTGTTATTCGTTATCGTCTTTAAAAACAAAATGCGTGAGTATTAACAGACTAAACAGTGAAAACATTACTCCAGAAGAAGTAACATATTGGTTGGAATGTGACAAATTGGATTGAGGATTTGAAATTTTGAATGATGATGAGATTGTTTCCAGTGTGACTACCATTGAAGAAGAAGAA
This sequence comes from Cepaea hortensis, assembly GCA_963921405.1. Lineage (NCBI taxonomy): Eukaryota > Metazoa > Mollusca > Gastropoda > Stylommatophora > Helicidae > Cepaea > Cepaea hortensis. The sequence goes on from OY992887.1 coordinate 84,995,418, forward strand.
ATTGATGACAATGAAGGATCAGTTCTTAACTAAGAACCTACAACTAGCCACTCAGAGCTGAAGCAATGTTATCACAGTGCATCGACTGGTTTGAGGATGAAAATGCAGCGCAGATCTTACTTCTGCGTAAGATACGGAACATCTCCCGAGCCTCACAAATACATAAGAAGGAGATGACAGATTAAAGTAACATAGGTTTATAGTATTACAATACATTTCTGTACATTACTACTGTTATATCGAAGTTTATACTAATCGTTTTGTAAGCTTAAATACCATATGTATGTATTATTCACTTTTTAAGGATTTTATTTTCATTTTCGTCACTAGTCCGCAATGAAATCACCTTACTAACACCAATACATCTGGAACAAGAGAATCTGCAGAAGCTGTCGGATCAGCAAAGCATTGCTCTAACTGTCCGCCTGTCGGAGCTTCGATCCTGGATCAGCTGCCAACCAAGGCTTTAGACCTGGTTTGCCCTGCGATGACATTTTGTCTTTAGGGTGCATTTCCTCGCACCAGGATAAAACTTGTATCCTCCCAATTGTGCTCCTCCGCCCGAAGCCGTTGGCACAATGTGGTGTGTCGCGTTTGGTAAGCACGTCAAACATTCGTTGCTAACAGAAAGCAGATAGTACTGTCTACTGTCTTACGGTAGCTTAGTCATATCTGACTAAAACCTGACAAACAAACCTGTCCGCAGAACACCAGATAATGAATTGTATATTCATACCAACACTATACTACCAATGTCAAACTTGAACATTATCAAAATTACACTTACTTAAAACCAACAAATAATTTCCGGTAAAATGGCGACAAGATGAAGCGTTACTTTTCGGAGGGAAGCTATTTAGTGTTTTTCATTGGATTTCGTGTGATTTCCTTTGGATTCCCTGTGAATAGTGTTTCCCTGTGGATTATGTGATGTTATATTGTGTTCCTTTTATTGGAAGTTTTCAAAAGAAGCCACGGAAGGCAGGTGGTGGATGTAATTTTGAGGGCAGCCGACAGATATTTGTGGATCATGGCCTCGATTTACACGACGGCAGGCAAAGGAACTCGTCTTGAGTCAATGGCTGCGGTCTCCGACCAGTAAGGTCACTGCCATAGAGGAAAGCAACGGCAAACTACCTCTTTAAAAGTGCCTAGTATATCATGATTCGCTTAAAGACCGATCATCGCAAGACTGGTGATCGAGTGAAATGGCAAGTCATGACCGCCCACGCTTTCCGGCATGGCACATGATTGATTGAAAACCAACACCTGCGAGATGAAATACTTAAAAAGAGCTGCCAACCTAACTATCAGATTTCGAGTATAAAATGATGTTATCATACAGACAGCTGGATCAGCCAACATCTTGTGCCACATGTATTGAAACACAGAAGATCAAATAGTTAACTCATCTCGTTAGAATGCAAACAACATCTTCACTTACCAGCACTAGCGCTACATCAAAGAAGATCAAATGCGAGAGCAAGAGGAAGCCCCAGAAAATAATGAATTGACGGACATCAAAGACATTGTACAATCACATGGAATGATACTATCCAGTGCCACCAAAGGGATGGAATTTGAAGATCAACGATTCCTCCCCACGACATTTGACGGCAAAAGTGGAAGATGATGATGATTGTTTTCTGTAGATTGCAGTGTCGTTTTATGTGACCCGACTGTCCTGCAGTTCTCATTCTGATTTCCTTAAGCAGCGCCCTTTTCATACTGCGTTTTTCTAGAATTATTATCTGTCTTGCTTTTCATACCAAAATCTCGACTGTCTTCTGAAGCCCCACATTTCAGAAACCGTATGTGTATGCTCCATCTTTTCAGCTTCGACCCGTGTTTCTGCTTCACACAGTAGCAGTTTGATAACACACAGCAATAGTCGAGAATCACAGGCAGGCAGGCAGGCAGGCAGGCAGGCAGGCAGGCAGGCAGACGGACAGACAGATAGACAGACAGACAGATAGACAGATAGATAGATAGACAGACAGACAGACAGACAGACAGACAGACAGACAGACAGATAGATAGGTAGATAGATAGATAGATAGATAGATAGATAGAGATAGATAGATAGATAGATAGATAGATAGATAGATAGATAGATAGGTAGATAGATAGATAGATAGGTAGATAGATAGATAGGTAGATAGATAGATAGATAGATAGATAGATAGATAGATAGATAGATAGATAGATAGGTAGGTGGGTAGATAGATAGATAGATAGATAGATAGATAGATAGATAGATAGATAGATAGATAGATAGATAGATAGATAGATAGATAGATAGATAGAATGGGGAATGTATTAAAAACAAGCAAGGAGCACATTATGAGCTCCAACTGATGAACAGGCTACCTCCACTTGAACATCTCAATAAATAATCAGTTTAAAAAGCACAGAACGACAGATTCCGAGAAATGGGTCAAGTGCGGGTGCATCGAGAGAAAGACAAAGCTGCCATTGTCGTTCAAGAACATAGCATGTGGTCTATGTGAGGTTTCTGTTCTTCATGGAAACGAGTGGAAGGAATGTTGACCCGGGATACGACTTACGTTGAAGAAGTCAATTAGCAGCGTTATAATGATGTCCACACTGTGAGGATATGTTGCAGGCTACAAGCGCAGCAGAATTATTAGGCCAGACCATGCCTGTGTAGGTTAGAGGAAGTGATTTTTTACTGCCTTAATTCCTCAGGCTCAAGACCCCTCCCCCCTTTCTCCCCGGTCCTACACAGCAAGGATCTATAGGCAGTAGAGGACGGATGACAGCTCGCTTTGAACTCAGGCGTAGTCCACACACGTTCTAATACTTCCAGTGCACTGGGCTGATGTTTGTGTGTGGATTAGCTTTCCATGATTTCAGTGTACCTCGCCTTCATGCGGACTCACTCCGACTTCAGAGGTTCTTGTAATTTACGGCACCAAGTCAAGGGCGAAAACTCAACATTTTAATCCAACTAACCGGTGTAGTGATTGAACCCGCTACCTCGGCATCAGCACCGGATGTGTAAGAACTAGCCTTTTTATCCATTCGGCCATGCTGACCCCCTACAGGAAGTAATGACGGCAGTGCAATTAGTAATGAAATAGTCAAATACAATGTAGTGGTCTTGCCTGTTGAAAACTAGTTCTCATACCACTCTCTTTGAAACGTATCTCAACCATCAGGCACATATCATGTCTATGTTGTGTCATGTGTAAATGCTTGCTTGCGTTCGCTGGCTGTGAACTCCAGCGCGAAGTCCTGTATGTCGGATGAAGGCATCCTGTTGTCCAACATCAGTGTGATGTCATATAGGACCTGAGGTTTGCGTGAGTATCCGTTGTCTCATGTCTGGCTTATTGGTGTGCAGACTGGTGGTTCCTCGCCATGCAGGCAGATACTCTCCGAAAGAATCCGCGATCCTACTACGTAAGCCAGGAACCCGAAGGGACCTGTTGCCCAGGCCGCACGGCGAGGACGCGTCAATAGGTCTTGGCCAGTATAGAACCTGGCCCTGGTGCCTTGGAAACACCTCTGTATACTATGTCCACATCTTGAGTCTTTCTGCGTTGCGGTCTTACTCTTCTCTGCTTCATCGGCACACTTACCTCTATAATTATGAAAGCATATAGATGGGTAAATAAATAACAAGAGAGAGAGAGAGAGAGAGAGAGAGAGAGAGAGAGAGAGAGAGAGAGAGAGAGAGAGAGAGAGAGAGTACAGGACCCTACCCACACCTTTAGACTATTGAGTAACTTGTGCTAGCCCCATATTTTGATAGCCCAATCAGCAATCGATGGGTGAGGTGGTCAGTAAGACTGGCCGATTTTATTTTCTGGTACACGTTGTAGGTTCCGTGGCGAAGGGATGGCGAACGCAGTTCGTAATTGATCATTTCTATTGTGATGTTATCTGTACCCGGGGTCTTGCCAGTTTTCATATGGTTAAGAGCATTCTGAACTTCCATCTTCAAAATTGATGGTCCTTCTTTATTATTCCGATGATCATATTGTTATTGATCATTTCTAATGTGATGTTATCTGTACCCGGGGTCTTGCCAGTTTTCATATGGTTAAGAGCATTCTGAACTTCCATCTTCAAAATTGATGGTCCTTCTTTATTATTCCGATGATCATATTGTTATTGATCATTTCTAATGTGATGTTATCTGTACCCGGGGTCTTGCCAGTTTTCATATGGTTAAGAGCATTCTGAACTTCCATCTTCAAAATTGATGGTCCTTCATTATTATTCCGATGATCATACTGTTCTTCTCTTGTATCATCATAAAGGCATTTCACATAATCTGACCACGCATGTAAAATCTGATCTTTTTCTATTATGATTTTGCTATCTTTGGTTTTTAGGCAACCCGTTGATGTCTGTGTTCTTTTGTTAGTGATGTCATTAATTCTTTTGTGCATTAATTTGGTATTCCGGGTGCTGTGTTGGTTTTCAATTTCCTTGCAATTTTCCTCAAGCCATGTTTTTTTTTGCCTCTTTGCATAGCTTTCTAATTTTCCTGTGAATCTCTTCATAGTTTTCCTTGTTATTTTAGTTATTTCTTCTTATTTCCATGAGTTTTAAGATGTCTTCCGTCACTCATTTCTTGTGTCCTATTACCTTTAATTTTGGGATGGTTGTGTATGCAGCTTGGTTGTCTGATTTCTTTAATATTTCCCATTGGTCGTTGACATCTTGAAATAATATGGGTGGAATGTACAAAGAGTGTAATGTGCAAAGGGTGTAATGTGCAATGATTACAATGTACAATGTAATGTGCAAAGAGTGCAATGTGCAAAGAGTGCAATGTGCAAAGGGTGGAATGTGCAATGTAATGTGCAATGAGTAAATGTGCAAAGAGTGCAATGTGCAACGATTACAATGTACAATATAATGTGCAAAGTGTGCAATTTGCAAAGATTACAATGTATAATATAATGTGCAAAGTGTGCAATGTGCGAAGATTACAATGTACAATATAATGTGCAAAGTGTGCAATGTGCAACAATTACAATGTACAATATAATGTGCAAATAGTGCAATGTGCAAAGAGTGCAATGTGCAAAGAGTGTAATGTGCAACAATTACAATGTACAATATAATGTGCAAAGAGTGCAATGTGCAAAGAGTGTAATGTGCAAAGATTACATTGTACAAAGAATACAATCTACAAAGAAACAGCAGTAGAGACATTGCGAGGAGAGGGGAGCCAAAGTCCTCAATAAAATTGAATTAGCCCAGTGAGAGAGCTGGCTTCCTCTGGGTGCTAGCCCAGTGAGAGAGCTGGCTTCCTCTGGGTGCTAGCCCAGTGAGAGAGCTGGCTTCCTCTGGGTGCTAGCCCAGTGAGAGAGCTGGCTTCCTCTGGGTGCTAGCCCAGTGAGAGAGCTGGCTTCCTCTGGGTGCTAGCCCAGTGAGAGAGCTGGCTTCCTCTGGGTGCTAGCCCAGTGAGAGAGCTGGCTTCCTTTGGGTGCATACAGGAAAGCTGCTCCTGCAGTCGTTTCAGGGTGCGATGTAGGCAAAATGGCGACGATGACGCCTATCGGGACATGGTAAACCTCAGATGTGGAGGCGAGACGACATAATAAAAATGGTATGGGGGAAAGGAGCTGGCTTTCTCACGGTCAAATGGGAAATGCCGTGAACATTTAGGCAGCTCACGGTGCAATGTTCGTTTTCCCGACAGTGGGAAGGTTTGTGGATTAGCACGCATGTGTTTATGAGATACATGCGAAACATTATTAACTCATTACGAGCCACCGGATGATTAATTGTCGTATGCGAATACCCGTATCTGCCATGGGCTTATATATCGACGGAAATGTTGTCGTTGCGTTCAAATACATTATGTATGCTAAAATATTACAACATTTAAGTCATAACTGTGACGCACTAGCTAACACCCCACATGTAGTTATATATCTCTCTAGCTAAAGTCTCACATCTAGTTATACATCTCTCTAGCTAAAGTCTCTCATCTAGTTATACATCTCTCTAGCTAAAGTCTCACATATAGTTATACATCTCTCTAGCTAAAGTTTCACATCTAGTTATACATCTCTCTAGCTAAAGTCTCTCATCTAGTTATACATCTCTCTAGCTAAAGTCTCACATATAGTTATACATCTCTCTAGCTAAAGTTTCACATCTAGTTATACATCTCTCTAGCTAAAGTCTCTCATCTAGTTATACATCTCTCTAGCTAAAGTCTCACATCTAGTCATACATCTCTCTAGCTAAAGTCTCACATCTAGTTATACATCTCTCTAGCTAAAGTCTTACATCTAGTTATACATCTCTCTAGCTAAAGTCTCACATATAGTTATACATCTCTCTAGCTAAAGTCTCACATCTAGTTATACATCTCTCTAGCTAAAGTCTCTCATCTAGTTATACATCTCTCTAGCTAAAGTCTTACATCTAGTTATACATCTCTCTAGCTAAAGTCTCACATATAGTTATACATCTCTCTAGCTAAAGTTTCACATCTAGTTTTACATCTCTCTAGCTAAAGTTTCACATCTAGTTATACATCTCTCTAGCTAAAGTTTCACATCTAGTCATACATCTCTCCAGCTAAAGTCTCACATCTAGTCATACATCTCTCTAGCTAAAGTCTCACATCTAGTTATACATCTCTCTAGCTTAAGTCTCACATCTAGTCATACATCTCTCTAGCTAAAGTCTCACATCTAGTTATACATCTCTCTAGCTAAAGTCTCTCATCTAGTTTTACATCTCTCTGGCTAAAATCTCACATCTAGTTACACATCTCTATCTTCTCATATCTAGTTATACATCTCTATAGTCTCTCATCTGTTTATACATCTTTATATTCTCATTTCAAGTTATACACCTCTGTCCCTCAGCACTCCACACCTACTAGTTATATAATTGTCCCTCAGTGCCTCATACCTACTAGTTATAATACTCAGTAACCTAGCCGGTCAGTTTTGTCCAGTTTCGCCAGGCATTTGTCTAAGGTTAGCTTTCACTCGACAGATTCTATCCAAGGTAACAGGCTTGATCTATTAATGGGTATGTGTTCTATCCAAAATATGTTGCCAGGGCGGCGGTTTCACGGCCTACCCTTGTAATTTCCAACTGTCGCGGGTTTCGTAAAGTATGCAACTTGCACTTTGATAAAAGCCAGTTCTCACCCGTATCCATGAGAGCATGGCATCCGATCCAAAACCCAAGATGTATCTTTACAACCTCAATGTTTCCTGTTAAAATTCCTAGCCCTTATAATGGGACTCGAATCTCCTGTACCACCTGAGTCACAGGCGAGCCCTGCAACCGCTCAGCCACGTGGCCACATCCACAAAGGACACGTATCTATTCCTGACATGACTACCGCTTCCACGTTGTTGCTATTGATCGTGGACTAGCTCTCAAATCATGTGTCATTGCGGCTGGTAGCTTCTCCCAAGACCCCCAATTATGCGCCGAAAACAGAAGCACTTTGGGGGAGATGAAAGACATCTGAGCGGAAGACAGGAAGGGAGATGAAAGAGAGGAAAGAGTTGACGGATGTCGAGACAGGAAGGGTGAAAGATGATAACGTTGTACAAGGACCGTTTGAAGAGATATTGTCGAGAAGCTAGACTGTGGAGTGTTTAAAAAAAAAGAATACACCATACCCAGGTCACATGACTGCCGGCGTCAGTGGCTAAAGGGTAGCGAACGCGTGTCACAAGCCCGCATAACAAGTTCAAAATTAACTGCAGGCGATTTGGAAGCAGACAGTCTTGCGTTCATTTATAACAGTGGTATGAGAGTTGGTCTTTCAGAAAGCAATAAGAAACTATTAAACGTAGAAAATCACAGTCTAAAATGCCGGGATTAATTGCGAAGCCCTGCAAGGACATGAGACTAACTTCAGCTACAAGGGCCAGTGAGACATAACACGGTTGTAGTCCCTATCTAAAGGGGAAAAAACCTCCTCTGGGGAACCATTAGGCTATTGAAACAACATGGGATATACAGTATACAGATTTGCACTTACAATACATGGAGAAAGTAAGTCTAAATTTGAAAACTCAGTATCTAAATATATATTCACACAACTTTTGCGTCTCTTGGTCACACACAGAAGAAACATTTTTCGCAGAAAATGTTTGTTTGTTTTCATAAAATGTGAATTTAAAAAGTCACGAGCTGATCTCAGAACTTTGTAGGCAACATAGAACATAACCTTAACAATAGGTTCATAGTATATGTGTATGAAATATTCTGGTCATTTCGGTCATGTGCGTCGTAGCTCGCCGGAAGTGTTAAAACAGAAACAAATGCGGCATGATTTATTTTGGGTAGGTGAGTGGCACCTTGCAGTCTTGACAGACCAAAGTGTGTGAGTTGGAATGTGGCCAATATTCCATCACAATGCCTGGGCAGAGCTTCAGAGAATCATGTGGCGCCCAAACGACATGACCCCTCTCTCGACCTAGTCTTGTGTATTCCAGAGGAATGGGTAACCAATACGTCTGGCACAAGGTAGGCTGCAGACGCTGGCGGCTCAGCGTCAATCCTCCGAGACCTCACCACCACGAGCCGGTGGCGAGTTAAGGCCAAACCCTGACACCCAAGGGGCCCGGCTTAGAGGCGTTCAGCCATGTCCCACAGGTGAGGGCCTCGTACGAGCCCGGACTATGAGGGCGCGCACATCTGTCGATCACAAGTGTCCGGACCTGTGAAAAGCGTGCACTATCGTCAGCCACTAGTCAAATGCCATTTTTTTTTAAAAGAAGAAGAAGGAAGGGGTGCCTCGAAAGGCAGCTAACGTTCCAATTATGTCATTGTTGCTGAACATGCAATTCTTCCAACAAACATATTTATTCTAGAACGGACATAGAGCTTTCTTAACTACCTCAAAACATGCTTATGGAACATTCTTAACGTAACCATCAATGCATTTCCATGTGTTAGGAAATACCCATGTTATGTAACACTGTATAGCATGCATGTAACTACATACCAGAATGTCCTCTCCGCGAGGACTGTGCTGCAGAGTTCTACTAAATCTATGGAAGCTCAGAAACCAGCGTCACTTGCAGGACCAGTAGCGGGACTTCATGTCTCTGGATATGAGGACACCCACCAGGTTGTGATATAGAACGGCGCTTGTAGACTGGATGGAATCAGGTCTAGTTAGGTGATGTTTTCTACTTGTGTCTTATGTATTAATTGTCAACAGACTCCAACTCAATAGCCAGAGGGATTTATATACACACACGCACGCGCGCGCGCGCGCACACACACACAAAACGCACGCACCCACATACATAAAATTAAAGCACAAAGAGATCAAAACAATTATACTCGACACATAAAACATACACAAGACACGTGAGAAGTGCGATCAGAGAAGACAAGAATTAGTGGTCCAGTTGCACGGAAAAGATGGAGACTTGTTCAAGGAAATCAGACTGTTAACGGGTGAATTCAGACTATCTGTCGTGTATCATAGGAATGATAACACTTTAACAGACAGCAAAGATATACTTTTAAAAAAAATGGAAGGAGTATTATGGAGAAATATTCGAAGACACGACAAACAGCCCAGATAATATACATGAAAGAGGAGTCTCCGTGGCGAAGTAGTTACGCCACCATGTTCCGAAGGTCATGTGGTTCGATTCAGGGCTACGTCTTTTGATTCACGGGGGCAAAGTTCTCGGATAGTTATGGGGGTCGTCGCTGGAGCTATAGAGTTCGAGCTTTGTGCGACGCTTTCAGCAGGGCGTCCTGCAGGAAGAGACCGAGCCATATGGGAGAAAACCCGGTGCAGTAAAGTTGATCCGTTTGCCTTTTGAACCCTTATTTAATACAAAAAGTGTAGAGAAAGAACCAGAACCTGTGTTAGAGAAAATGCCATCAACCACAGAAGTTTGAAGACATGAAAGTCACCAGAGTGTGACGACATACGAGTGGAACTAATTCAGACAGGAGCCAGCGTCCATAGCTACCATGTGCTAAGATCAGGAATATAGCTATTTGCGCCAAGCATGAACAATCCAGATTTCTCTCTCACCAAAAACAGCAAATGGAAAACTACACCAGTTATCAAATTATCGCACTGACAAGTTATGACAGCAACATTCTCCGGAAAATCACTATGAAGAGTTTGACAGTAAGTTAACTCTAAATTACAAAATGTACAGGCAGGTTTCAGGCAGGGCATGGGGACCAGGGGACAAATATTCAATATTAGAACCATCTTTGAGACGTGTAGAGATTGCAGTGTAGATCTTCATACTTGATTCATGACTTGGGCTGTATGCAATATCTGAAATTAAGAAATAACATACGAGATGTTAAATATGTTTTCACACACACACACACACACACACACACACACACACACACACACACACACACACACACACACACACACACACACACACACACACACACACACACACACACACACACACACACACACACACACACACACACACACACACACACACACACACACACACACACACACACACACACACACACACACACACACACACACACACACACACACACACACACACACACACACACACACACACACACACACACACACACACACACACACACACACACACACACACACACACACACACACACACACACACACACACACACACACACACACACACACACACACACACACACACACACACACACACACACACACACACACACACACACACACACACACACACACACACACACACACACACACACACACACACACACACACACACACACACACACACACACACACACACACACACACACACACACACACACACACACACACACACACACACACACACACACACACATTCACACACACACACACACACACACACACACACACCTCTATATATAAGTTGTATACCTCCAGCTAATGACAGAAATAGAAAAATAAGGCAAGTAAAATATTTCGGCCACATTAATAGACATAATACTCTTCTAAAAAACCGTACTGGAGGGTAAGGTTGAAGGCAAGCTGGCAAAAGGTAGACAACGATACAAGTGAGAAGATAACACCAAGAAATGGACGAACAGCAATCTGACAGAATGACATTCAGGTCGAGTGACAGACAATGTTGGAGATCCATTGCAACCAACTTTCATTGTGGAGACGGCACCTGATTGATTGATACCTCCATAAGATCAACAAATTACACCGGTCTCTAAATACTGAGCCCTTTCACAACTTCACCGAATCATTGCCATCTTTGTCTCCATGCTCCACGGCATCAGCTAAGGCGGGCAGGGGCGGGGGGGGGGGGGGGGGGGAGAGAATGAAAATGTCCACATTGCGTAAATAAATGAATTAACGTAATGCAACTTATAAAAACAGCAGCTTTAAATTCAGTTTAAAGACAAGCTGTAAAAAAATCAATATAATAACAAAACTAAAATAAAACAGGATGTCTTTATGGTGTCTTTCCCAATTCTCTGTTCATGACGCGGCTTAATACAGCTGGGGTGACATGCTTCTCTCAAGATACACACAAATCAATAGTTTACGATTCTTTTTAATCCTTCGCCGGATGTTATTTCCGTATCCGCTGTTCTGTTTGTGAACTTGTGGCAAAGAGTTTTATTTTTCTATGTTTACTGGGGAATCGGTTGACGTTCATGATACAATATTGGTTAATTCTCTGGTTTACGAACATTGCGTTGATTTTACGTTACTTTTTTTTTTCCTACCATTGTAGATAGTGCGTCTACCTTTCTTTGCAGACTTGGTTCTAGAGATGATAAGGAAGAGGTTTCCGAGAAAGTAGATGCTTCTCTTTCGTCCTATATCACGCATTGGGCAATAGGCCCTTACCAACCAACTCCTATCTTTAGGGGATGATTACTCATCAGACGTAACGGTATGATCAGTCTAGAATTTACTGTACGCTTCACTAGTAAAATTACTGCCTATATTACCAAGGACATGTATTGCTACCGAAATTAAGTTGTGTTAAGCCCTTATTCGTCGTTTTCGTCCTCTTCTTCTTCGTCTTCTTCTTCTTCAACTTCTCCTCTCTTTCATCTCCTGACACATATAGCTTCAGGACAGCACTATTCCTATTGGGTTTGCCTTCCATCCTCAGACCCTTTTCCCTTAACTCCCTCAATCAAACAGGAGTGATGCAGCGTGTTTTAGGCACCACCACTTGTTAATGGAGTAAGTCTTTGTCAAGTCCGGTCCTTTTACCCTGACCCCAGTAATCAAGTTATTTGTCACCGACAGCATTCACCACTTTATGCTGCATCACAGAGCACATTATCAGATAAACCTTTTGGTTTTGAACTGAAAGAAAATCAAACACATTGACAAACTCCGCGAATTTGAGGCAGTTAATCATTTCACTTGTCCGTGTATTCCGAGACCCACAAGGGAGGCAAGGAACAGGAACTCTATAACCTATCATGCATGCAGTAAGAGGTGACAAAGGAGATGTTGGTGTGCTACTATACTAGCTGCCTCATCTTGCAGAACACTTTAACTGCACCATCCACCCATTCAAGAACGTATCTACACAATGTTTGGTGGAAGTTGGCTGAGAGCCTATGGTCCATTGTGAGAAAATTGGGCGAAGAAGGACTCTTTAACTCCCGAAACAGTTCAATTCAGTTCAGTTCAGTCGCGGTTCCAACATCACAGCAACGGGTCGTCCCCATTACGTTCCGTTCCTGTGCCAGTAAATATATCACATAAAATGTTCCTCACTGCCCTTCACGAAACAAGCAGTTCATCCTTGATGGAAGAGGCAGTCACTATCCCAAACAGATGTTAGATGTTAGATATATCTAGATGTTGTTCCGTTTCTAGATATTTTTTTTTTTAGCCAGCCCCCGCCATTTTTTTTCTCCGAAATGTAGTTCATGCACAAAACAACATCGAACAAATGTAAAAAAAAAGACATTTCACTGTACATAATGCCGTTGCCAGAAAGCAAACAGAAAAGTCCTCTACGAAAATACAGTTCATCATCGATGGAAACGGCAGTCATTAGAAAACAAGGCAAAAAACCGGTTACTTCTGCGTTACAACCAGCCGACATGCATGCAGATATTTCTAGATGTTGTTGTTCCATTTCTAGATGTTTTTTTAGCCAGCTACGCCGTTTTCCGAGCATGCAGTTCAAGCCCCAACAGCTCGGACAGGTGTAAAAAAAACCATTTCATTTTACATAATGCCATCTCCAGAATGCCAAAACAACAGTCCTCCACGAAACACAGTTCATAGTCAAGGGAAGCGACAGTCAACCAGAAGACCAGCAGCCACACATTTCTGCATAAAGCACAAAAACCGGTCAATTCTGGGACATAGCCAGCCACCATTGCTCTGAACATGCAGTTCACGCTCGACAAACTCGGGCAGATTTAAAAGCATTTCACACGAAATTCACAGCTCATAGCGTCGCGCCACGCACTCAACTCAGTAGCAGGGCGACAGAACCATAAACTACCAGTCCAACATGAGGAAAATGTGAATGCAAACGGTGGCCACGAGCATAAACACTCCAGAAGCCTTAACCTTTTCACTACCTATCCTCCATGTTCGTGGCCGGAAAAAAAAACCAAAATGTTTCGAGGAAGTTGCCTAAAGTAGAAAATAACCACTGTGAAATATAATGACTTACAAAGAGGCTAAACAGAAAGTGGCCAGTGGGGAAACCAGATTTCTCTAGTATGTTCTGACCAAACTTAAAAGGTGACAGAACATATTGCGTGATGACTTGGATCCGTCGCACAGAGCGCATTATACATCACGCATTGTTCGGGACTGAAATAGTTGCCTTGTCATATAAAAGCGTCCAAGATTAATCATTTACTCCAAAAAAGACCAACACACTTCGAGTGTTGATTAGAAGATTCTAGTGCTTTGGCTTTGTTTCTTTGAGACCCTAATATAACAGATGACAAAAGATGTTAAACCGAAACCGAAATCAAATTGACAATGTGAATATTCCAAATGGGTTTCGGAAGCCGCTATAGCCCTCGACTGCAGTCTCGGTGTTTATGTGTTTGAATCCCGACCGAAGTGGTTATTATTTTAACTGATGTGTGCTCTCCGGTCGATACAGCTTAAAATGAGTACCATGAAAAGTCTTGAGAAGCAAAAGTGGTTTTCGTGATACTGATCACATCCCCCATCGAAGTTTGCACAAGCGCCCTTTGCTTTACTTACTTTCAAATAGTTTTGAGATATGTAGACATACATAAATTTATACAACAGTAAACTGCATATCATTTACTGGACGTTGCAATAAACTTATAATTTATTGGTTGTTTGTGATTTTCTATGTAATTTTACGTTAAATAGTTTACCATTGCTTTCTATACGGCCGACGCTCATGCTTTCAAAATCATCGCAAAGCAATCTACTTCCAAATCACCTGCGGCGGATTTTAAATCGTCGACCCAGCATGTCGGAGAATTGGCAAACTGCGTTCAATGACTGCTAATCTACACACGCCGATACATACAATTCTAGACAAGATCATTATGGAGGGAAGTGTTCCGGGGAAGCGGAGAATAGGATAGACCATACAGTATATGGTTTCAAGGTGTGATAGGTGAGTTACACATGACAGCAACAGAAACAGAACATCAAGTTTATAACATCTAGCTTATAGCGTCTAGCTTACAACATCTACCTTATAACACCTTGCTTATAAAATCTATTTTTCCACATCTAGCTCACAACATCTGCCTTATAACATCTTTCTTATAACAACTATTTTACAACATCTAGCTCACAACATCTACCTTATAACATCTTGCTTATAAAATCTAGTTTACATCTAGCTTGCAACATCTAGTTTACAACATGTAGATTACAATATTTAGCTGATAACAATTAGTTTATAGTATCAATCGTATAACATATAGCTTATAACATCTAAGTCACAATATCTAACTCACAAAATCTAGTTTATAACATCTAGCTTACAACATCTAGCACTTGTATTGCATCTAACATCTAACTTATAACAACTAGCTGATAACATCTAGCTCACAACATCTGGCTTACAACATCTAGCTTATAACATCTTGCTCACAACAATTAGCGCTTGTAACATCTAGCTTATGACATATAGCTTATAACAGAGAGAAATGTATCAAGACTCTTCTAGGGACGACGTTCTGACAAAGGACAGGCCACTTGGTCATCATCACATCAGCAAGGTGATTGGATGAATACCACAACATGCGAACTATTGTAAACAAACACGTTTACGGTTTCAGATGCAACTGGGAGATAACTAGTGATATGTGTACTCTACATTAGCATTTGGTACGAAGATATGTGATTTGAAATATGTGATATGTTATGGGGGAATGAGGTTAGATAATTATGCCTTAAAGGCCGGAGAACCAGTATTTGAGCTGGCATTAGGAATCCACCAATCATGGTTAGTAAGTCATCATCATCACATACCATGCCGAAAGGTGTGGACGGCCAAGGTTTCTCATCTCACATGCTCACCAGGATTGGATCCGGTCGTGATATTGGCCCGATTATGTCACGTGTTCACGTCATCGAGATATCTATCTCTCTGCTAGTCATCATCATCATGCACCATGTCGATTAGTGTGGGCGATCATGTTTCGCCATCTTACACGATCACCAGAATCGTGGATCATGTCACGGGATACTGTGAGTTAATGATTCCCTGATAAACTAGTAAGATTAATTACAAGGTATGAGGAGGGGTAACAATCGAGCTTTCTGTCTGGAACGAGGACAACGTGCCGGTCAGTGACCGATAGGTATATAATTCAGGGACAAGTGTTCGCAGAGGTCATTGCCTGACGATCTTATCGGACGGACACGGGAAACGGGGAGATCGCGTTGTGGAAAAATGAACGGAGAAGGTGATCAACGGGTTCGGACGCTTTGAAGTATTAGCGTAAGGGGAACCCAGGGAAACAGCGTAAGGACGGAACGAAACGAGCAACTAATCACTACGTGATTTCACCGCCTTTTGATTTGCAGGATACGTCAAGAGACGAGTGTTGAGGTATGCACATCAAACAATAACGGAGGATGGGCCACTCGATATAAATAGTAGAAATTGGGTTTTCTGTTTTAGTGTGTGTTCCAAACTGGACAGATATACCTATTAATCCCAGGTGTAGAAAAGAAATTATAGTCCCGTATTGTTTAAGGCAATGGGATATTAGTGCCGATGAGCTTAATTATTAATTTCGATTCCGGGATGATAATAGAAGATATAAGGTAAACTAACCTTAGAGTAATAGTTAGCATAGGGAAATATGTGTTTGTGCTTAGGGTTACCATTGCTTTCTATGAGTGAATAGTTTAGACTTTAGTGAATGCTGCTGTTTATGTCAGAGTATTCTTTCGGAATCTTTTCATTACGGCTGGAGGAAGACACTCACATAAACAGTAATATGAAGCAGACTTAAATCACCTGATTTAATATTTGTTACCCAGGGTCCACTACACCTCCTGACTTATCACAGAAGATAGAACAGTACGTCTCTTGTACAGAGAAAGCAGTGTTGATAATAAAGGAAAGAACTTTCACTTTAATCAGGCACTTCAAGGGGGCAGAGAAAGTTTAGTAAATAAAGGAAATAACGATCATTATAAAAAGGCAGGATGACTCAGAACGGAAAATAATGACACTGTAATTTAATATAAAGACACAAATGAATCATTCATGAAGAGTTGCCATGCGTACAAAAGGTGTTCATAAAAAGAACGGAATGCCGTGTGTAGAACGTTTGAAGGACCAATAGACAGTGCTAGACATTAGCTATGTGTTTTTCCATGGTGGATTTATTAATTAACGAATAATCAAATAAACCCGGATCTAAGCATAAGACTTACCGTGATCACATTACTTTACGGTGATACAGTGGTGAACAGTTTTCTTTTTTCCAATACGGATTTACCCTCAGACGCAAGCAGAACAGAGCATCCAGGGTGAGAACGTTCTAATTATATGTGTGACGTCTTGTTGCATGGCCGTAAGAAGCAGGAGAAAGTATACGACACATACGAAGTAGCAAGTCCTATCTTGCATTCACACTAGCAGACAATACCAACTACATATACACAGTCCATCCATACACCAGACATAGTTTTATTTAATAAATATTTTATTAATTGTTGAAGGAAACTGTTGTCGGAGTATGTGATGAAGGAATAATAGAGAGAGAGAGAAAGGAAAAGATATATGGAAGGGAAGACAGAAAGGAGGAGTCTAGACAGAAGTCAGTCAGGTATCTCAAAGAAGAAGAAGTAATAAGGTGTGCTTGTTCATTCCACGTTCCTCCCGGGACGACAAGCGACAGATCAGCTCCGTGTTTTTGCCTCGAACATGTCACGTGGCCAAGCCATCCAGCCATTTAATATGTCACGTAGCCAAGCCATCCAGCTATTTAATTATCTGCCTTCTCCTTATACTGTACCCCTGAATCTTGCCAGTTATCACCAAGTTATCCAGTTTATTTCTTCTCATTACGTGTTCAAAACGTTATGAATGTCTACGTCTAATTTCTCTAATCAGTTTACGGTTCCATCTGCTTCTTTTAGGACTTGCTGATTGACTTTTCTATCTGTCCGTGGTTTTCTTTGCATTTTCCTCAGAAACCACATCTCCACAGCCATTAGATGCTTTTCAGATTTTCCGTTCATTGTCCACATCTAACATCCATACAAAAATACAGGTTGTATGTAGCACTTCAACACTCTTTTTGTCGTTGCAACTGGCAACATTTTATTGGTCAGTATGTTTCCCATCTTGTAAAGGGTTACCTTCAGCATAGTAATTCTTGTTCTAATCCTTTCAAGTCACCTCCCAACAGATGTTATTTACTTTGTACCGATTCACTTGTTTAAGAATATTCCCATTGATCCGTATATTACATTGTAGTATTTCTTTCACCGAAGTGACGACCATAATCTGTGTCTTCTTACAATGTAATTCTAACTCTAGTTGTTCACTGCGTACAATAACTTTATCTACTAAATATTGCAGATCCTGCTCATTGTCTCCAGTCAATAATGTATCATCCGTATATCTAATGTTATGATATTATGTCCCCCAATGGTAATTCCTCTCATATCTTCCAAAATGCTAAAACTAATTTCACTGTATAGGTACAACAGTTCTGGAGACATTGCAATCCCTGCCGCACACCTCTCTTAATAGGTTGATATTGACCTACTTCATTATCAAACTTTATGGCAGCTTGCTGTTTCCAATCAATGTTATATACAAGTCTAAGATCTCCCCCATCAATTTGTAGACCTACGCTAGTAAGTATGTATCAGTAAAGGTCACCTTTTTCAGTAGTATTGGCAGTATTGGCTTCTGATCATCAGAAGTATTCTCAATTCCACGAGAGTTTCGGCCACTTTATCTTATTTACATTCTATGGGGAAGACTCACAAGGTCTTATCTCACGGATGTCTTTCTCCTGTCGTGCATTGGCGACATAATTACCAGCTTTAAGACATGTTTACCCTCTGGCCCACTAATACACCGCTATGTGTGTCTAATCACAAGCCATCCTGCCCTCGGGAAGGCGAATGCCATGCACCTGGTGCATTGTGATCTGTCTACTTCTCACGGTATCATTAACTTGGTTGAACTCAAGCCAGTTCCTTTTTAGCCGCCCGTTTTGCCCTAGATATAACCCCCGCTCCACTGGTTTGCTATACCAAGATGGCGTCCTTGTCTTCATATTGGTTTCTTTACTTCCGGTCCCGTCTCTTTCGCCTCCCTCATCATTTCTTTGCTGTGAAGCGCGGTCTCCACAAGACGCCGTGTACTAAGATCGCTGTTGCTTTCCTTAAATATATTCAGGTGGACACCTGCAGATGGACGAAGAAAAAGACGGAAACGGGGTGGGAGAGGAGAATGAGGACGAAGAAGAAGAAGAAGAAGAAGAAGAAGAAGAAGAAGAAGAAGAAGAAGAAGAAGAAGAAGAAGAAGAAGAAGAAGAAGAAGAAGAAGGGGGAAGAGGAGGAGGAGGAGGAGAAGGAGGAGGAGGACGAGGGAGTAAAGGAGGAGGAGGAGGAAGAGGAGAAGGAGAAGAAGAAGAAGAAGAAGAAGAAGAAGAAGAAGAAGAAGAAGAAGAAGAAGAAGAAGAAGAAGAAGAAGAAGAAGAAGAAGAAGAAGAAGAAAAGAAGAAGAAGAAGAAGAAGAAGAAATAATGAGAAACTCGACGTCTTTACATAATTAATTAATGACTGTGAAATGTGTATCCACAGACAAAAGACTAGAATGTCATAACATTACAAATGGTGCTACTAGAGATAGGCAGTCCAGATATTTTGTGCACGTGATGAGTGGAAATGTACTTGACGGGATAGTAGTGACAAATAGCAAACCAGATTGGAAAGGAACACAGAGAAGTGCAAACCGCCACATCGCTGTTTGAATTTCCCCGCACTAACCTCCAGTTAGCAACAGCGCCAACAACCACTACCATCAGAATTAAATTCAAATTATAAAAAAAAAAAATGAAGGAATCAACTATAGTTTAAGAAAAAAGATACAATTTACATCATCTTAATTTGAAAAAAAAAGAGAGCGATGATTTCAAAAAGGGAAGGACAATATTCTAATTATAGCCGAAAAGGAGCTCAGCCATTGGTCACGACTCGGCATGACGTCAGAACCCAAGCGAGGAAGGGCAGGAATAAACAGCAACCGAGAGGCTTTAAAATGGACTGAAGTTCGGCAGACAGTCAGTGTCTGTAAAACGAAAATTATTCAGCAATTGCTCAACAGGAGAAGGGCCACTGGAAGTGACGGCCTGGTGTCCTCTACTCAACAATCCATCTGAAGTTTACCCAACTCTAATAGATGAAGAGAGAGAAGTGCCGGCCTACTAAGCAGCCAGCGAACTAGAAAAGCCAAACACCTATTCAGGAGCCTGAAACCTGATGACGTTATGCTTGAAGAAGACATTCAACTATGTTGGAAGTAATATTAAGTTAGTTATGCTCCTTTCCCAGACAATGGTAAGTTGGTGTGCTGCAAAACTGTCGTTAGTCCTCAAAAACTTAATTCAGGAGAGAATAAGCACTATATTCAGATGTCGTAGTTTGTAGATAATCTGTGCTCTAGGTTAACCCATAGTGAGGTTATTTTATTTTTTAAAGTTATGCAGCTTCTTATGAAAGCATAAGCATTATGCCTAGTTTTTGCATTTTACTCCTTAAGCAGTTAAGCTAAGTCAGTAGTGATTTAGGAGTTAGTGATTAACTTAGGATTTAGGAGGTTAGAACCCATAGTTCAGTAGTAAGGAACTGTCTTAAATGTGCAATCACTAGTTAGGATGAATTAGTGTAATTCGTCCTAGAAACAGTACATGGGCACATTAAATGTTAAATAGTTCCCTGGGTGTTATCATAAAATCCTGTGTGTTCCATGGAAGCATTCATGTGGTGATTCAATTGTTACTTCATCGGTGTTAAATATATGAATGTATCTTTTAACTTATTAATTGTGAGTCACTTAATTATGCCTATTCATCATCCATGCAAGTATGTTTATGATTTATGATGAATGATTGTGAATTGGGTGAGGAGAAGTGTCATACCGAGGATGAGTATGATCAATCAATCAATCACCTGATAGTAGGCCATTTGACGCATACTACCATGTCTGTCAGAGGAGAAGATGCTAGTGGTAACCCATACACACATTTATAATTTACTGTGCCTCTACGCATGACGCCAGTCTGTATTCCATATCACTCATATTATAATTATACGTTTTTGTTTCTTGAATTGTGTTTGATGTATGATGATGATGAATCTTATAGATGAGTAAGGTAAAGGCATATACCTCCATGTTGAAGAGGAGGGAAGATGCTCCTCCTCAAATCATTAGATTGGGAAGAACCCACCTGAATGTTATAAGGAGATGATGCCATAATGTACTTATATTGTTTATAAGTAAATACTCATTGCATTTAGGAATGAATTAAGACAATTAATGTATGAGGCCTTTTGTTTTAAATGGAAGGATAACTACGGAAAATAATAATGTAGAAAAGGGAATTGTGAACATGGTTATCAAATTCCGAATCGATCAAGGTATTACTCAACCTTGAGACCAGGGGTGACAGGCATGGGCGAAGATGACACTGCTTTTATGGTAGTCTAAACCTTGAGCGCCCTATAGTGGAGGATTGGATGGAGAGGAACCAGCTATGGGGTTGATAACTGTTGAGGGACACTAAGACCCACTTCCCTCTTTTGTTTAATTTCCCCTGGGGTCAAAATTCCCTTTATTTATTTTCCTTTTTAGTCTTTGAGAGTTTTACCTTCTTCCATTTCTAATGATCATATACACGCATTTATGATATTAGTAGATATATGTTTGATGCTGGAATTTCAGGTAGTGGTTAGATCCATCCAGATACAGACATGCCTCTTGATAGGAGCTCCTGACTGAAGTAATGTTGAAGCCTTTTTTTAAAAGAACTTACAGGCAAGAGGTCATCCAACCACAAAAACCAGGTAAACATGTATCACCTTGAGTAAATCAAGGGAATTTTAGCTTGCACCTGGAACTGGAGAGACAACTGAACTATCAACATACCTGATCCAGAATAATACTCATCTAGTCGATCAACTGTATTTAATTTTACAGAACTCTTTTTTACAAGTGGGTTCCAAAACCCCTGGAGTGGAGAGGCTCGAGTTCATGATCAAGACTCATTATTATTATACCTCCACTGATAGATGTATAGTATTAGTTCATCTGGGAAATTGGGGTTTATGTTTGTGTTTATTCCAACACCAAGTGATTGATTGTGAGATTAATGAGTATACATCATACCTTTGGACTGGATTATAATTTTCGGATTAAAATGGCCAAACCCCAACCCCAGCTTGTTGATTAATAAAATGTTACAGATATATCACTTCCACTCTTGTGTGTTACGAGAATTCCTTGAGTGTTTACGTCATTGTTGTTGTTAATTAATGTAGCCTAGATATTAATTATTTAGCTGAGAGCAGAGGGGCAAGGAAACTCCACAAGAATATTATTATTATTCAAGGAAATCTTTTCCTTGTTCACTTAGAGGACTTCCTTGGCTCTCCTGGACTCTATTTATGGACTCAAGCAATTGAGCCATTGAAGGCTATTAAAATTATAACGGGCAGGATTACATTGGGAGAGAGGAACACTAGCTTTCCTCTATCTTTTTAGACAAGAAGACAAAAATGATAAATATATACATGGCTTGGCCAGTAACATAATCGAAATACGAACACAGATCTGACCCACGATTCTGATGTTCGTGTGAGATAGCGACCCATGACCGTCCGCACTGAACGGCCTGCCCATCCCTTCTTGTATGCTACATAATGCTGCGCTCTTTGTGTCTTGGTTCAGTCATCCCTCAATGGACTTGCCGTGTTTCTAATAATAGTCATAATAATATTTACAGTGTACACCTAATTATAGAGAAATGTAGACAAACCTGAGGAAATATATAAATATGAAATAATACTAGAGACAATGGGAGCTTTAATAGCATTAGGAAATCATCACATTTAGAATACTAGTCAGAGATTACTTTGAACTGGTTGAACTACTGGATACTATCGATCTTAATCAAAAGCACATGACGTTAATGGACACTGCCTCTTTTTTTCGCAAAAGTCTCCTTGGAAGAAAAGGTTTAGATCATATGTGATCGCATAAAAGAGTAAATAACTTAAGTTAGACCCACCGAAATCCAAACTCGAGAAACTTCCACTGCTGTGCACATCTAATATTAAATTCAATATCTTTTAAAAATTCTACAACGAAATTGACGGGATGGCCATGGGGAGTCCTCTGGGTCCCATCCTAGCGGACATCTTTATGGCGCAATTAGAAGAACGGGAAGCCTCGAGAATTAAGGACCTGGTTCTGTACCACCAATGGATATCGTAATCATCACAGAGATTAGACTGCGGGCAGAGTCGTTACACTGCACAGTAAACCAAGCTGACAGGAACATTTCCTTGTCCATTGATCACAAACATAATGACACCTTACCGTTCCTAGACATTTTGGTAGACTTCAAGGGGATGGAATCATCACAGGATCAGTCTGCCGAAAGGGAACATGGACGGGTCAGTGCCTGAACTTCAACAGCTTTGCGCCTATCCTGTATAAGAGTGGCTAGTTACGGACCCTGTTCAATTGAGCTACAATGATTTGCACCGACCACACACTACCAGAAGAACACTTCTATTCAGACTATGCAATATAATTGATACCCAGCCGACTTCATGGAGTGTCACTGCCGGCCAGCCACCTAATCTCCCAGAAGAGTAGTTCTCAACCGGTGGAGAATTCCAACCCCCCCCCCCTAGACGGGAATTTTAGGGTCTCCAGGGGTGGGGGGGGGGCGAGATTAAGATTACTTCAAGACAGCGTTAATACTAGAACCGAATACATGATATTGTTTTTCCCTCCACACATTACGGTTCTGTACTTCTCGTCCTTCTGAAATTCATTTTATAACGTAAGCAGATCCGCAAATCACGTTTTATGTAGACGTCTAAACTTATTATAGTATGTGTTATTAAATTTAGCTTACATTTTACGTAGAGGCGGTGGGGGTGGAATTTATAGGGAGGAAATACAACCTTTCAATTTATTTACTATTCAACTTGCCTTGCCCATTGGCAAGCTGAAGAAGCAGCTGCCGGGGTATTTAAAATTATGTCACAGCCAAATTAAAGTCGACGTGGTCGTAGGGTTTACCGCTAAAACTTTCTCTGGTGTCTGCAATAGAGGTTTCGTTCCGAGGTCCGGTCATTTGGACGTAAATGTTGACTTCTCGTTCTTGACTTGGGGGAGTAAATTACAAGCACCTCGGATGGATTGGGTTCGCCTGATGGAAAACCTAACCCTCACGCAACATCTGTCCGGCGCCTCACTAATATAGCAACTGCTAGAAGAAGTAGTTACACATGTGTGAACTACGCTGGGTTCAAAGCGAGCGAACGAAACCAAAAAAAAAGAAGCCAACAATATGCACTAAGCACATTGTTTCCTAATTAGTTATAATTACTGCTGCTTCATCGGCATGTCTCCAAGTCCCAGGCCGTCCTGACCTAGTTCGGAAGCAAGGGCGGTTCTAAGAAATGCTTTGCTTAATTACGCATACATTGTGGCCATGTCCTGGATGATTGAGTCCGAAGGTCGGAGACATAAAGAACATCCCTAAAGGGAACTAAATCTGTCTTGCATTAATAACAGGACTTTCCTCCCCTTGCCTTCTTTCGTGTTTGTTAAAGTTTCGTTCGTGACATAGGCAGAAAATATGAACAATTTATTCAGCTGTGCTGGAGCTGTTGGCTCTAGAGATTTTATGTATTCGTTTATCGATTGTTTAACAGGAGGATCTGGTGCTGTAAATGAAAAACAGACACGCTATGGATGACTCTACTTCAGCATTCAGATTTTAAAATGACAAAGGGATCAAATATGAGTTTCAGTAGTGAACTGAGCAGCAATCATGCCTGCCGCCGAAGGGTCTTGTGTTCAAATTTCTGTCGTCGATGTGGTGATAAAAAAAAAAAAAAGACAAAACTGACATGGGTACGCGGGTCAGTCTAGCCTAGCATGAGTTCCAGGAAATTTCTGGAGTGTAAAGGCGGCGGTGTTATATTGCCCACTTCACCATCGAGTGCCCATTGGTTCATCTAAATATGGGGCTAGCAAAACTGATCCCATACGCTTGACAATGTGAAAAGGGATCCTGTAGTAAATACGTTATGCAAATATCTTGTTACAATAAGGGATGTCGAAGCTGGATGCTTATGACGCAACCAGGTTCTCTATGTTTATATAATTGTTGAATAGTAAAGTTATAGACAACAAATACAAAACAAAATAATACAATAATTTGCAAGCCAAAGGGTCGACATCACTGCGAGCATTTGATTCCATATGGCTCGGTCTCTTTTTGCAGGGTGACTTGCCGATAGCGTCGGACAGAGTGAGAACTTCGTAGCTCCAGCGACGACCCACAGAAAGCTCCGAGAAAATTTCACTCGTGAGCTGAATGATGTAATCCGGATTTGAATCCTCAACTTTTGAAGCTCGAGGTAGGCGGCGGAGACTCCCATTAGACTAATAAACAATAATAAATGACCCTTCTAAGCGGGTTAATGTGTATTATGGTAATATAACAGTAAAGCGCATTGGGTATAAAAGGTTAGTTAGTTGCATATCCTTTACAGGACCTCGAGGTTAACCCCAGCATTTTTTGCTGTTGTGATCTCTTGGCAAGTTTACGTTCAGTAGTTTGCCATTGGATTCTGAACGACCATTCATACCATTTCTTAAAAAACCAACGCAAGGCGGTCTGCTGTCAAATCGCCCGCAGCTGTGTTTCGAACGCGGGTATACGGGATTACGAACTGCGTCCGTAACCCCTTCGCCACTTAGCGGGCTATTGGGTATAAGGTGATACTATGGTGTATTTATAACGACTGTGCAGTGTTTGAAAATATTGCTGGTCCAAGATTTGTATTTACCTATTATGTTGCATGAACTTTACAGAGGGTGAATATAAAACGTGGACCGGCAATATTTTCAAACACTGCACAGTCATTAAAAATACACCCTGTATATCTGTACAGGCCACCTGACACTCGGGGAGAGAGGTGGTTGACATAATGTCGATCGCCTTTTTTTTTTGTCAAGGACATTTCCAGGTGTCCACGTTACGCGGGGTCAAACTGGAAGCCCAGGTCAAGTTACAAATCTGCCTCAATGGGGATTCGAACAGATGGCCACCGAGGCGGCAGGCTATCGTGGTAGCACCTACAAGACGAATAGTGTACGTACTGGTCAAATATACAACAATGAAACAAGTTCTTTGTTGTATTCTGTCTGATTGGCACTTTGCCGTCTTGACAGACGATACATTGTAAAATAAGGTTATCTCTCTTGAGCTGAATTTAGAGACCATGTGTTGCCCAAGCAGCATGATCCTTCTCTCGGCCTGTCTAGTTTACTCCAGAGGAAAGGTGACACCAATACGACTGGAACAAGACAAGCTGCAGAAGCTGCCGGATCAGCAAAGCAATGCTCTAACTGTCCTCCTGTCGGAGCTTCGATCCTAGACCAGTTACAAACCAAGGCTTATGGCCTGGTCTGTCCTGCCATGACATGTAGTCTTTAGGTTGCATTTCCTCACACCAGGATAAGCCTTGTAGCCTCCCATTTGCGTTCTTCCGCCCGAAGCCGTTGGCACAATGTGGGGTGTCGGGTTTGGTAAGCGACGCCGAACTTTCGGCGCTAACAGAAGCAGGTAGTACCGTCTTCTGTCATACGGTAGCTCAGTCACATCTGACTAAGACCTGACATCAGGTATTCTGTCTACAGTAAGCGGAAATACTACATTGAATATGTAATGAAACAAGTTCTTTGTTGTATTCTGTCTACAGTAGGCGACCATCCTAAATGGATATGTAATGAAACAAGTTCCTTGTTGTTTTCTGTCTACAGTAGGCTATCATATTACAATACATATGTATTGAAACAAGTTGGTTGTTATATGTGGCTACTGTAGACGGATATACTACAGTAAATATGTAATGAGACAGGTCGGTTGCAATAATTTCAATGCAGTAGGCGAACATGCCACATTAAATATGTAATGAAACATATAGGTTGTTGTATTCTGACTATAGCAGACGAACATACTACGTTAAACATGTAATAAACAAGTCAGTTGTTACATTATGTCTACAGTAGGCCAGCATACAACGTTAAAAATGTAATGAAACAAATTGGTTGTTGTATTCTGACTACAGTAGCCGAACATACCACATTAAATATGTAATGAAATATGTTGGTTGTTGTATTCTGACTACAGTAGCCGAACATACCACATTAAATATGTAATGAAACATGTCGGTTGTTGTAGTCTGACTACAGTAGCCGAACATACCACATTAAATATGTAATGAAACATGTTGGTTGTTGTATTCTGACTACAGTAGCCGAACATACCACATTAAATATGTAATGAAACATGTCGGTTGTTGTATTATGACTACAGTAGCCGAGCATACCACATTAAATATGTAATGAAACATGTTGGTTGTTGTATTCTGACTACATTAGCCGAACTTACCGCATTAAATATGTAATGAAACAAACTTCTATCTCAATAAAATAAAATTACACATGAGAATAACATGGGACGGACATCTGGTTTGTAACGGACAGGAATTTTGAAAGACTTAAGGCGGACAAGTTCTGCACAGACCACGCCACTGGATGATGGTGACGTTGGAGGGAGGCGATGGTGATGTTGGAGGGAGCTAGAGGAACGGGTTTCACAACACCCTGACATACCTAGTCCAGGGTTCGCAAGCAGCTGCAGACGATTTTAAAGCAGGTCGCCTTGCGTTGAGTTTGATGGTATGAGCGTCGGTCGTTCAGAAATGAAAGACAAACTACTGAACCTAAAACTGCCTTGTAAGTCACAAACAGCCCAAACAATGTTGGGGTTGATTGCAACGTTCTGTAAAGCACATGAAACTAACTTAAACTTCACGAATGGAAAGTAGCTAGATGGTCCAATCAATGAATGCGGGATTCAAGCGGTATAAAATAGGTCACAGTTGTCGGTGTTTAGTCTACTGTCTGTAGCGATGTTTTCTAGTTACGCCTATGCCTTTAAGTTCGATATTTGTTTTATTTTGATAATGTTGTATTTGAAAGCTTTTCAATCTTATCGTCTATGCCTTGTGGGGTGCTAATGTTCATATCTGCCCACAGCCGTCTGTTTCATGTTCTGTCAATAATTTCGGAAACCGATGTTATTTCCCTGTCATGTCCTCTAACTGTCCAGCATCTTCTCTCTCGTCTCCTCCTGCCTCTCCCCCTCCCCTCCAATTTTCCCGTTGTCACGTCGCACTCAAGCTTTCCCGTTGTCACGACACACTCTAACTTCGCCGTTGTCACGACAAGCTCCAACTTTCCCGTAGTCACGACACACTCTAGCTGTACCGTTGTCACGACACACTCTAACTTTGCCGTTGTCACGACACACTCCAACTTTCCCGTTGTCACGACACTCTCTAGCTTTAACGTTATCACGACACACTACAGCTTTCCCGTTGTCACGACACACTCTAACTTTGCCGTTGTCACGACACACTCTAACTTTGCCGTTGTCACGACACACTCCAACTTTCCCGTTGTCACGACACTCTCTAGCTTTAACGTTATCACGACACACTACAGCTTTCCCGTTGTCACGACACACTCCAACTTTCGGCGGGCCGTAATGAGATAACTTGATGCATGATAACGCTTTAGACTGTAGACTGTACTCTTGGCTACTGTATTGCTCAGTAACTGTACTAATCTCTAGGCGACTCTCTCCTCATTATAGTCCTCACACAAAGGTCTACGTGGCACGGGGTTTAATGCGCTTGCACTTAAACTTCCAGTGCGCTGACGTCGGCTTAGCCGGCTCATGCCCTACACCGGTCAGGTGGACTTTCATGTTCAGGTAGCAATGGGAAACTAATGAACGTAAAATTTTCTATGAAATCAACCTGTGCTATGGGGTTGATCGCAACGTCCTGAAAAGGACAGGCAACGCTTTTAAGTCCATGCATAGGGTGTATTTTTAATGACTGTGGGGTTGTTAAAAATATTGCTGTTCCAAGTTTTGTATTCACCATCTGTGGAGTTCATGTAATATAAAAGGTAAGTGCAAAACTTGGAATGGCAATATTTTCAAAAACCCCACAGTCGTCAAAAAATACACCTGTATTACATATAACGTAGATGGCCATGTTTGTCCTTTCTAATGGCTGTGCAGATTATGTGGGTTGTCTACATTTCATTTAAGTAGTCAGTTCTCTTCGTGAGTTTATGCCTTTCAGATCCTCTCCATTGCATGTGATCTGTCCGGGGTGTTCTCGTCATACTTGTAACGGACCAGTCTCAGAGCAATCTCTCACTAAACTGTTAACTGTGTGCGTCTTACTTTCGTGGCGAAGGGGTTACGGACGCTGTCATTAATCCCGCATACCACGTTCGAGGCACAGCTGCGGGCGATTTGGCAGCAGACCGCCTTGCGTTTGTTTTTTTATGAAATGGCACAGCTGCCGATCGTTCAGAAAGCAATGGCAAACTACTGAAAGTAAACCTGCCCAGGAATCATGAACAGCCAGGAAATTCTAGGGTTGACTGCTACGTCCTGTAAAAGATATGCAGCTAACTTCCACACAGCAGAACTGACTATGCAACTCTCAGCGATTCTGTGTCTCGCCGCCTGGACCATGCTAATATATCTTGCAAATGGTATCATGATCAAGGTATCACGCGTTGTTAGATTCAGAAACAATGCTGTGTATGTGGAGAGATGGGGAAGGGTTCACCGTGGCTTGAGGTTACAGTGTCCGTCTTAGGCTCAGATGGTCACAGGTTAGATCCGTTCCTGGCTAAGAATTTGTCTAACAACCATTGCATCTAATGATAACACACGTTTCCTAATCTCTTGGGTAGTGAGAACGGATACCTAACCTCCTCGGATAAGAACCAAAAAAAAAAAAAAACAACAACAGAAGGTCCCGTGTGCAAGTTGTGCCCGTTACCTTGCACGGAATGTGTCTAGAAAAAGTAAAACTTACACAAATTCCAGCTGAAGTCGGACACACTGAGGTGTCTAGGTATGTGTGATACACTAAAATGAGGAACGACGAAGAGGAAGGAGAACGAGACGGGGGAAGAAGAGGAGGAAGTGGAGGAGGAGTAGAAAGAGGAGGAGAAGCGGGACGATCCAGAGAAGAAGAGGAGGAGGGGAGGAGGATGAGGAAGGAGAAGAAGAAGAAGAAGAAGAAGAAGAAGAAGAAGAAGAAGAAGAAGAAGAAGAAGAACAAGAACAAGAACAAGAACAACAAGAACAAGAACAACAAGAACAACAAGAACAAGGAGTTCGGTTAAAACAGACAGCAGCCTGCACTGGGAACAAAAAACACAAAATACACCCTGAAAGTCAATGCTCATTGTGAGAAACTGCAAATTGTAGGCAAAGTTTTTAAGATGATAAAGCGCGCTCACGTGAAAGCGATCAATGAATGGTTCAGCTGTGAAGGCTCTCCGCTTTTGTCTGGCCATGCCGTGGCGCGGACGCTGAGCCCGCTCATGGGCTGGGAGGTTCTGACGCGCAGGGCCCACAATCGAGTGAGTGTTCGAAGGAGAGACAATCAGAAGCTAAAGTTTGTGTGAGTAAACGTCAACCTAAGAGAG
This sequence comes from Cepaea hortensis, assembly GCA_963921405.1. NCBI lineage: Eukaryota > Metazoa > Mollusca > Gastropoda > Stylommatophora > Helicidae > Cepaea > Cepaea hortensis. The sequence continues at coordinate 85,025,711 of OY992887.1, forward strand.
AAAGGAAAGGTGAGTTTTGTTGGTTGCTTCTGTTCTTGCATTGTGCATTGTCAATTGTTTCTCTTCTGGTCCGGGCACTATTCGTGCGGTATTTGTTAAGTGTTTATTTAACGGCCGTTTAGGTGACGTGTTTACTTTCCACGATTCTTCACGTGTTAGCTAATTTTATAATGCTAATGTATTATACTTCATTATGGTAGAACATAGTTCATCATTCTACCGCCACTAATGGCCGGGGTTCGTTTCACTTTTGACAAGGCCTAGTATCTCTGGAATATTATGTTCGCTTAATTATCATTTGATCATTTCTCTCTTAGATACATTAACACATATTTTAATGTAGTTTGCTAAGTTCCGTTCCAACTTTATGCTGCCTATTTCTTTCCACTATAATTAGTATTGCCCTTTTCATACCTCATGTTCATCACTATCATTGTTCTTTTTTTTCCTGCAATGCTAAAGCATCTCAGATTTCATATATTTATCTTACCCTTTGGCTGTTTGGTTGTCTGTGTGGTTATCTGTTTTCCTATGTGACTGTTTACCTGCCTGTATTCCTGTCCTTCCCTCTTTATGTCTGTCTTTCCGAACGTTTGTATGTATAGCTTCTTATCTATACGCAAGTCTGTCTATAAATCTGTAAATCTATTTATCTGTCAATCAATCAGTCTCTTTATGTGTCCGTACGCCTGTCTATCTCTGATAATTCCTTCGCCTGCCCGTCTGCCTGTCTACTTACCTTCTTACATTTAAATCTAACTAGCCACCTTCCAGTTTACTAGCATTCCCATTTACCTAACTACCTACCTATTTACTTACCATTGTTGTTAAAGTTGCATATCCGTTATAGGACGCAGCAGTCAACATCACCATTTTACTGCCATTGTTGATGTCTTGTCAATTTTTTACGTTCAGTAGTTTGCCATTGATTTCTGAATGGCCGGCTCCCATACCAACACGCTAAAACCACGATCTTCTGCAAAATGGGTCGCCGGTGTGTTTCGAACGCGGGTAAGCGGCATTACAAATCGCGTCCGTAACTCCACCGCCACGGAGAACTGCATTACTTACTGCGTACCGATTTACCTACCGACTGTCTGCCTGACTGTCTGTCTGTCTGTTTATCTGTCCGTCTGTCTATGTAGTTGTGCAATATATATGTACATTGCAAACTATCTCCGAGAAATACCACTTTACAGTCAGTTTCCTATCGTAGGCTGCCTTGTTTGCACATCATCAAAGCATGTAGGCTTTTTCTATTAAAGGAGGCTTGACTTCTGTTTGTTTGTCTATCTATCTGTCTGATTTGCCTATGTCTGTCTATTGTAAGCTGGTTTACTTCTACAGCAAAAATATATGTTGATACTACAATATGCTTGCCTTCCGTCTGCTTGTTTGTCTGTCTCCTATCTTTCTATATTCTCTCTCTCTCTCTCTCTCTCTCTCTCTCTCTCTCTCTCTCTCTCTCTCTCTCTGTGTGTCTCTGTTTCTCTCTCTCTCGCTCTCTCTCTCGCTCTCTCTTTCTTTCTTTCTCTCTCTCTATCTCTCTCTCGCTCTCTCTACTCCCCCCCCCCTATCCTCGTTTCCTCCCTCAATGTCTGTCTATTCGTCCGTCAATCCGATCATTTCTGTCTGTGCATCATTCTATCTATCTACCGGTCTCATTGCATGTCAGCCATGCTTTCCGTCCACCCCCAGACGCAGATACCCGCATGATGACTACCCCGTTAAGCGTTCTCCCAGTGGGCACTTTAAGTACCCTATCACACGCATTACTGCAGTAACTGTCCCTACTAACATCCCTAAACGCACTTTATATGTCCCGCAGTGCAGGCGTGACACAAACAACACCTCTGTCTTTGTGCACATAAATATTTGATGCCATTTTACACTGCAAATTGTCTCTGAGACATTGCCCCTTTCAGTCTGTCTGTCTGTCTGTCTGTCATAGACTGCCTTATTACCATATCAGCAACGAATGTAAGTGTTCCTGTTAATGCATGCTTGCCTTTTATCTGTCTATGCTTATGTCTAATTGTGTGTTTCTCTGCATGCATATCTGTCTTTCTGCCTATCTGAGGGTTTAAATCTCTCTCTCTCTCTTTCTCTCTCTCTCTCTCTCTCTCTCTCTCTCTCTCTCTCTCTCTCTCTCTCTCTCTCTGTCCGTCCGTCAGTCTGTCTATCCCTCCTTACGTCCCTCCATTCATCAATCAATCCACCCACCCATCAAAATACTCAGTCATCCGTCCATCAATCCATCCACCCACCCAGTTCATGCATCCATCCTTCTATCAATCGATCCATCCACCCACAAATCGATTCATCCATCCATCCACTCACCCAGTTCATGCATCCATCCTTCTAGCATTCGATTCCTCCACCCACAAATCCATTCATCCACCAAACAATCTGGCCAAGTATCCATCAACCGAAAAACCCATCCATCCACCCACCCTCAAAGCCACCCATCCATGCATCCACCCACATAAATATATACATCCATGCATCCATTCATCCACGCACATATCTATCGATCCATAGATCCATCAATGCACCCACAAATCCATCCATCCATGTATCCATCCACCCATCCATGCATCCACCCACACACAAATCCATCCATCCATGCATCCACCCACTCACCTACAAATCAATCCATCCATCCAACCATCAATGCACCCAGAAATCCATCCATCCATCCCCCATGATCAATATCTGTTATTTCGTTCGACCTTCCGGAAGTCTGTCTCCCTTTTTAACCATCCGCCATATTCTTCCCTCCGCTAACCTCCATGCATGCATCCAGCCTTGTGTCTGTCCGTTCGAACTTCCGTAAGTATGTATGTCTGTCTATCCGTCCATCCATCAATCACCTCATCTTTATCTCTGTCTATCCATCTATCTGCCCACCTTATTGCATGACAGACATGCTTCCGCCCACCCCCAGACGCAGACAACACCCCCCCCCCCCCCACACATAATGACAAACCTGTTTAGCGTTCTCCCAGTGGGCACTTTAAGTACCCTGTCACACGCATTACTGCAGTAACTGTCCCTACTAACATCCCTAAACGCACTTTAATGGCCCAGAAGTGCAGGCGAGACACAAACACTCTTGCCGTTGTGCAAATAAATATTAGAGGTAATTTTACACTGCAAATTGTCTCTGAGATATTGCCCCTTTCAGTTTGTTTGCCTGTCATAGACTGCCTTATTGCCACGTCAGCAACGAATGTAAGTGTTCCTATTAATGGATGCTTGCCTTTTGTCTGTCTATATGCCTATCCAATTGTGTGTTTCTCTGTCTGCCTATCTGTCTTTCTGCCTATCTGTCTGTTTAAATGTCTGTCTCTATCCATCCGTCCGTCAGTCTGTCTATCCGTCAATACGTCCCTCCATTCATGTATCAATCCACCCACCCATCAATCTACCCAGCCATCCGTCCATCAATCCATCCATCCACCCACCCATTCATGCATCCATTCTTCTATCAATCGATCCATCCACCCACAAATCCATCCATCCATGCAACCAACCAACCACCCAACTACAAATCCAAACATCCATGCCACCCATAAACCCATCCATTCATCCACAAACAAATTTCATCCATCCATCCATCCATTCATCCATCCACCAACAAATCCAGCCATGTATCCACAAACCCACAAACCCATCCATCCACCCTCAAATCCACCCATCAATACATCCACCCACGCAAATCCATCCATCCACCCACCCACCCACCCACTCACCTACAAATAAATCCATCCATCCATCAACGCACCCAGAAATCCATCAATCCATCCACCAAGACCAATGTCTGTTCGTTCATTCGACCTTCCGGAAGTCTGTCTGCCTTTCTAACCATCCAACATATTCTTCCGTTCCTACCTTCATTCATGCATCCAGCCTTATGTCTGTCCGTTCGAACTTCCATAAGTATGTATGTATGTCTGTCTGCCCGTCCATCCATCAATCAATTCATCTTTATCTCTCTGTCTATCCATTTATCTGCCCGCCTTATTGCATGACAGCCATACTTCCGCCCACCCTCAGACGCAGATTCCCCCCGCTCCCCGCCAATATGATGATAAACCTGTTTAGCGTTCTCCCAGTGGGCACTTTAAGTACCCTGACACACGTATTACTGCAGTAACTGTCCCCACTAACATCCCTAAACGCACTTTAATGGTCCCGCAGTACAGACGTTACACATACAAACCCATGAAGCTGTGCACATACATATATGCGGCTGTTTTACATTGCTAATTTCTCTAATTTCCCCTTTCAGTATGTCTGTCTACCGTAGGATGAGTTATTTCTACGTTAGCACAAAATGTCAGTTTGTTTGTTAATGGATAGTTGCCTTATGTCTGTCTAGCTGTCTGATGTTCTCTATGTCTGTTTGTCAATTATTTTTTGGGGGGTTTTGTTTTGTCTGACTTGTTTTTGATTGTCACCCTTTTGCCTGTCACTCTTTTGCCTGTCACGCTTCTTATATGAATGCCTGGTGTTCCATTCACTTGACTGGGTTTCTGTCTATTTTGTATGTCTGTATTTCCCATTTCCCTTGTTTATACGTAGATTTGCATATATACGATATGTACCTTTTGTCGGTCTGTTTCTTTTCCAGTCTCCCTGTCTGTCGATTTGTTTGTCACAGTTCAGTCTGTTGATTTGTCGTTTATGATGCGTGTTTTCTTTTTTGATAACATGTGTAAATGTTTCTGTTTGTTCGGCTATTCTGCATTACGTCTATTCATATGTTCTCTCGCTGTTTCTTTCTTCCTTTCGTTTCTCAGATTGTTTCTTCTTTCTTTTCTCAATACTCTATGTCTGCCCATTGTTTTTATTTATTTTATTTTACTTTCTGTGTTCTTATAAAATCTCTTTCTGTTCTGTTCTTTCTTTCATCCACTTCTTCTTTTCCTTTTTTCCTACTGTTTATCTGCGTGTCTGTCTGTTTTTCATTAGTTTTTATTTTTCTTCTGTACGGTAATTTCTTTCCTTCATCCTTCTTATGCTCCTTGGCGCATCCTTCTCTTCTTTCCAGGCTTCTCTCTGCATGCGTGTCTAACTGTTTCTGTCTCCACTCCCAATCACAATTCAGTATCAGAGCTTTTGAGAGAGAAAGAGAGGCAGAGACAAACATACAGAGAAACAGAAAAAGGAGAGACAGACAGAGTGGCAGCGAGAGGAGAGACAGACAGGCAGAGGACGGACGGACGGACGGACGGGCGGACGGATGGATGGATGGATGGATGGATGGATAGATAGATAGATAGATAGATCGGTAGATAGATAGATAGATAGATAGATAGATAGATAGATAGATAGATAGATAGATAGATAGATAGATAGATAGATAGATAGATAGATAGATAGATAGATAGATAGGGAGAGAAGAGATCGACAAAGAGAGGAGGAAAACAGACAGACAGACAGACAGACAGACAGACAGACAGACAGACAGACAGACAGACAGACAGACAGACAGACAGACAGACAGACAGACAGACAGGAGGGAGGGAGCGGGAGTGCGGTTGTAGCTATAGGCACACGGATTTAAACGCCTTCCCACCAGGTGTCTCGCAAAATAATCTGACTAACGTGACTAGTGTATGCGACACCTGAACCAAAAGTTATAGGCCAGGCCAACATCCCATTGATTTTTCTCACTCACTGTCTCTCTTATTCTTTCTCTCACTATCACTCTTTCCTTCTCGGTCTCCCTTTCCCTCTTATCCCCCCTCTCCCTCACTATTTCTCTTACCAGATATATTTTTCTAATTCTCTCTTACACTCTATCTCTGTCTACATCCACTCTCACATTATCTTTCACTCTATCTGTTTCTTTCTTCTTCTCGTTCCCGATCTCTGTCTCTCTCTTTGTCTCACTCAACTATCTCTCGTTTTCTGTCTTCTCATTCTCTGCTCATTTTTTTACTATAAAGATCTCCCAATCTCTCTTACTCTTTTTCTTACTGAATCTATCTCACTTGTTCTTTCACACACACACACACACACACACACACACACACACACACACACACACACACACACACACACACACACACACACACCTCCCTCTCTTTCTCCTCCTTTATCTTTTTCTTTCTCCTCTCTCTCTCTCTCTCTCTCTCTCTCTCTCTCTCTCTCTCTCTCTCTCTCTCTCTCTCTGAGATAGGTAATGTAGGCAGCAACACATACAGACAGTCGGACAAAAACGCAGACTCTTGGGAAGTAATAAAGAACAAGGAACACAATAGGATGAATAAAAGAGTACACCACATACAGAATCGAAAGAGACTCAAATCAATCAATCAGGTACCGTCTCCACAATGAAGGTCTGCTGCAATGGATCTCCAACACTGTCTGTCTCTCGCCTTGACTGTACATTCTGTCAGGCTGATGTTCGTCTATCTCTTGATGTTATCTTACCACTTGTATCGTTGTCTGTTGTCTACCTCTTGCTCGCTTGCCCTCAGCTTTGCCCTCAAGTATTTTTTTTTATAAGAGTATTATGTCTTTTAACGTGGCCGAAATATTTCACTTGCCTCTTTTTTATTTCTTTCATCAGCTCTCTTTTCATTCCCAGTTTTTCCAGACCCTCTGTATTTTATTGTTTCTGTTTCCATGAAATACGACATATTCTTCTGTATATCCACATCTCCATGACATCTACTCGACTTTCCAGTTGCTTGTTCAATGTCCAGGCTTGAAAGAGACTAAAAGGGTTAATTAAGTAACACATTTGAGTTGTGAAAGAAAATTAATTACTGTCCTCATTTGAATACCACAGACGTTGTGTGTGCACACCTTCTATTTTGTTTATGTTGTTGTCTAGTGTATATTCTAATTTAAATTATATCCTACCTTTAAACACAAAAGCAACATACAAAATATTGCAAGTTTTATTGCCTGGCATATTTCGCTGCAACTAGGCAGGTGCATTGGTTCGAATCGCGTCGTTAACTTACGGGGTATGTGAGCCGGCCGCTCAGAAAGCAATGGCAAACTACTGAGCGTAATCTTGCCAAGAAATCAACAATCAGCTGAAAGATGCTGATGTTGACAGCGATGCCCTGTAAAGAATATGCAAACATTTATTTATTTATAGAAGGTAGTAGGGAGTCTCTGTTACGCAATGGCCAGCAATCTAGCCAGTGGGATCGGTTGTCATGGGTTTGCATTCGCATCGAGGTGGGTTTTTAAAATAGACCTGGGATCCTGGATCCACCCAGCCTAAAATGTGTACGAGGAAATGCCTTGGTAAGTATAGGCGGCCGGTGTGGTATTGATATAAAAGTTCTCTAACCTTCTGTATCCCCATTCCTATGTATGACTCTTCGCTGGCTGTTGAGCGATGGAACGGAGCGCGTATGGGAATGTCCTGAGTGCAGTCATGTCAGTTCTTAGCTCAACTCAACTCAACAACTCCGACATATTTGTATGTTCCATCCCACACCCGTCCACACACGGCTTCCCAAGAAGGTTCGCGATTCCGTCTCCGGAAGTGAGGCCTTCCCAAGGGGAGATCACAGTGCAAGGTGCTAGCCCTATATTTTTTTTTATTAACTAATAGGAACTGGCGTAGTAATATAGCACCAGGAGGTTTGTTGAAGTGGAAAGACATCAGACAGCACAAAACCTACAGTATTCAATTATATCGTTGGGTCAGTACTTGTGTATGGGTTGGAAACATGGAGTACAACGAAAACAAATGCACATAAACTATAAACATTCACCAATTCGCTTCTGTGCTGTTTAAAAGTTAGTTAATTGCAAATCCTTTGCAGGATGTCGCAGTCAACCCCAACATTGTTGGCTGTTTGTGGTGTCTTGGCAAGTTTACGTTCAGTAGTTTGCCATTGATTTCTGAACTCCCGGCATCCATACCATTTCAAAAGGATAAAATAAAACCGACGCGAGGCGATCTGCTGCCAAGTCGCACGCAGCGGTGTTTCGAACGCGGGTATTCGGGATCACGAACTGCGCCTGTAACTCTTTCGCCACGGAGCAGACTGTGCTGATTAGAAGAGATAAAATAGTATGGCAAAACCACCAATGTGGAGCTCATGGAGAGAACTAGACAAATGCCAATGTACCAAGAGGTGAAGAAAAGACACTGGCGTCGGACAAGCTATACATTGAGCAGACCTGAGAATAGTGTAACTAGAATGGCCTTAGTCTGGAACACACAGGGCAAGAGAAACAGACAAAGACCTAAATACTCACGGAGAAGAGAACCAGAAATGAACAATCTGGGAACATCATAGACATGATATAGCTAAATATAGAGGGTCTTGGGGTGAGTTGGTTGAGGGCCCCAATGAGGGATAGGTGGCTAAAGAAGAAGAAGAAGAAGAAGAAGAAGAAGAAGGAGAAGAAGAAGAAGAAGAAGAAGAAGAAGAAGAAGAAGAAGAAGAAGAAGAAGAAGAAGAAGAAGAAGAAGAAGAAGAAGAAGAAGAAGAAGAAGAAGAAGAAGAAGCAGAAGAAGAAGAAGACCTTTGCAATCCATGATTGAGAAGCGTGTATTGAGTGCCAGAGAGTGGCACCAAAGCATTGGAGTCATTCTAAAAGATGTCTTAAGGTTACTCCTGTTATTACCTATGGGAAATAATAAACTTGGGTCAAATTGAGTGGCAGGGATCCTTTCAGGTGAAAAGAATAGTGTCCCGCACCAATGATCATATCCGGATCAGGGGGAAGTCTAAAACTGATACTTGTACTTTTTACTCATATAAAGCATAGAACACACATTCAAAACATGCCATGTGACAAAGGAATGGAACCTTCAGCTAACACGGCTTTCAGGGACTAGACATGTCATTGCTGATTAAAGATGGTGGGATGGATTTAATTACATCGGGTTCTACCCCATCCATCTCGGTGTTTCTCGGCAAAATCCGCAAGATATATGCTGCACATTCGAACAATATCTGTGACTATGTTTTAGGTGTTTCAGCGAAAGTTTTATTAATTTACTCACTTCGTATGATACGTAATTCTACAGTGGAGGTCAGCATGAATAAGAGCGCTTGTTCTTAAACATCCGGTGTGCTGATACCGAGGTAGCGGGTTCAACCCCTACACCGGATAGTTGGACTAAACGCTTGACTTCTTGTCCTTGACTCGGGACGCAAATTACAATTACCTCAGAAGTCGGATTGGTTCGTCAGATAGCGATTGACACTGGTAATAGGGAAAGTTAAAGCACATGCAAACATCAGTCCAGTGCACTAGAAGTAGTAGAACATGTATGGACTACACTTGAGTTCACATCGAGTGAACGAAAAATAAAAGGACAAACAAAAAACAACTTTGCGGTATGCACCTGAATAAATGTTTTGCATATCCTTTACAGGACATCGCTGTCAACATCAGCATCTTTCGGCTGATTGTTGATTTCTTAGCAAGATTACGCTCAGTAGTTTGCCATTGCTTTCTGAGCGGCCGGCTCACATACCCCGCAAGTAACTGACGCGATTCGAACCACTGCTGATTCTCACCGTCGTCACGTTACTTACGAGAGTATACGAGATTACGGAGAAAAGTCGCTAACCTCTAGGCCAGGAAGCCGGCTACCTTCTATAAGTGCCCATAAATATTACATTTGCGTGACGTTCAGGAAACATGATTAAACGTGTGATACAACGGGTGGTTTGAAGTGGCCAGGATCGTGCTGACGGCGTTTGCAATCCCAGACATCTCCCAGGCATTTCTTGAGGGTAGCGATGTCCGTATCTGGCTTGTGTAGACCTGGATCGATACATGACGTGGCACGCTGGGGTTTGTACACGATGAGAAAAGCACTGCATGCTCTGCCTTGTACCTGGAATAGTGGATTGCACACCTAGCCTTCTCGGACAAGGACGAAACATTCGAATGACCCGTGTGGACGTTGCGAGTGTTAATAATCCCTCGTTAATTGGAAGTTTAAAATTGTAGGCCGATTAGGCCGCTGCCATGGTTATATTTCAAAATAATAAAAGGTACACATAAAAAAAAATATTTGTAGCATACGTGAGTCTAGCATACCCACGTGTTGACCGTCGCTGGTGCTATGGAATCCGTGCACTGTACTAAGATTCTCCTGTGAGAGGAGATTGGGTCACTGGGTAACCGTGCGCAATGGAAGTGATCCTTAACGAAAACCAAAATACCAAAAATGCATCGTTTAGTGATGCCTACTTGAAATTAGCAGCCAGCCCATCTGCCTGCCCCGTGCTCACCAGAATCTATATAGAGGTGGACATTTTGTTTACTCGACCAAGTCTAAACAAGGTACCCTAAAATATCATGGAAAATAAAGGTGGCTGATGTGACGTTGGCCACATCGAGCGCCGATTGGTCAATACAATTATGGGCTAGTACTCTAGACTCCCTATACGTCTCAAGGGGTCTATTTAGGTCAGGCGCAGAAAAAATAAAATTGACATTAGTCCTGTAAAGTGCTGAGGAGTATGGGAAAGGTTGTCATTGTCTCAGCCCATTGATGACAAACTTTTTATTGCACGTTAAAGTGGTAGAGAACTGGCGAGGAGCTAGTGTGTGGCAGATGCTGTTAGGGGAACAGGAAATTCACTGGAATAAGAGAACAACTACGCGCATGAGCAGAGTAAGGCATTAACTTGAGCTGACAGCCGGACATTGCTCTCAAAATCTAAGGTCTGAAAATATTTGTATGGATCAAGAGAAATCCACTAAATTATGTTTCCACGAATAAATATCGAAAACTGGTGAGGGAAACATTACTAATCGTGGTTAATCCCAGACAGTTCGAATATATTCTGTGCTGAATCATAACTTGGTTACAGCCTCGCCATACATGTGTAGTTCCAGTATCGGTTTTGCACATCGTGAAGGTTTATGAGCATGGAGAGGGGAGGGTGATGTTTGTAACACAGTCCCTGTGTAGTTGGTACTCTGGTTTCTGGACAGAAAGGGGGAGGATCTCTACACCAGTGTCACTCCGATAGATGCAGACACTTAACATTTGATACTTATCCATTTGACACTTATCCATTGATAGTTGGAGCTCAGTCTACCACAGAATTGAGAACTAACTCTTACATTAACTATATAACAAACAGTACTATAGAGTTGAGTTGAGTTAAGAACCGACATCACTGCACTCGTGGCATTCCCATAAGCGCTCAGTCTTCATCATCAACAGCCAGCAAAGAGTTTCAATACTAATAGTGCCCATTGCAATCTGATTATATGTCCGTCTTGCTTAACATATGAGTGACGACTGTCGACCAGATCCTCTTTTGACCACCCCTTGATTCTGCATTCTCTCTAGACCATGATAGTCTATCTGTTCTTCTGCATTATTCACATGTTCCCAGAAGGTCTTCACCACGTCTGCCTTATCATGCAGCAAATCACCTTCTTAATCTTAATGATGCGGCACCAGCCAATTTGTCTACCTGTTCATTTCCAACCACACTAGAGTGTCCTGGAGAAAAGATCCAGCTAATGTTCACAACCCTTCTACTATAGAACTTATCAGCATATAACTTTTGTTTGGTTTTTACATCTTTTCTGCTAACAACACTTCAATCTCCTACCGAATCCACCGCTCCATTTCCTTCCATACTGTAAGTATTAATCAATGGGCAATTATTATAAATATTCCTCAAGTGGCAGCCTTGACACGTCTTATGATTATTCTTTTCTTGGTTCTTCCTGCCATTTTGATACGCTCTTAAACACTAAATTGTGTTTTATCAATTTGTCTGAAGCGGTAATTATACATCACCCGCCATTGAGACTAACACACATAGAATCACACAAGAGGGAGGGGAAGCAACTCTCAAAGCGATCGTCAATATCGTCTGCTCGATATTGTAGATGGCCGCCATGTTTTATGTGTTGACTGGGTCTAATTGGCTGAAATCGGGTTTGAATCTCAGCGTATGAATTATGTTTTTAATCTTTATTTCCCATTATTATCTTGTCCGAGTCTTTGCATTACCATCATGTGCCATGTCGATTAGCGTGGGTGTTCATGTTTCGCCATCTCACACGATCACCAGGGTCGTGGATCAGCTCAGTGTTCTTGCCTCGACTATGCCACGATATTTACTGCTCTGCTTTCCCCTTGTTCTTTTTCCCTCAATCTTATCAGTTGTCACAAAGTTCTCTAATTAACTTCTTCTTATAGTCTGTCAAACAATATTTATCTTCTGCGTCTAATTTCTCTAATCAGATCACGGTTTTCATCTGCTTCTTGCAGGAGTTGCTCATTGTTTTTCTTTTCTGTCGGTGATATTCTTTGCATTGTCTTCAGAAACCAAATTTCCACTGCCTTAGATATTTTTCAGCTTCTTTGAACATGTTACATACCGCAATCGTTACAAATCTTGTGTAGTTTCTGTGCAGCCAGAACTGTTCAGTCAGTTGTCTTTGATCCTAGGAAAAGTCTTATCCGCGGCCACACCAAGTCTAAAACATAGCGTTTGGATTCCCTGGCAATTCCCTGGTATTCCTGGGAGAGGAATGCCTTGAAGGTCGTGATGTCCACATCTGGCTACTGCAGTATTGGCTCGATTCACGCTGTAGATTGATTGGGTTTGATCGCAATAATAAAAGCATGACAACAGCTCCCTTGATACTAGGGTAGTCTACTTGATGTTTAGCCTTCAGATTCAAGGGCAAAATACTAGAAGAACTCATTAGGAAGAGTTTAAAATCACTCGGCAGATGTGAGTTTTTCCATACCACAATCGTAATAGGTCTTATGCAGTTACTGGCAACCCGCACTGCTCAGTCAATTGTCTTTGATCTTTAGGAAATACCACGGCTATACCTCGCTGAACATACCGGTTTGGGTCCCATCACCAGAGTCAAGCAACCGCGGCGTGGTTAGAACTTGAATGGATGACCGCCAGAGAACACAGCGTTTTGTGGGCTCTTTTTGTGGGGGTCTTCGCGGCGAAGTGGTCAAGCCGTCTAGCTGTCGCTCTGAAGTTCGTAGATTCAAGTGCGGACTGCGTCTTTAAGACCTCATATGTATTTATTTCCCTGGGAAACATACTCTGAACCATCTCTGGGGTTGCGGAGTTCATGGTATGTGCGATGCTCTCGGCAGGTGGTTTTCGGTTTTACGGGGAAACACATCGGCATCGAACCCGCATCGACCCACTCTTGAACCCGTGCAGTTCGCCATCAGCGTCGCTGGCGCCACCGCCATAGACTGCCGTTGTTACTTTAACCTAACTATGGGCGCCAAGTAAAGAAAACGGAAACAAATCTTTTACATGTAGACATATTGGGTACATGATGCTAATCCCACGTTTGAGTAAACTCCTGGGCACTCGTGGGGCGACATGGTTGATGTCACGCCGGCTGCCTTTATTTTCACCGACATTTGCTATTCCCATTTTAGGCTGGGGGATCATTACAACCGAATTCCAGTGCGATAACGATGTGAACAGCACTCTTCACGTCAAAGTCTAGAACAGCACTCTTCACGTCAAAGTCTAGAACAGCACTCTTCACGTCAAAGTCTAGAACAGCACTCTTCACGTCAAAGTCCAGAACAGCACTCGTCACGTCAAAGTCCAGAACAGCACTCGTCACGTCAAAGTCCAGAAGATGATTTAGAAAGTCACATAAACTCACCAGCTGCGGTAGCCTAGTGACTAGACGCTCGACTATTGTCTCCATAGTCATGGGTTCGAGTCCTCATCCAGACGGATTTTAAAAACTGATCTGGAGTCCCACGTAGACCCAGTCTAAATAGGTACTAGGAAATATCTTGGAAAGTAAAATCCGTCGGTGTTAAACTGAGCATGTCACCCAACGAGTGCCCATTAGTCTATAGTTTATGTGTCACGTAGCATGTTCCCAATGAACCTAAGGCGTGTAACAGGGCCATATACTTACTCAATAAACTCACAATGTCGTTGAGCTGTATACATTACACGCTTTCACACATACTGGCACCTTACCGTCTAGATAGGCGATAGTTTGTGAACTGGAGTTATATCTCTCCATAGATAGCACAAAGCCTGGGTTGAATTTACAGACCATGTATTGCCCATGCGGTATGATCCCTCTTTCGGCCTGCCTAGTTTATTCTAGAGCAGAGGTAACGCCAATACGATTGAAACCAGATAAGTTGCAGAAGCTGCCGAATCAGTAAAGCAATCCTCTAACTGTCCGCCTGTCGGAGCTTCGATCCTAGACCTGTTGCCGACCAAAGCTTAAGACTTGGTCTGCCCTGCCATGGCATTTAGTCTTTAGGTTTCCAGGCACTAGGGTATGGCTTGTACCCTACCAATTGCGCTCCTCTACTCGAAGCCATTATAACAATGTGGGGTGTTGGTTTGGCGAGTGCAGGTGATATTCGTCGCTAACAGAAACTAGGTAGTAGCGTCTACTGTCATACGGTAGCCCAATCATATCTGACTAAGACCTTACTTATACACTTACACTTGCAAGGCGTTCTGCTGCTGTTCAGCTCCCCGCGAAGTATAGACCCTCAACTATCACAAGCCAAACCCTTCTATCATTCGCTATCTCTCAGAGATTCCTTCATACCGTTCCCAAAGTACTTGTGCTATTTCTAATTCCCTCCTCTAAGTACTTTGTTTCACCCCATATTCCATTTATTATTTCAGGCGAAGCATTCACTGATTATGTTAGCAACTAGCATCCTAAATGCACGTCTAACCCACTGTCTATAGAAGAGAACTTGTACTTGTGAATGCATATGAAGCGTGGACTATGATCACACAAGCTGAAAAACATCTGATGGCTGGGAAAATGTGTTTTCTTAGGAAAATGCAAATAATACCATGGACAGACAGAAAAACAAATGACCAAGTCCTACAAGAAAAAACGAAAATCATGAACTGATTAGAGACATTAGACGTAGACAGTCATAATTTTTGGACACGTTATGAGAAGAAATGACTTGGAGAACTTGGTGACAACTGGCAAGATCGAAGGGAAGAGAACAAGGGAAAGGCAGAGAAGTAAATAGCTAGATGGCATGGCCACGTGGTATGGTCGAGACAAGAACACTAATCGATCCACCGAGGTGATCGAGTGAGATGGTGTAACATGACGACCCTCACTTATCGGCATGGCACATGATGAACCCACTGCCATCAGCCTTTCCTCATCTTCTGTTTCACTGGAATCCGTCTAGCTCATACCAAGAACTCCACATTGGTATATCTACATACCATCTCCTTCCTTCTACCCTGTGCCTGCAACTCGTTAATTAATGTTTGGAATGCAATATTCCTTGCTAAAGCTTCTCTAAACATTCTCGCCCGCACAGTTATTCTGATTGTGACGTAGTTGGCCACTTCTATACTATACATTACACGAATGTGTGGTATCCCTCAGACTACAGAAACATAAGCCATGCACTTAAGAGTCCCGTCCCTGGGCTAATGTGGTCTTAGTGTGTCGGTTCGGAATGTTAAGTTCCATGTGCAGATTCGTGGATAAATGGATAAACAAACCAGACATTACACAATATTTGTGTACAAAGACTTACCCTCCTCCTACCCAGCGCCCCCTTTCTTATGTCACTGTCTCCCATGATGTCGACGTTAGCGTTGCGACTGGGAGGTTCTCCAAAACTTGATGCCTCCATCAGCAGGGACCGGTTTAAGCGAGGCAGCTTGCTGACTTGCAAATACACTGGGCGTGCTCAACGACACGAGACGGCTAGTGAGAACACATGCATTTGTAAATACACAAGGGGATATATCCTGACGAAACAATGCAACGTTAATTGCTGTATAATGACATCAAACTCACACGCACACTCAGTCACACACACACACACACATACACACACATACACACACACTCGCACTCACAAACACACACATATACATACACACACATACACACATTCACAAACACACATACACATTCTCTCTGTCAAACACACACACATACACACACACACATACACACACCGACACACTTTTTTGGTTATAGTTATTACCTCTGTTTTACTGGTGCTAATTGTCATGTTATGTCCCATGTCCCCTTTATAGGTCTTATTGACAAGCAAAATAAAACCAATATAGTCCGGGGATTCATAGCGAAAGAAAACGGCCAATGTTTAGTAAAGGAGAGCTTTTCTGAAAATGGAGTTGGAGACGGTTACTGCAGCTTTCCGCTGGTTGGAGAACAAACTGTATACGCATGTTGTGACTGTAACTGATTTACAAAGCATGCTGACAAAGATTGATATTGCTTCGTGCAGAATGGCGAGTATCGATTCAGTGGTCGCGGTTTGTGAGCATTCGCCGGATCTTTTCTCCAGGACACGCTGGTGTGGTTGGAAAGGAACAGGTAGACAGATTGGCTGGTGCTTCATCATTAAGAGGTGATTTGATACATGATAAGGCAGATGTGGTAAAGACTCTTTGGGAGCATATGAATAATGCAGAAGAAAAGATAGACTAACATGGTCCCTAGAGAATGCAGCAGCAAGGGGTGGTCAGAGGATTTGATCGACAGTCGTCATTTTGAGGTAAAGCAAGACGGACATATAATCAGATTGCAACGGGCACCATTAGTATTGAAACTCTACGCTGGCTGTTAAAGATTAGGACTGAGCGCTTATGGGAATGCCCCGAATGCGATGATGTCGGGTCGGTTCTCGACTCAACTCTACTCAATAACAGCATAGGTTCGATATAGCACTAATTCTGTTACATTATTTCACTATTTAAGTTTGAGTCTATAATTCTACCTTTGGTCCCATCTCTCTTACTTTCTTATTTCTTTACTACATATGTATCTCTTTCTTCTCATACATCAATCGTTCATTTATTTAATCAAGCTGTTGTCTTATATATGTCAAGTATAATTTTGCTCCGGTGTAGTCACTCTGTTACTAATCCAACTTTTGACGTCAACAACATGGGCGCATGTCAAAGATGATATCAGAAATTATAGATCCATAACACTACGCGTATGTAGATTCTTTTCTGTCATCGAATGACAAGAGTAATATGCTTTCCGCAGCGTGATCTGGCGTCTGTTCTCACACATCAGCCAAATGTGCAACTGCTACTTATGAGTATCAGTGTGTTTAGTGTTTCTTCATAGCTTTGGTGCTCTTCTTCAGGAATGTATTTGTGGTTGTTTTATATCTTGCGAAGTTTTGGCTCGAGCTTTTTACCCAATATAATAATAATAATAATAATAATAATAATGTGTCACTTCGATAAGCATGGGCGGTCATAATTCGCACGATCACCAATCTTGGATCAGGTCTGTATTCTCGTACGGTTCACCCAAATATTTTTTCTTTGTCTTCCCCTGCCATTTTTCCATACATTTTACAAGTTGTCATTAGTTTTTCACTCCTCCTGTAGATCAACATGATCGAATGGATAAGAGCTCTCATTCTTAAACATCCGGTGTGCTGAAGCTGAGGTAGGGAGGATCAAATTCATTTCTCCTCATAATGTCATGATCTTCATCATCATCATCAAGTACCATGCCAGCTGACGTAGGCGTTCACGACTCTCCACAGATCTTGGTCCTTGATTCTCCGGATCAACTTTGCTGACAATGTTTCTCCATACCACCGTCTCAGTCCATCCAGCATCATTTCCAAATATCAAGGGATTTTTTATGTGAGCAACAATACACACGGGCGTCCGATCTCATTACCCAGAGGGAATTTTATTACTAGAAGTCCACACGAAAAAATTCCGGTCCTCACCGGGGCTTGAACCCCGGACCTCCATCACTCTAGGCGGACACCATACCACGAGACCACGTAGCCCCCTCTTTCTTACATTCATAATGTGGACACACACAAATCGTGTCTGTCGGCGTCTAAATTTTAAAATCAATTTAAGATTTTCACGTATCTCTTGACGGATTTTCCTCAAAAAGGCCGGCTCGTTATTGCAGTTGATAGGGAGCTACGTTGATAGTATCATGATCGCAGTCTGACCAGGGTTCGACGTCTGCGTTCGTCGTCCGCCAATAGAGGAAAATACTGGCCACCCAATCCTCCCTGTCCGCTCTGTGGCGAGGGAGTTACGAATAAAATTTGGAAGCAGGCCGTCTTGCCTTAGTTTTATATAATGGTATGAAATCAGGAAATCAAGGGCAAAGTACTGAACGTAAACTTGCCCAGGAATTACAAGCAATCCTCCCTGCCTTCAGGCCAATGAAATGCGATGACCTTATGACATACAGACATATAGCAGAGTCCTGCTTCGAGACATTTTTTCCTGGTTTTTCAAAAACAACATTCCTACTATCATCATGTGTTTCTCGGCGTGTCTGCTCTTACCCATATTTCAGTGCATACAACAATGTAAGTACAATATAGCACTTCGGCATTCCTGTTCTCACAGCGATCGGCAGCGTTTTGTTGGCGAATATGTTTTTCATCTTTCAAACGGCTACAGTTGCAAAAGTGATTTTTATTCTAATCTTTGCAAGGCATCTTATATATATATATATATATATATATATATATATATATATATATATATATATATATATATATATATATATATATATATATATATATATATATATATATATATATATATGCCGGTCTCTCTGGCTGTGGGGTTACAACACTTTCTCTCTGTAATCCCGTTTATCACGCAGAGTCTCGCTGCGGAGCGAGAACTGAGGTGGTTCGACCCCCGCTCGTGACTTGCGGATACTGAGCCGGCCGCTCAGAAAGCAATGGCAAACTACTGAGCGTAATCTTGCCAAGAGATCAACAGACAGCTGAAAGATGCTGCTGTTGACAGCTAAGTCCTGTAAAAGGATACGCAAAATATTATTATTATTATTATATATATATATATATATATATATATATATATATATATAAACAAAGTGTATGTAAATATGTGTGTCCTTTATTTGTTCGCGAACGGCCCATCCGATTGAGATGAAATTTTCTACACGCCTTCCTTTCATTCCAGAGCTGTCAACTGTCATAGTTTTTTTTCTTCTTCCTCCTCCTCCCTCCTCCCCCTCCCAAAATACGTACGTAAATATATGATGATGATGATGAAAGAATCCCCGAACCAAAACGCTAGGGAAAGGGAAGAAAATGACGTGACTACACAGAATCGTCACACGGCAATCATCATCATCAAATGCCGTGCCGGCTGGCGTAGGCGTTCATGGCTCTCCGTAGATCTCAGTCTTTGGTTTTTTGGATCAACTCTGCTGCTGATATTCCTCCATGCCACGGCAATATCAATAATAATTCATCTTTTTATGTGTAAGGAAGTTATCTACAGTCGTGTAGAAGGGAAGAACTAGACTAGTATGAATTCGGAATGGCGAACTCTCTCCTCCTCTCTTCTCCTCCCTCCTCCTCCCTCTACCTCCTCCCTCCACCCTCCTCCTCTTCCTCCTCCCTCTCATCCCTCTCCCTCCTCCCTCCTCCTTCTCCCTCTTCCTTCTCCCTCTTCCTCTCCCGACCTCCTCCATCCTACTCCCTCCTACTCCCTCCTACTCCCTCCGCCTCCTCCTCATCTTCCCTCCTTCTCCCTCTCCCTCCTCATCCCTCCTCCTCCTCCTCCTACCTCCTCCCTCCTCCTCCCTCTACCTCCTCCTCCTCCCTCCACCCTTCTCCTCCCTTCTCCTCCTCTTCCTCCTCCCTCTCATCCCTCTCCCTCCTCCCTCCTCCTTCTCCCTCTTCCTTCTCCCTCTTCCTCTCCCGACCTCCTCCATCCTACTCCCTCCTACTCCCTCCTACTCCCTCCGCCTCCTCCTCATCTTCCCTCCTTCTCCCTCTCCCTCCTCATCCCTCCTCCTCCTCCTCCTACCTCCTCCCTCCTCCTCCCCCT